>JAYEVI010000307.1:0-297155 GCA_036346575.1 Dendrocalamus sinicus | reverse complement strand
TATGGCCAAGTGACGGGGGCGGCGTACAGGCGACAAGAAGCGAGGGCATGGCGCGAGATGGGAGAGCACGACGGCAGGCAGTGCGTGGCGTGGCGTGATGGGATAGAGGCGGTTGGATGACAAAGCTCGGCGTGGGAGCAGATGTGCTGGCCAGGAGACCTGTAAGAAAAGTAGGCAAAAAAGCGAGTGGAGGAGGAAGGAGGAGGGGGCGGTAGGGCCCGGCGGCAGAAAGAAAAGGACGAGAGGGATGGGGTGGCTGGGCCACATGTAATGGAGAAGGAAGAGAGAAAGATAATGGGGAAAAGTTAAGCACAATTTTAGAATTTGGATTTTAATTTAAATTTCTTTTTCATGCTTAAGATTCTTTAGCTAAAATTTTGAAATGTTAATTCAAATCTTGATTCACATATCTCCATACAAAATCTAATATTCCTCTATTTTCCACTTTATTTAATGTTGCCCTTAGATTTTGATTTTGACATTTAAAATTTAGGTTTTTAATTTTCACTATTCAGTGTGAGTTTTTTTATACTCCTTTCACCTGGCTTTTCTTTTACCTAGGTAAATTGGAAATCCTAATTTTTATCTCCATTGTTTGATAATTAAGTTTTAATTTGTGTGTAGATCCCTTTATATATATTTGGATATTATTTCTCAATATTTTACTTTTGCATGCAACAAAACTCAAAAGATTTCAGCAAATATTCAAAGAAATTTTGAACTCCAACAAAATGCAAGAAAAGTTTTAAAAATTCCACATTTTGAACTTCAGAGTTTGGGATATTCTGAGACCCCTGTCATCCGGGTCACTATCCGAGGATGTGGCGTGGGTGCGCCTTGGTGGGCCAGTGGTAGCTCAGCGAGCGTATTGTTTGCGGCGGCCTTCGACCGGATGGGGATCCTCGAGCCGCCCTAGGGCCTCGGGAATCCCAACTGCGAGGCTTGGTGGGCGGCAATGCGGTATTTGGGCCAAATAGGTCTTCAAGTCTCCCGGCTACGAGATGACAATGTGCGGGCCAAAGATGCCACCTTCGACGTGAGTCGACCTCCCGCACCCTACAATGCCATATTAGGGCGCCCAATCCTCAACTCCTTGGCGCGGTACCACATCACGGCTATCTATGCATGAAGATCCGGGTCCCGGACCATCATCACCGTCAGAGTGACAGTGATATGGCCCGCCGCGCCGAGCCAGTACCAGTGCGTGGTGGCGAAGGTCAGGCGCTCCTAGAGCCGGCGTCCGCACGTGGAGGTCCTCGGGGCCATTCAGAGGCGCCTGGACGGGCCCTGCGTCTCCCTAGCGACTAGAGCTTCGGCCACACAAAGGGCAGCGGTTAGTATATCCATCCCTTGTATTTGCTCACCGCGCAAAGCGGGGATGTAATGAAGATCGCCGTTTGTCGCTAATCTTTCTTTATCACGGCGCACAGTATTACCGCGGTGAAAGCGCTGGCAACACGCGTGTTCCCGCCATACAAATTGAAGTCGACGTCGTTGGCGTCACTGCACTCGCGTAGCCAAAAGGTAGCGGACTTGAGTATAAACAAAGACGCTGCCGTTGGCGTGTGCGCTACGCCGTGGCAAGTGCGGGGCTGAGTATAAGCGAAGACGACGCGTTCGTGTGCACTCGCAGTAGCCAAAGGTGGCGGGCACAGTATAAACAAAGACGCGCATTCGTGTGCACTACCGCGTAGCTGAGTGCGGGGTGAGTATAAACGAAGTCGCCGCGTTCGCGTGTGCACTCGCCGTAACCAAAAGGTGAACGGGCCCGTATAAACAAAGACGCTGCGTTCGGCGTGTGCACTCGCCGTGGCGGTGCGGGGCTGAGTATAAACCGAAATCGCGTTGCAGTTGTGCTTTCGCGCGCGTAGCCAAAAGGTAGCGGGCACGAGTATAAACAAAGACGCTGCGTTCGGCGTGTGCTCGCCGTAGCTGAAGGTGCGGACTGAGTACTCATCGAAATCGCATGTTGGCGTGTGCACTCGCGTAGCCAAAGGTGGCGGGCACAGTATAAACAAAGACGCGCGAGGGCGCCCTCGCGCGCGCGGTCTATGGACTTTAAATAAGGCGTGGCGTCGAGGTCCACCTCACTTACGCACCCGATCTACGGACTTTAAATAAGGCGTAGCGTCGAGGTCCGCCTCCGCGCGCGCGGATCCTACGGACTTTAAATAAGACATAGCGTCGAGGTCCGCCTCCGCGCGCGATCTCCTACGGACTTTAAATAAGGCGTGGCGTCGAGTCGCTCCTCCGCACGCGATCCGCCCACGGACTTTAAATAAGGCGTGGCGTCGAGTGCACGCCTCGCGCGCGAGTCTCACGGACTATAAACAAGGCGTGGCGTCGAAATTCGCCTCCGCGCGCACCGCCACCACGGACTCTAAATAAGAGCGTGCGCGTCGAGGTCTCACCTCACTTGCGCGTCTCCGGACTATAAACAAAGCGTGGCGTCGAGTTACGCGCTCGCGCACCGGTCCGAGACTCTAAATAAGGCGTGCGCGTCGGTCTACCTCACGCTGCGCGCGATCTCGGTTATAAAGCAAGGCGTGGCGTCGAGGTGCGCCTCTGCACGCGGCGAAGTCTTCGGACTATAAAGAAAGGCAAAGTGCGGAGGTCGTCTCCGCTGCGCGCTTGATCTGTTTGTCCGTTCTAAGGAACCTGGCGCAGCTTCTGCCAGCGGTGGCATCAACACACGGCGCATATCCTAAAATGCCAAGAAGTGCGCATACGGAAAGATCACAAGTACCAAATTCCGCAACATCCACTGCGCTCTAAGCCGCTATCATCCGCGGTTCATCGTATTTCTGCGCTAAAGTGGGGCCTCGCTCGAAGGCAATGGCTCGCTTAAAAGTCCAGCGACTCTTGACCCTTCGCGGCGTCGAAGGCGTCGTCGGGTTTGAAAGGTCGGCGCAAGAAGCCGCCCCAGCGAGGAAGCTGCCCGAGATATAGGCGAAAGTCAGAATGCATGCGGCAAGTGCGTGCTTTATTCGCAAAGACACGGAATACAGACAACGCTGCGCCTACACCTAGGCACCACGGCGTCGGACTGCGGGTTCCGGCGCCCCGGAGGAGTAGCCGCCATCGTCGCGTCGAGGACCCCGCCCGCAAGTGGCCGAGGCTCCGTCCCGTCGGCGACTTCTCGAAGCTCGATCAAGTGCGACCTCCGGCCGGCGTAATCCCGATCCGGTCGAAGAAGGGCCCGAGAACGCGGCGGCGGAGCGAATAAGCGCCGGACATTACTCCGGCCCGCCCGGTATTCTACGGTGAGGTCATCCAACGGCGGCGTCGCGTATAGCGTGGTCTTTGGAGGCGCGCACACCAAGCAAAGCCGTGGTGCACGCGATGGAGTGCCAAGGACGTCGCGGGCGCCGCACGCGACGTTAGCGTGCATCGGCGTGTGGAGGTCGAGACAACTCCGACACAACTCCTCGGGCCAAAGGCGCGATCCGCACTGTAGTTACCAGCCTCTCTGAAGATGGCTCTCAGCGCTTGCATGGCATCCCACGCAACCAGGCGTTGCGCTCAGCGTGCAGTTGCGCTCGCTAGAGAGTCGAGGCAAGCTGCGCCTTTTCCTTCTCTAGCGTGGCGACCTGCTCCGAGCCCGTCGCTCGCCCGCGCGAACTTTTGTTCAGCGGTTGCCGCGGCGACTCCTGCGCCCGGCGCAACAAGTCCCTCGGCGTGGCCGCCTCGCCCGGCACATTCCGCTTCCGGTGGCGGATCTGGGCGTCTGGCGACGGGCTCGAGGCTTCGTAGAGCTCCTCTCGACGCGACGCGACCTATCCTCGAGCGGCAGTTCGCCGCGAGCATAGGTCGCTTGCAAGGCACGCGGCAAAGACAAGTGTCTGCAGAGGAAAGACTTAGCAAGCTCGGCGGCCCCAGGCGTAAATCGTATGAAGTACTTGCTCACCCGCACACTCGAAGCGTCGGCGCGCCCGCCTCATAGGCTGCGCGACGCCTGTTACGGTTGGCGGCCGCGGTCACATTAACAATCCGCGCCGCCGCCTCGCGGCGTCTCGGCAAGACGAAGTCCGCGTGGCTTGCGCCTTGAGGTCCCGTGTTACGCAAATGCTCCCCCTCGGAATGAGCAACACGCAAGCGAGGATGCGGTGAGCACCGCCAGGCATAAAGTCATACACAATTAAGTGGCCACCCTACCTTACGGTAGCGAAGGCACGATCCCACCGCGGGCGAAAGCTCGCGTTCGGGAAAGCAGCTGGCGGTTGCCCCTGCGCGGTGGGCGGTGCGTCGAAAGCGAAAGCGCGCCGGCGCGCGGCGTCCGCGCTTGCGCTGGCTGTCCCACAAACCACGATGCCCGTGGCCACGACGTCCAGCATGTGTCGGTGGGAGCTCGGCCGCACACACCGGCCGTTTGGCCGAGCGACAAGCATGACACCGCCCTCGCCGCCAGGTTAGAGGACCTCACCGCCGCGCTGGGGGGCGAAGGATTCGCGATGGCGGAGTTGTCGCGAGGGCACCTCGGTTCTGCTTCTGTTGTGTAAAAACAAGACAGCTCGTGCGCCCCAGCGGAAAGCGGCGCCCTCACGATTTCGCGGTGGCGGCTCCACCTCGGCATCGCCCGATCGCACGAGCCGCCTCGGTGACCGGCGGCGGTGAGACTTCCTCCGGCTGCCGCAGCGCACCCGCCGTCGGGACGCTCGCGACACATTCTCGCCGCGCTCGCCGCCTAAGCCCAAGTCGGCATACCTCGCCGTCCCGACTCCGCGTCCGCCGCGCCCTCGAAGCACCAAAGCCGAAGCGCGGCGGGAGCCCCGCCGCGGTGCCTCTTCCGAGACGGGGCCTCCTTCTTCTTCTTCTTCTTAGCTGCGCCGCCGTGCGTGGCGACGCGGTCCGGCACTGCAAAGGCGGTGACCTGCGCACCGCGGGTTTATTAAGCCCGACCCGCCTTGGCGATAGTAGGCAGCGTCTTTCTCGTGTTCCACGGTTATCGGCCCCGAGGAATCTGCTGGCGCTTCTGCGCCTCCTCAGAGAAATCCACGAAGCAAAGGAGAATAGCATCAACATATAACGCATTCAGCGTGAACAAAGGAGAGGACACGATCGGGGCTTACGAAGGCAGGCGGCACCGGCGGCAGTGGCACCCATGGCGAAACATTGTCGTCTCGGCGCCTCTGCGGCAAGGCGCGATCGTAAACAGCGGTGCCGTGCGTACATCCGTCACTCACTCGGCGAGGTCGCGCATGTTGAGGCGGGCGGCCACACCTCTGAGCCACTTGACCCTCAGCTTGTCCTCGTCAATCGGCGTTCGGCGGCGAGGGCTTGAGCGCGATTGGTCGGCCTGTGCACTCAAGGCGCCTCCGCTCTCCACGCGGTGGTAGAACCACCGCTTCATCGAAGAAGACTCCACTTCCGCGAGTTGAGTTCGCGAGGAAGAGCTTCTTACTACGAGCGGCGAAGAATAGTGGCGCTACGAAGCTCGACAATGTCCCATCCCTCTCGACCCTTGGGGCGGCATCGTGCCTCGTGGAGATAGGCGAAGCGGCGGCTGGGCCAACATGCCTCAGCGCAAAGGCCGGTGCTGTACACCGCGGCGAACCCACGGCGTTCGAGTCGGGCTGCGCGGCTCGGCCCGGGTCCGCGGCACGTCGCCCACCACAGCCGCCGGCTGGGATCCGGGAGTGCCGTCGAAAAAGGCGAGGAATACGGCGCGCTCCGACCTCTCGGGATGCAGTTCAGTCTCGTCGGGCGGTGGGCAATTATGCGTCACGGCACCCGGACAACTTCCGTGGCGCCAGAGCCTCTGGATCGCTCTTCGGTCACGAGCGAGGGCTAGCTCGCGAAGAAGCGTGCCTTCCTCCTCGCCACCAGCCGCTTCCCCTGGTCCGCCGCTGCCAGTCGCGCTCTTGGGCGCGTATTCACTGCTCAACGGCGAGGACCGCCGGTGAATGTCGAGGCCACCAACCGCTCGGCCGCGCTGCGCCTCGCAGAGCCGCCGCTTGAAGGCTGAGCCCGAGCAGTGAAGATAGCGCGAAGGTGTGGAAAGCGGAGCGCAGAAAGAGAGGCGTAAAGGTGCGGGACGCGGTATTCTGAGGGGCTATATCAAGCCACCTCGCTCATACCGCCGCTACAAAAGCGTCGCAACGATCCGCGCGTGCGGATGCAACCACAGCGTGTAAAGGCCCGCCCGCTGCAATTCCACGTAATTAGCGAAGGGTCGCGAAGGTCCGTGTCACGAGGCGCGGCCGCTGATCGTACAAGCGCCCGTCAGCCGCAACGCCCACCCAGCGGTGGAAGGTCACGACCACGGCGCCAGGGCCGTCACAACACGGCGTTACCTAGCCCTGTATAGGCGCGCCGATGGGCTGGGGATCCAACAACATCGGCGCCGCGCCATTCCGCTGCTCCACCCGTGTCCCCCTTGCCTAGGGAAGAGGCGAGAGGCGCAAACGCGCAACCGTCCACATCCCGCCGCCTACCGGTCATAGGCCCGCGTGCCTCGGCGCGTCGGGTGCGCAGATCTGACGGAACCTAACCTGGCGAACCGGGGCGGCGTGATTCGGGAACGCTTATAGTGCAAGACCGCATCACAAGACCCCAAGTCACCGCCACGCGGCGGTGTTACATGGGGCGGGCGCCCGCCGGCGCCACCCGTTCGATGGGTGAGCGGGCGCGGCGCGTCTGCCCGACAGGCGCCGCCTTTGCGCCACCGCTGGTAGGGGTAGGGACGGAGGCGCGTTTCTTTGACCAGGCGCCGCCCGCCACCTGCTCAGGGTAGGGACGGAGCGCGCGCGCCTACTTCGACCAGGCGCCCGCCCGCTACCACCCGCTCGAGGGTATGGGACGGGGCCGCGCGAGCATTACCGAGGCGCCGCGGCGCCACCCGCTCGAAGGTAGGGGGCAGGAGCGTGCGTCGCCGACCAGGCGCGCCTTCGCCGCCACCCGCTCGATGGGTAGGGATCAGCGCGCGCGTCTATTTCGACCAGGCGCCGCCAGCGCCACCCGCTCGAAGGGTAGGGACGGAGCGCGTCTGCTCACTCGACCAGGCGCCAGCCGGCGCCACCCGCTCGAAGGGTAGGACGAGCGCGCGCGTCTACTCGACCAGGCGCCCGCCGCCGCCACCCGCCCAAGGGTAGGGGACCGAGCGCCGCGTCTTCGCCGGAGGCGCGGCAGCGCCACCCGCTCGATGGGTAGGGGAGCGCGCGCGCCCATTTGGCGACTAGCGCCCCGCCGCCGCCACCTAACATCCCAAATTTTCTTTGGAATTTTAAAATTATTTAAAGGTTAAAAGTATTTTAAAAAGGAAAGTCAAAAACTAAATTTCAATGCAATGATGTGTTGGAAATATTTTATTTGGGTTCCAAATAATCTCAGAAGCTTCTGTGAATTTTTCTGGAATTTTTGGAATTTATTTCATATTTTTCTGAGCTTTATCGAATTTTCTGGCAATTTCTGAAAACCTGAAAACAAAATTAGAAAATAAAACCCTCTCCTCTCTCCTCCGGCCGCCACGTGGACGGCCAGATTGCCGCCCACGTCGTCGCCTCCATCCCGCCTTCATCGCCCCTGCTCGCCACGTACGGCTCGATCCGCCACGCCGCCGCCCCATCCGCCATCCGCCCCACTCCTATCCCCTACCGCGGACTCCATCCGACGCACGCCGCCTCGCTTCTCTCTCTCTCGCACGCCCCGCCCACCTGCCGCGCCTCTTCCTCCTCCGCCTCTCTCGCCGCGGACCCCACCCAGCCTCTCCTCTCCCGCTCGCGCTGATCGCCGGCCCATCCGCTCGGGCGCGCTTTCTTCCTCGCGCCGCCTTCCTTTCCTCTCCTTCCCTTTCTCTTGCTTGCTCCGACGACGACCCAAGGCAGCATCTTACCGCCACCGCCTCTTCCGGATTTGGCACCCACCGCCGCCATGCCAATTTGTCCCTAATCCCGCACCCGCCTTCCTTCGCGCCTCTCTTTCCTCCTTCTTCCTCTCTTTCCTTTCCGCGCCACTCTCTCCGGCGAGGAATCTCGCCGCTCCCTCTCCCGACTTCTATAAAAGCCGCTCCCGGCCTCCTCTCCACACACCACCTCCTCCGCCCTTCTCCTCCACGGCACCGCAGCGCTCGAGCCGCAGCGCCAAACTTCCGAGCGCCGAGCTACTGGCGAGGATTGCGCCGCCCGGCGCCCCGTGCCCCACCGCCACCTCCTCGGCCTCCGCTGCAGGCGAAGAGCCCCGCCCTGGCCGCGCTCCGCCATCGAACCCTTCGCCGCCAGAGCCCGAGCTGCCACCGCTTCTCGCCGCCGGCGTGCTCCGGCGCTGCCCACGGTGAGACCGCACTTCCGAGATCCCCGCGACGCCTCCTCCCCCGCGCCGCGCCGGTCGCCGCCGCCGGAGCGCCGCGAGCCCGCCACCCCAGACGCCCGGCCGCCCCGCCACCCGCGTTCGCGTGGCGGGAGTGGCGCCATGTCGCGACCACGCCTCGCCACGCCGCCTCCGCCTCGCTCGCCCGCCACGCCACCCGCCCCGCTACCCGTGCCACCTCACCACCCCTCTCCTCCGTGGGCTCGGTCCATGGACCCATGGCCCACCCGCTGCTGATTTATCCCGGCCGATGTCATGCCGATGCATTAAACCCGCAATTTTCCGTTGAAAATATTTCGCTGAAAATGAAAATCCTGGCTGACGAATGCTGACGCCATAAATTCTTTTCCTTTAGAAAATAATTCCAGAAATTCCTCTTTTCTATTTTTCTCTTTTCAAACTTCCTGAGCCCGCTCTCCTCGCTTTAACTCCGATTTGGCCCATTCAAATTTCTAAATTCATCAAAAATTCCCTCTATCCATTTATGGCCTCAATTCAAATTTTTGAAGTCAATTTGAATTTATTTGAATTTATTTGGTTTTATTTGAGTTATTTTCACGTAGATCATGATTTATTCCGAGAATTCTTCGACGACGATTTACACCCACTTGAGGAGCAAGGCAAGTCACACTCCTTGATCATGTTGATCCCAGATTGCAAATAAAATTATGTTGATTTAAATTATATTGCATGCATAATTTTATTCAATGTATTTCAATTCAGCTTTAACTTTAGTTAATACTGCTTGTTATTACCTCCTTTGACATTGCAAATCCTTATACCTTGTCACCTTAGAATCAAACCCTAGTTGGTACACTAGTATGGGCTAGAGAATTTTAAATCAAATGCTTAGTCATGCTCAGATATAACCTTGGTTTTGGGTTATCCTTTTACATAAAATGTTAAGCTTTTGAATCTGTATTCTTGACTTCGTGAGTCAAGAAGGTTTATGAAACATTTCAAAATAAAACATAAAATCTGGTTTAGACTTAGGCTAATGGATAGGTGGTGGGTGCGTGCATGCACCGTTGTTCGAGACACAAAGTTGATTGTCGTGGCACAGGGATATGTGGTTGAGCCTAAGTCAATTAAGGACTGGTCTGTGAGCTATCAAGCAAAGCCCTAGCGTACTACCACAAGGTCGGTATGGGACACCCGGCTGAATAATTTGCGTGTCCCACCGGGCCATGCCGTAGGATGAAAGTGAGCGTGGCGAGGCCATGAGAAGTCTCACTCGCAAGAGGGGTCCTGGTCCGTGGAGTCCCTACCGGGTGAAACCTAGAGTTGGCATGGTCGTTGATGACTTTGCATTGTAAAGGCCTTGTCACGACTCCTAACCGCACACCTAAGGAAGTGTGTAATCTAGTGGTAAACGGGATGATCGTGTCTTGTGGGTAAAGCCGCACAACCTCTCAGAGTGTATAATCTATCCTCGATAGCCGTGCCTACGGCCATGGGCATGCCGAGTAAAGTTTTTCATGGATTAGACTTTGGTTTCTAAAATGATTTATAAAACCTTGTGGTCGGAGCCACGTGAAAGCTTTTGGAAAATTGGACCGTGGGATGCCCGAGAATAGGTTAGTGTTTGGTCTGAGCTCGCACTAACGGTATTAATTTTAATTGCAGTTATTGTTTTACTTATTGTATTAAATTCAGCAGTTTCAATCTATTTATTGTATTCCTAGAAATGCGTTTTCCGCACAATTAACCCTATATGCCTTCCTTTGTGGCCTTAAGCATTATATTGCATTTTTCCCGTGGGCTTATGGAGTACATGTTTGTACTCATTCTGCTGTCTCATCACGTAAGAGGACTACGCCGACTACAGTGAGGACCAGGACGAGTAGGACACGCCTTGCCGCCGCTTGCCTCGTGGGCGCACTTGGGCTTCGCTTTTTCCAGCTTGCTTCCGCAGCTTTCTTTGCTTTGAATAATGTTTGCCAATGGGCGATGATAAACGCTGGCCATAAGGCCATACTTTTTAATTGGAATAATATTGTCATATTGCTTGATATTTATCTCTCATTATCCGCCAGTGCACTAGCTGATCCCGACTAGTGCGATTTACACGAGGATCCTCGGAGTTGACGCCCGGTTCCGACAAAGATGGTATCGAGCCCTAATGACCCCAAGACGTGACCGTAGATAGAATAGAACCGATCATCCTAAGGAACTATTTTTACAAACTTAATTTTCAAAGGCTCTAATTTCTTAACTTATTTCGCCATTTTCTTCAAAAGTGTTTTTCTAACTTTTACCTTCTTCAAAATTGTAGATGGCCGAGACCCCTACCCACTCCACTTTCGCACTCAAGCCGGTACTTGGTCAATCGCTTTGGAACCTCCTCGCAAAGCTAGGATTCGAGGCACGACTAGCTTACCATGGTTATCCGCATAACATCGGGAACAAGAGTCTTGGAGAGTAGAAGTTCGGATCTACGCCAGATCGGAGACACACCGCTTTCCACATCTTCGACGCCCGCAGAGACGGGATACCTTTTCACCGGTATTCAAGATGCTGCACGCGAGGCCATTCGTCACCTAAGGAGCTCTACGCCGAGAGCTTCGAATACCGAGTTCCAGATACCCTCGAGATACCCCGCAAGCCACACCAGATCTTTGCATCCATAGAGATGGAAGATAATCCTCGCCAAGCAATAGGTGGAGTTGACGCGATCTTTGGACTACGCCTATCAAGCCGCTTTGATGAGCTAAGCTACACCACATTCAAACTTCAACGAAATGAGGCGAATTAGCAGATTATGGGCGAGTGATGAGGGTTCTTCAACCACCGGATCCAATTTTGAGACTCCACCCAAGAAGCGCCGCACCGGGACAAGACCAAGTACTTAGCCTGGGCCAGCCAGCCCTAGGATGCCTTAGAGTTATAATAATACTGTAATAATTTAGCGTTGTTGGTGAGTCATGAATCCTATGTCATCACCCCAACCTTAGTTTATCGTTACTCGGTTGCTTAATAATATTCGGTTGCCTTTGTTTATCGTTATCTTTGTGGTGTTCTTTGGTTGTTTTGGGATGGGCATACAAACCCTCTTAGCAAATCTATCCCTAACTCTCCTAAAGTATCAAGCAGATGGTTAACACCCGGAACAACGGCAATGGTGCTCAAAACAACGAACTTCCCCCGCCTCCTCCCACCAACGGACCTGATTGGGCCCAGATGATGGCAAATCAAAATCAACTCATTCAGCTGCTGGTCCAGACCATAAATAACCCTGCTCCATCAAACCCCGCCGCAAACATTCAATCACCGCACCCGCCTTTCGAGTTTATGAGAATGCGCCCTCCAACTTTCAGAGCAGTGCGACCCAATGGACGCGGATGACTGGCTGCGAGCTATCAGCAAGAAGCTAGACATCCTTCAGTGCAGCGATAGGGAACGAGTTCTGTTCGCCTCTCATCAATTGAATGGGCATGCTTCAGAGTGGTGGGATACTTTCACCGCCGCTCATGGTAACGCACAGGCTATTACTTGGGAGGAGTTTAGGCGCAATTTCCGCAAAGCTCACATCCCGACTGGCACCATCACACTTAAGAAGAAGGAGTTCAGGGCACTTCGTCAAGGAGGACGTACCGTGAGCGAGTATCTACAGAAATTCAACCATTTGGCCCAGACGCCTCGAGGATGTGGCCACGATGAGGCTAAGCAGAAAGGTTTCTCAAGGTCTCAATGACACCATAGCCGTGCAGCTTGATCTCCCATGATTACGCCGATTTCCACCACTTGTTAGCAAGGCTATTCGCCAGAGGGCAAGCAAGTGGAGATTGAAAGTAAGAAAAGAAAATGGCTGCTCAAAGGATTAATCTCGGTGGTTTCCCCAAGGCCCGCAACACTCCACCCCAGCCAAGTAACTTCAGACTCGATGAATCGGGCGCCACAAAGAAATCAACCGCCCTACTCCACCGCTTCGTGGGACACCGCTGGAGGTCAAGTAACCAAGAATTCTACAACCGCTGATGGAGTGACTTGTTTCTACCGCAAGGAAGCTGGACACTTCGCCAAGGCCTGCCCCAAGAAGTTGCAAGCCATGGCCAACACGGGTGGACAAAACTCGGGCAAGTCTCCAAAAGCCCTGCACTTTCATGAAGGGACGGTGAATCACATCACGGCCGAAGAAGCCGCCAACGCACCGACGCCGCTTTGGGTACGCTTTTGGCTAACTCGCATCACTTCAGCTTTATTTGATTCCGAGCATCGATTCCTTCATTTCTAAAGCCTTTGTAGAGAAGAATGGGATGGGTTCGGTTCCTCTTAGTTTTCCCATGCTAGTTCAATCCCCTGGAGCTGAGATGAAAGCTAAAACCTTATGCCCAAAGGTGAACCTGTTCATAGAGGGAATACCATTCATCGCCGACCTGATAATTTTAGAATCCCAAGGGCTGGATATTATTCTTGGAATGAACTGGCTTTCTGCAAATAAAGGGCATATTGAATGTGCCACCCGATCCATCACCCTTACCAATGGACAAGGAGTAGAAGTAACTTTCACCGCAGCCGCTCCAAGAGTTGAGGAGTGTACACTTAACCAACTTCAGGGAGTAGAGGCAGACTCATTGTTAGCAAATACCCGATGTATTTCCAGAAGACCTTTCGGGAATGCCTCCCGAAAGGGACATTGAGTTCCAGATTGACTTAGTCCCGGGTACCGCACCTATTTCCAAGAGACCATATAGGATGCCCGCTAACGAGCTAGCTGAACTGAAAAGCAAATACAAGAGCTAGAGGATAAAGGCTATGTTCGCCAAGTTCATCCCCTTGGGAGCACCTGCTCTTTTGTCAAGAAGAAAGATGGCAGATGAGGATGTGTGTCGACTATCGAGCACTCAATGAAGCCACCATCAAAAACAAATATCCTTTGCCTAGAATCGACGAATTGCTCGATCGCTTGAAAGGAGCCAAGGTGTTTTCTAAGATAGACCTCGATCGTGATATCATCACTAAAGATTAGGAGGAGGATATACCCAAGACCGCTTTCTCCACTGTTATGGCCAATATGAATTCACACCATGTCCTTTGATTGACGAATGCACCCGCTACTTCATGAGTTTAATGAATAAGGTGTTCATGGAATTTTTGGATAAATTCGTAGTAGTCTTTATTGATGACATTCTCATATACTCTAAGGATGAGAAAGAGCATGAGGAACATCTCCGAATGGTTCTAGAAAATTGAGAGAACATCAACTCTACGCCAAGTTCAAAGAAGTGCGAATTTTGGCTAAGTGAAGTAGCCTTTTAGGACACGAATATCTCAAAGGAGTTGCAGAGATCCTTCAAAATTGAGGCGGTAGTAGATTGGAAGCAACCTACCTCGAAGATGGTTAGAAGTTTTCTGACTCGCTGGATATTATCGCCGTTTCATAGCAGATTCAAATAAATAGCCAAGCCTATGACCCACTCCCAAGAAAGATAAGAAGTTCGAATGGACAAAAGCTTGTGAACAAAGTTTTCAGACCCTCAAGAAGAAATTGGTGTCTACCCCAAGATTTGTTTTGCCCGACATCCGCAAGGACTTTGAGGTATTTTGTGACGCCCTGCAAGGACTAGGATGTGTCTTGATGCAAGAAGGCAAAGTGGTAGCCTATGCGTCTCGCCACTAAGGCCACACGAGTGCAATTATCCTACCCATGATTTAGAATTGGCAGCCGTGGTCCATGCCTTGAAGATTTGGCGACACTATCTCTTAGGTAACCGCTGAGAGATCTATACGCACTCATAAAAGCCTAAAATACATTTTCACCCAGCAGAGCTCAACCTAAGGCAACGCCGATGGATGGAGTTGATCAAAGACTATAATATCGGATACATTATCACCCGGCAAGGCGAATGTCGAGCAGATGCGTAAGGTGAAGGCCTATCCATTGCCGATGAAGTCCAAACTCAACTTCGGAAGAAGTGGTCTGTCTAAATTTAAACCCACTTAAGAAGCATACTTTCTCGTCCTAGAAGTCCAACCAACCTTGGCGCACCAAATTCATGAAGCACAAAAAGTAGACGAAGATATCCAAGAAATCAGAAGAACATGAGACGGGGTAAAGCTATAGGATTCAAAGTGAGGATGAACGTGGAACGGTTTGGTATGAAAACCGATCTCGGTACCCAAAGAATCAACAAATCAAAGAGATGATTCTACGAGAAGCCCACGAGACCCCTTACCCATTCACCCGACGCATAAAAATGTATCAAGATCTTAGAGAAAGGTATTGGTGGGTTAGCATGAAAAGGGAGATTGCCGAGTTCATAGAAGCTCGTGACACCGCCGTAAGGTCAAGGCATCATCGTAAACTCGCAGGATTGTTGCAACCTTTGCCGATTCCAGATTGGAAGTGGAAGATATAGGCATGGACTTCATTATCGACTACCTGTAACACAACCGGCCACGACTCCATCCGGGTCATCATAGACCGATTAACCAAAGTAGCGCATTTCATACCGGCCAAGACTACCTATTCGAAGTAAGTTAGCGTAAATATATATGGCTAGAATCGTATGTCCGCATGGAGTTCCCAAGAGGATTGTGTCGATCGAGGAAGCCACCACCTCTAGGTTCGCGCAGGTCGCATGAGGAACTTGGTAGCCGACTTAATTTCAAAGACACCTTATCACCCCTGCATCGACGCCGCATGTAACGAGTTAATCGATATTGGAGGATATGCCGAGAGCTTGTGCGTTGGACTTTGGCACTAGCTGATCACACCGCCTTACGCCGAGTTCTCTACAACAACAACCATCGCCTAGCCTACAAATGGCGCCGCTTGAAGCACTATATGGAAGAAAGTGCGAACCCCGCTCGTGGGAACAACCCAAGAAACCCAAGACCCTACCCCAAGCCTACCCAAGACTCTGAGGAAAAGGTGAGAAAATTAAGGAACGACTCGAATAGCCCAGCTCCGCAAAAGAGCTATGCCGACAACCGACGGCGTGATTTGGCTTTTGAGGTAGGCGATTTAGTCTATCTAAGAGTGTCCCCGCTTCGTGGAGTAAAGAGGTTTCAAACGAAAGGAAAGCTCGCGCCAAGGTTTGTGGGGCCATTCAAGATTTTGGAGCGTAAAGGAGAAGTTGCTTACCGCTTGAATTGCCATCAACCTTGTCGTGGTACACAACGCCTTTCATGTCTCGCAACTCAAGAAGTGCCTTCGAGTACCCACAGAGCAAAGTAACTCAAACTCTTGTTCTACAAGAAGACCTCACCTATAGAGAGCATCCTATCAAGATCCTTGAGACATCGAGCGCCAAACCGTAAGGAAGTCAATTGCTTCGCCGAGTGCAATGGAGTAATCATACCGAGGATGAAGCCACTTGGGAAAGAGAAGAGGACCCAAAGCCAACCATCCCCATCTCTTCTACTAGTTCTGCTCAATCTCGAGGTCGAGATTCTGTATAGGGGGTAGGTTTGTAACATCCCAAATTTTCTTTGGAATTTTAAAAATTATTTAAAGGTTAAAAGTATTTTAAAAGGAAAGTCAAAACTAAATTTCAATGCAATGATGTGTTGGAAATATTTTATTTGGGTTTCAAATAATATCGAAGCTTCGTGAATTTTTCTGGAATTTTTGGAATTTATTTCATATTTTTCGAGCTTTATCGAATTTTCTCGCAATTTCAAAACCTGAAAACAAAATTAGAAAATAAAACCCTCCTCTCTCCTCCGCCGCCACGTGACGGCCGATTGCCGCCCACGCCGCCGCCTCCATCCCGCCTTCATCGCTCCCCGTTCGCCACGTACGGCTCGATCCGCCACGCCGCCGCCCATCCGCCATCCGCCCCACTCCTATCCCCTACCGCCGGATTCTCATCCGACGCACGCCGCCCCGCTTCTCTCTCTCTCGCGACGCCCGCCCACCTGCCGGCGCCTCTTCCTCCTCCGCTTCTCTCGCCGCGGACCCCACCCGGCAGCCTCCTCTCTCGCCTCGCTGACCGCCGGCCCATCTGTCGGGCGCGTTTTCTTCCCGCGCGCCTTCCTTTTCCTCCTTCCCTTTCCTTCTTTGCTCCGCCGACGAATCCGCAGCATCCGCCCGCCTCACCGCCTCCTCCGGATTTGGCACCCACCGCCGCCGCGCCAATTTGTCCCTAATCCCGCACTCCCGCCTTCCTTCTCGCGCCTCTTTCCTCCTTCCTCTCTTTCCTTTCCGCCGCCACCATCTCCGGCGAGGAATCTCGCCGCTCCTCTCCCCGACTCCTATAAAGCCGCTCCCGGCCTCCTCTCCACACACCACCTCCTCCGCTTCCTTCTCCCTCCCGGCACCGCAGCGCCTCGAGCCGCGGCGCCCAAACTTCCGAGCGCCGAGCTACTGGCGAGGATTGCGCCGCCTCCGGTGTCCTCGTGCCCCACCGCCACCTCCTCGGCCTCCCGCGGCCAGGCGAAGAGCCCCGCCTGGCCGCGCTCTCCGCCATCGAACCCTGCCGCCGCCAGAGCCCGAGCTGCCACCGCTTCTCGCCGCCGCCGCGCCTCCGGTTGCCCACGGTGAGACCGCACTTCCCGAGATCCCCGCACGCCTCTCCTCCCGCGCCGCTGGTCGCCGCCGCGGAGCGCCGGCGAGCCCGCCACCCCGCACGCCCGGCCGCCTCGCCACCCGTGTTCGCTGGCGTGAGTGGCGCCATGTCGCGACCACGCTCGCCACGCCGCCTCCCGCCCCGCCGCCACGCCACCCGCCCCGCTACCCGTGCCACCACCACCCCTCTCTCCGTGGGCTCGGCCCATGGACCCATGGCCCACCCGCGCTGGGATTTATCCTGCGCCGATGTCATGCCGATGCATTAAACCAGAATTTTCCGTTGAAAATATTTCGCTGAAAATGAAAATCCTGGCTGACGCAATGCTGACGCCATAAATTCTTTTCCTTTAGAAAATAATTCCAGAAATTCCTCTTTTCTATTTTCTCTCTTTTCAAACTTCCCGAGCCTGCTCTCCTCGCTTTAACTCCGATTTGGCCCATTCAAATTTCTAAATTCATCAAAAATTCTCTATCCATTTATGGCCTCAATTCAAATTTTTGAAGTCAATTTGAATTTATTTGAATTTATTTGGTTTTATTTGAGTTATTTTCACGTGTAGACTGCGACGATTCCGGAGAATTCTTCGACGACGATTTACACCCACTTGAGGAGCAAGGCAAGTCACACTCCTTGATCATGTTGATCCCAGATTGCAAATAAAATTATGTTGATTTAAATTATATTGCATGCATAATTTTATTCAATGTATTTCAATTCAGTTTTAACTTTAGTTAATACCTGTTTGTTATTACCTCCTTTGACATTGCAAATCCTTATACCTTGTCACCTTAGAATCAAACCCTAGTTGGTACACTAGTATGGGCTAGAGAATTTTAAATCAAATGCTTAGTCATGCTCAGATATAACCTTGGTTTTGGGTTATCCTTTTTACATAAAATGTTAAGCTTTTGAACTGTATTCTTGACTTCGGTGAGTCAAGAAGGTTTATGAAACATTTCAAAATAAAACATAAAATCTGGTTTAGACTTAGGCTAATGGATAGGTGGTGGTGCGTGCATGCACCGTTGTTCGAGACACAAAGGTTGATTGTCGTGCACAGGGATATGTGGTTGAGCCTAAGTCAATTAAGGACTGGTCCGTGAGCTATCTGTTGCAAAGCCCTAGCGCACTACCACAAGGTCGGTATGGGACAGCCTCGGCTGAATAATTTGCGTGTCCCACCGGGCCATGCCGTAGGATGAAAGTGAGCGTGGCGAGGCCATGAGAAGTCTCACTGCTCAAGAGGGGTCCTGGCCGTGGAGTCCCACTGGGTGAAACCTTAGAGTTGGCATGGTCGTGTTGATGACTTTGCATTGTAAAGGCCTTGTCACGACTCCTAACCGCACACCTAAGGAAGTGTGTAATCTAGTGGTAAACGGGATGATCGTGTCTTGTGGGTAAAGCCGCACAACCTCCGCAGAGTGTATAATCTATCCTGGATAGCCGTGCCCACGGTCATGGGCATGCTGAGTAAAGTTTTTCATGGATTAGACTTTGGTTTCTAAAATGATTTATAAAACCTTGTGGTCGGAGCCACGTGAAAGCTTTTGGAAAAATTGGACCGTGGGATGCCCGAGAATAGGTTAGTGTTTGGTCTGAGCTCGCACTAACGGTATTAATTTTAATTGCAGTTATTGTTTTACTTATTGTATTAAATTCAGCAGTTTCAATCTATTTATTGTATTCCTAGAAATGCTGTTTTCCGCACAATTAACCCTATATGCCTTCCTTTGTGGCCTTAAGCATTATATTGCATTTTTCCCGTGTGGCTTGCGGAGTACATGTTTGTACTCATTCTTGCCGTCTCATCACGTAAGAGGACTACGTTGACTACGGTGAGGACCAGACGAGTAGGACACATCTTGCCGCCGCTTGCCTCAGGCGCACTTGGGCCGTCGCTTTTCCAGCTTGCTTCCGCAGTTTCTTTTGCTTTGAATAATGTTTGCCAATGGGCGATGATGTAAACGCTGGCCATAAGGCCATACTCTTTTAATTGGAATAATATTGTCATATTGCTTGATATTTATCTCTGTTATCCGCTGTGTGCACTAGCTGATCCTCGGACTAGTGCGATTTACACGAGGATCCCGGAGTTGACGCCCGGTTCCGACAACGATCTGTCTACAAGAGCAAGTCGGCCTTGCCATTTCCACATCAAGCCGTGCAGCATTCCGCAAATAGGACATATTTTGTTCACCGGCTACGCATGGGCATTGACGCCGTCGACGCGGTCATTAAACGCAGCATTCACTAGAAAGTTAATGTTAGTTTCGCTAAAACATTTACTTTATTAAATTGATGCCTTCAAAATAATTATTGTTATTTGAAATAAAATATTGCTTTGTGCAAAAGAACCATATAGACTTCCTTTGTCAAGCCTTGCATCTATTGCATTTTCCCAAGACTTGCGGAGTACTTTATGTACTCACATGCTACACTCAAAAATAATAACCAGTGAGTACGAAGCTCAAGAAGGCGACTACGACTTCTTCGCGAGTGGATTCGACGAAGGATTCCAGAGTTCTAGGTCGCGCTTCCCGATCAATTGCTCGTGGCGTATTGATGGGTCTTCACCGAGTTTATCTTTTGCGTCCACTGTGTTTCGTGTGTGCGAGGTCTTGAAACCTCAATTGTAATAATGAGACCTTTCGGTCTGTACTCTTTATTATTGTAATAATGCGTTGTTGGTTATGAATCATTTCTGCTTAAACTGTGTTGCACTAGCTTTGATGCGGGACTAGTGCGATGAATACACGAGGGTCCAGTTTGGAAATCCGGGTCCCGACAGAGGTGGTATCGAGCCAATTTGATATGGGGACGTGACCTAGTTATAATGGTCGTTAAAAGAAGAACTTCAAAATTTATTTTATAAAATAAAAATTTAATATTGTGCTATCCTTGTCTTTTCTTGTCCTTCTATCCTTACCTTCGTCATGGCATTCTTCCCTTTTCTATCTGCTGATTTTCTTTTGCAATGGTAATTGTACCCCCTTCCCTTTGTAATTTCTATATACGGCTCAGTGAGGTTGCGTATGAGCAGCACCTGGAGAAGCGCGTCATCATGAAGGAGCGAGGACTAGTTCTTTAGTTGTAGTACCCAAGTAAAGTCCTACGATTTTAGAACGCTTATATATTACTTGCTTGTGTGTTAGGTGGACTGTACCAAGTCTTGTATACTTGTAGTACAGTTATCCCTAAAAACTATTTTGATTTCAAGCTAAGTTTCTTCTAAGTCGTTGTTTGCTTCTCTTTTGTGTGTTTGTTTGGGATGTTGTTTAGTTGTTTCCCTAATCTCTTACCTGTGCTACTTCCCTCTTATCTTTTGCTAACCCAAGTTACCACAATAGTGCAAGCTCCAATTCTTTCACCGTAGTCCAAGCTTGGAGAATTCTTGGAGACCTAGAGTATATGGAAGACAACAAATTTATGGAAAGTACTCTTGTCAGGAAAGCTGTCATAATCAGTGCATATCAAGATAGGTAATTTGGAGAATTGTTGCTAGAGTGATATATCTTGGATTTATAATTGACAAGATTGAATAATATTCGAGTGAATTGAGAAAAACAAAGGTATATTTGTAGATACCAGTTGATTATGAATAAATGTGAAGAAAGTAATACTTGTGGATTAAATAGATCATGGAGAATGAGTACAGTAGTAAACTTGGTGGAACTAATTAGATCATGGGAAGAGTCTAAACTTTGCCTTGGATTTATTATCTAAGATTGAAAGGAGCAACTGGATGTAAAACAAGATTTTTGTTGAAGGGATTATTTGTGATCATTGGAGAATTAGTATTAAGAGATTGATCCAGTAAAGGGAGAGATTAAAAGATTAACAAGTTGAATTATCATAAACAATTCATGGTATCAATTTTTGGTGATTTGGTTGAATCGTGAAGAGTGGATGAATTTTGTGGAGTGAATTGATTATTAGAGTTTGGTGGACCTATTGATGATAAGTGGATACTACTGGAATTCTAGAAGATTAGATATCTTGGTGGATTAATTTTATTATTGCAAAGTGGACTTTGATATGACAATTTGAATTGGTGGATTTAATAGATCATTGCTAGATAATTGGATTTTAACTAATGGGATTAACTAGATCATTTAAGGATGTTCAAATGGATAACTTTGGAGGATTTAAATTAATTATGGGAGATAGATGGTCCAATGAGAATTAATTGAGAGATTGTCCGATAAGAATTAATTGAGTTCATTCAAATTTGGTGGAACCAAAATGATGATTATCAAGAGATTGATGTTGGTGGATTAATGAATATTAAGTTAATGCTTAGATGATCTTAATATTGATTGATGATTACTAAAAGGTTGGATTAATTTTATATAATTTGATTAGAGTTATGGATCTGTCGGATCAGATGATGATCATAAAACAATTGGTGGAAATCACAAACTACAATGTTATTGGATTCTTGTTAGAAAAATTCTATGGTTTGACGTCGATTCAAATTAGAGCAGAGAGTAAAAGTTAATGAGATTACTTGTCGAAATCAATAAGGTGCATTTGTGGTATATGATTTTGGAATCAAGAATTTTTGAAGAGTTGAAATAATTACGTCCTTCTCGGATGAACACTTGCGGAAGTTAAGCCCTTTTGGTGGAATCTTTGAATTAATCGATATGATAAGGGCAATTGAAGTTAACCCAAAGCTTGCAAAGTGGCTAAAGATGTACCAATCCGATTTATTGTTGTCTTCCATATTTCTCGATTAAAGGAATACCTCGAGCATTGAACAACAAGATAGAATCATGAAGGTCGCTGAACGCATGCAAGAAGCATGACCATAAAGTTCCACAAAATACTGAGAGCAACCATTCAAGTCAAGCAACTTGGGAGCGTGAAGAGGACCTAAGAGCCGAGTTTCCCTCTCCTTTCTCTTTTCCAGTCCGTCCGAATCTCGGGGTCGAGATTCTCTCTAAGGGGGGTAGGTTTGTAACATCCCAAAATTTGGCTTTCTGGAAAAATTTTAATTCAAATTAACTATTTTAAAGTAATTGGATTTTACTTGGCTTTTATTTGATTTTCTGGATTTTATTTCAAAATTTAAAGCAAGAAAATGTATTTTAAATATTTTATTAAAGCCAAAGAGGGAAAATTATATTTTTCCTAGCCTTTTCTAAATTTGTAAATAATATTTGAAAATTTTCTGAAATTTAAAATCAATTTTTAAAGCTAAAAAGTATTTTATAAAATTATTATAATCAAATCTAAAATTAAAAATATTTTTAATAAGTCTAAAATGCTTCCAGGAATAATTTATGATTTTTCTGGAATTTTTAGACATTAAATATTATTTTTTCGAAGTGTTTATAAAGTTTCTAGTAATTGCTGAAATTTATTCCGAAAATAAAAATCAAATTAATCCTATTCCGCCATGTGTCGTTCTCAGATTTAATCAACCTCTCTCCACGTTTTAATCCTATCCACACATGATCACTTACCCCTTCATAACATCCAAGAGCCATGAATCATCCACTTGCCACGTGTCGCGAATCCGACGGCCCGTACCCCTTCATTTACTCTCACTCTCTATGACACATGGGACCCATATGTCATATCCTTCTTCAACCTCACCTTCTTCCTCCTCCCACTCTCTCTCTCCTCCACCATTAAAACCGAAAATGAGCTTTTAAATCCCGCCGTTTCCCCCTCATAAAATCCCGATTAAAGAGTGGAAACGGATGCCCTATTACTCCCCTCCATTCATCCGGCCGTTTCCCCTCAATTTAAGTCCCCTAATTGCAGTTTGTATTAACTCCGGCGAGCTTTAAACCACCGGCCTCCCCCTCCCCACCTCGCCTATAAAAACCCCCCTCCACTCCCTTCTTCGGCACCGCCTCCCACCGCCCCTCCTTTTCCCCACCTCGGCCGAGCGTCAAAGCCACTGGAGAGCCGCCGCACCGAGCTCCTTCGCTGCCGCCGCTTGTTCCTCGCCGCCGCCCGCCTCTGGCCACCTCCCGGGCCCGACGCCGATTGGATCCGAACCGTCGCCTCCTCCTCTACCTCTCACTCGCCGACGCCCTAACCGCCCGAGCACCGCCGTCCGAGCGCCACCGCCGCCGCCTCCATCTCCTCGCCCGGCGCGCCGGATCCCGCCGCGCCGCCGTGAGTGCCGCGCCTCCCCTCATCGCCGCCGCCATTCGCGCCCCTCCCGCCGCGGCGGCGGTCATCTCCTCCTGCGCTGCGCGCGCGCGCGCATGGCGGTTGTGCCGCGTGGGCGGCCACGTGGCGCCACCTCGCCCCGCATGGCGCCATGTGGCGGTGTGCGTCGTCGGCGAACCCCGTGGTCCGTGGATCCGGTTCACGGTAGACTGGGCCCACCGGTCATTCAAATATGTTTTCCCGCTCGGAATATTCAAAATGGCTGACATCATAAATAGCAATTTTCAGTGCAAAAATAATTCCTGAAAGTCGGCTTTTTCCTTTTTCCCTCCTTTTAATCTTTCGGAAGCCATAACTTTCTCATTTTAACTCCGTTTGAGCCCATTCAAATTTCTCAATTCATCAAAAAGTCCAAACTATCCATTTATTCCATCATTTCAAATATTTGAAATTTCTTTGATGTTTCAAATATTTAAATTAACATTCAAATTTCTCAATTCATCAAAAAGTCCAAACTATCCATTTATTCCATCATTTCAAATATTTGAAATTTATTTGATGTTTCAAATATTTAAATTTCAAATTCCAATGCCTAGTTTAATTTCAAAGCCTCAGTTCCATTCCAAATTTTTTGTGCACTTTCAAAATTCAAATTCAAATCTTGCAAAGTCTCCATAAAATCCATTCTATTTTCCTTGGTCCAAATATTGTCTCAGTAATTTCTTTTCCCAACCGATCTTCCAGATATTCGTTCTCCCGCGTGTGAACCCCAATCCGTTGAAACTTTCTCCTAAATTCTTCTAAAATCATGATCTATCCATCTATGGCCTCTATTTGGATTTTGAGTTTATTTGAATTTTATTTGTATTTATTTTCTTTGTTTTGCTATGCATCTTTTTTCGCGTAGATTCCATTGTCGCTATGGATTTCGTCAGTCATGCAGCAAGAAGAACCGATCGAGACTCAAGAAGGCAAGTCTCCTTTGATCATCTTGAACCTATGATTTTGAAATGTTTTAATTATTTTAAATTTTGTGCATTGCTATTTACATAAAACATTAGTTCAAATCCTAAGATATTAGTTACCCCAATTTTGTTATGCCCTCAGTTGAAATTGAATGCCATGTACCTTTGCAACCCTAGAAATTCCTTTGACTCTTTAATGAGAGTAATATATTAAATTGTTGGTATTAGAATGGTAGAACAATGCTTAGCCATGCTATTGAATACTTCATAAATCTTGCAAATGGGAAATTATGAATTATTGCAATACCCTTGTTTTTATAAACTTAGTGGTAATTGGAGTTGCCACTGTTCTTTAAAATAAAATGAAATGTGAAAATGGGTTTAGATTAGGATGGATGGTAAGTTTGGATTGGTGCAACAAGCACGAGATCTTGTAAAGTGTATGTTCCACCTAGTCAATTAAGGACCGACGCTTGTGTTTGTCCGTGAGCATTAACCGTACAACCACAAGTCTATATGGAGTGCGACCTAGGTGACTAACTTACGATAGTCTAGTTTAGGTGCCACCGATGGAAAGTGGGTGCCGTGGATGGACCGGTTATTCACGAGTGAGGGCAGATTTATTGTACTCATATGGCGCAAGGGGGCTTGGTTGGGCAGTTAGCCTACTGCGGTGAAACCTCGTGGGTGGTATCTAGCTAGATTAGAGTAAGGTAAAGGATTTGTGATATTTTATCCGGGTCTCATGCCAAAGGAAGCGTGTTGACTTTTAGGATAATTTATCTCTTGCGGGTAAAGTTGTACAACCTCTGCAGAGTGTCAAACTATTCGAATAGTCGTGCCCACGGTCAAGGGCGGGCAAGGAATGCATTCACATGGTAGATTTCTGGTTTTGTTTTAAAATCAAAAGTTTTGTATTCCGAGTGGAGGAACTCTCGGAAGGGTATCTGGCGATTGGAGCCAGAGAGGGTGGATGTAACCCGCAGTATTAAACTTGTTCAAGTTGTTGAAGCTAGTGTTGGTAGATGGAACCTTCACTAGAAAGTTAATGTTAGTTTCTGCTAAAACATTTACTTTATTAAATTGATGCCTTCGAAAATAATTATTGTTATTTGAAATAAAATATTGCTTTGTGCAAAAGAACCATATAGCCTTCCATTGTCAAGCCTTGCATCTATTGCATTTTCCCAAGAGTACTTTATGTACTCATGCTACACTCAAAAATAATAACCAGAGAGTACGAAGCTCAAGAAGGCGACTACGACTTCTTCGCGAGTGGATTCGACGAAGGATTCCAGAGTTCTAGCGCGCTTCCCGATCAATTGCATGTGGCGTATTGATGGGTCTTCACCGAGTTTATCTTTTGCTTCCGCTGTGTTTCGTGTGTGCGAGGTCTTGAAACCTCAATTGTAAAAATGAGACCTTTCGGTCTGTACTCTTTATTATTATAATAATGCGTTGTTGGTTATGAATCATTTCTGTTTAAACTGTGTGCACTAGCTTTGATCTGGGACTAGTGCAGTAATACACATAGGGTCTGGGTTTGGAAATCCGGGGTCCCGACACATGGGTAGCGGCAGCCTCCGTCTTGGCCTCTGCCAAGGCCTGCTCGCACTGGGCGAGCTGCTCTCGGAGGGTTGCCATCTCGGTGTGACTGGCGACTAGGTGCTGCCGGAGGGCTGTGATCTCCTCTACGGCGGCAGTGTGAGCTGCCCCATGGCCCTGGTAGGGTCGACCTGATGCACGAGCATCGGGTCATCCTCGTTGGTCGGCATGTAGGTCTCATTATATCACGCACCCTCCTTGCGCGACGGATGGTAGTAGTATGGAGTACGCCGCAGGGAGGTCTTGTAAATATCGCAAAGCCGCGCGGCGGCTAAGCGTGCAGCATCCTGGAGGGCCACTGCCTGGGTGCTCCTTAGATGCCCAATCCTGAAAATGTGGGGCGGATCTTGTTCACTCTTAGCATAAATGAACACCTCCATCAGCCAGGATTCCTCCCCTCGTTCGGTAGTCTTGAGTCCACGATATATGGGCTGCTCTTTGTAGCCCAAATAATGCAAGAGTTTGCGCATGATGCTAGCAAACTCCCCATCGTAGGCTCCATGAGCCAAGAAGTCCCAGTTGCCCTCGGTTGCTACTCCTACCATCTCAGATTAAATTACTAGTGTTAGTAATTTTTCAAAATATTAATAAAAGGTAGAGTAGAACAGATCTAAGAAGGATATGAAAGGAAGTAATACGCTATATTTTCAAAAATATTTTTATAAGTTCTTCAAATATTGTAAGCCTAGGCCCATCCTAGTATCCATTCTAAGGCTTTTACCCTACGGTCATATGCTCGATACAAACTCTGCATCGGACCATTTTTCAATCCGAATCCACTATGTTTCATTGCACTATTCCCTGGATCGTAGATAGTGCACACAGGTACATTGATGTATCACATCATACATCGCATGGACAATAATAATATTACAGATTTAAGTTACACCACGTCGGGTGACGATTTACAAAAGGGCCGCTCAGGCCAAATGTCTTCATCACAATTAAAACAACGGAAATGAAAGCAAAAGTAGGACCACAACCACAGGCAAGTGACTGGGGGTGATGTGTGCATTATATATTGCTTAGACTTAGATAATATACGTGCACACACTGCCATGGGTCTACTTGTCTATGTCTAGAAAGCGTAGATCACACCCTAATTCCCTTCGTTGTTTCTTCCTTCCGCAGCAGGAGTATCCTCATGAGCGTAACGATCATGTGTCCCTGTTTCTGTTTTGGGTAATGCGAGTGTGAGCACAAAACCACCGTGCTCAATGAGCCAACACACAATATGCAATATATAGAGTATGCATGGTTTACCAAGGAAGGCTCGGGTTTATTTTATTTTGCGAAACGCTTTTAAATACACTACTTAAAAATTTGCCTATGACCTAGCACTTTGAATTGAAGCAAGTTGTATAAAAATATGCTTTATCATTATTGATCGAGACCATCCACCATTACATGACCTGCGCTCAGTATGCTATACCTTTAGCGTTATAGCCGCTTACATTACCACTGGGATGGCACCTAGGACAACATAAATCAGGGCCTTTCTCTGCCCTCAACTTTACCAATCCCACCCACCATGATTTTTAAATAGAACTATATCTAGTCAAGTTCCCATGTCCGCCCTTGACCGTGGGTACGGCTATTCGAATAGTTTTCTACTCTGCAGAGTTTGTACACTTTACCCACAAGAGATAGATCTGCTCGTTGCCCCACACGATTCCTTAGACATGTGGTTTAGTAGATTATCACAAGACTGTTACAATGCATAATCCTACTTGTGGTTATGCCCGCTAAGGTCTATCTTCTGTAGGATGCGTTCATCCCTCGAGAAGGGTCCCTCGTGAGCCATCACGGACAAAGGCGGGGATGAGACCATCCATCCCTTTGTTCGTGTTCACACCTTCATGTAACCACACTAGAGCTATGCAAATTAGCGAGCCCTGCCTATATTTTGCCAGCTTGTGGTTGTACTATTGTACCTTGGGAGGTCATCACAAGATTCGGTTCTTAGGGTTATCTGGATGGTGCTACCACTAACCACTATGTGCTCCCACTGCACCACTCACACACCTTCGAACCATCCACCCAGATATATAAGCAAGTTGAGGTTTTTGGGAACATAAAATACCCATACCAACATACTCCAGTCATTCCTACCATGACTGCCCAAATCATTTCATAATTGCAAGTGATGATTTTAGGGCATTTAGGTACCCCCGATTAACTAGCAATGCTAAGCAACACGATATAATAAGGATTTATTTGCGAAAGTGACATTAATGTAATTTTACTACGGCGACAAGGTTCATTTATCCAAGAGTTTCAACGGGGTAATACTAACAAGCATAATATTGGGATTATAACTAGCATCTTTAAAAGTGAAAGTAATTTGCCACATAAAATAATAGCATGCACATGGATAATTTAAAAGAAATTAAATTTGCATAAACATGGGTTCAACATGGTCAAAGTGTTAACTCGCCATAGTAACAGGGGTCTTGGCCTTGAGCGTCGGGGTTTGCTTCACTTCCTCTCTCTCCCGAGCCAGACGCTATTTTTATGTGCGAAAATTTGGATAAAAATCAGCAAATCAGACAAAATATCACTAGAATTTCAAGTGAGCTCTAAAAATCATGGTTTCGGTTCCTCTGGATAGATCTTGAAATTAGATGAATTTAGAAATTTGTTTCATTCAATTGGAGTTAAAATGAAGAAGTTATGCGATTTAAAGTTCTCAGTCCAATTTAAATCCAGAAAAGATTAAAATTCTGACAGGTGGGTCCCACTTCCTATTTTTAATTCATTCTTTCATTTTTATTTTCTATGTACTGTGTCTATGACAGGTGGGCCCGGCTACTATTTAATGAAATTTGGCATGGCCCACATGTCAGTGAGGATGTCTTGTGTTAATCCCTCATTAGCATTTATGGATGTCATTAATCCCTATTTACTTTTCATTAGCATTAACTAACTATGTCGGAACAATAATTACATCCTAATTAAGTGTGCATTAACTACCGGCTAAATAGTGATTTTCTTTTCTTAATTATTCCTTAATCCCTCTTACTGTTGCTACTAGCAAAAATGGGTGAAAATCCTAACTAAGCTTGCGGCGAGAGAGATTCGAACGCGGGTGGCACGGCGAATGTGCAATCGGCAACCAACTCACTCGGTGTTACTGACCGTAGGGGCAAAAGAAGATAGTTGAGCTGGGTGTGCGGGTGGAGGCGAGAAGAAGTTCGGGTGGTGCGGTCGCGGCGTCGCCGCGAGGGTGGCGGTGAGGTCGAGTGAGGGTTAAACGCCTCGACGCGCCGAGGTGAGGCCGATGGAGACGTTGGCGGGGCTGGGGACCTCGGAGCAGGCCGACGACGAGCGCGGTGGCAAGCTTGGGAAGACTTCGTGCAGGCGATGTACACCCACGGAAGGTGCGGGAGGTCGGGGTTAGGACCACGAGGCTCGGAGATGGTGTGGGAGGTTGGAATCGGAGTTTGGTGGTGGAATTTGGCGGGAGGGTTGTAGAGTATCTAGTCCTTCGGGATCGATGACCTTCTGAGCAATTGTGTTAAAGAAATAACATAGCCTCATGATTGTCTCTCGGACTTTGATCGGCAAAATATTTCTAATTGCAATAGAGAGCATCTGTATCATCAGCACATGACAATCATGAGAGTTCATTCCATTTAACTTCAAATCTTGCATCGAAACAATTTTCTTCATGTTCTTTGAGTAACCAGACGGAACTTTGACACCATGCAAGCACCGCGATTCTGTTTTCTCGGTCTTAGACATAGTGTAACACATAGGGGGAAGGTACATTCTTCTATTATCTATTTTTGTCGGTGCTAACTCAGGCCTGATGTCCATATCAGCCATGGTAAGCCGTGCATTGATGCTGTCCTTTGTTTTATCATGAATGTTCAGTAAGAGACCAATCAAGCTATCACATACATTTTTTCTACGTGCATGACATCGATGCGATGTCAAACATCTAGGTACTCCCAATAGGGTAAGTCCCAAAATATTGATCTCTTCTTCCAGATGTTCTTCTCATGAGCCCTCAATTTACGTCCCTTTCTGAGGACAACATCTAAATCCTTAACCATATTATAAACCACGTTTCTGCTTAAATGCCTTGGAATTGAACTGTCCTCCTTCTCTCCGCCAAATTGTTTCTTCATCTTGCGGTATGGGTGAGCCCTCCGAAGGAACCGGCGGTGACGTATGTACACGGTTTTGCATGAGTATTTCAGCCACACACTCTCGGTACCATCTAAACAGTGAGTACAAGCTTTGGCACCTTTTGTACTCTAGCTCGATAGGTTACCAAGGGCAGGATAATCATTTATGGTGCGAACAATAAGGAGCGCAAAGTGAAGTTCTCTCGTTTGCATGCATCCTATACCTGCACCCTTCGTTCTATAGTACTTTTAGATCTTTCACCAATGGTTCTAGGTACATATCAATATCATTCCAGTGTTGCTTTGGCCCTTGGATAAGTATCGACAAAGAAAATATACTTTCGCTTCATACACAACCAAGGAGGAAGGTTATAGATGCAGAGAGTCACGGGCCAAGTGCTATGTCACCGCTCATGCTACTTGAAGGATTCATTCCGTCTATACTTAGTCCAAACCTTATATTCCTTGGTTCTGCACCAAAGTCTGCAAAACTCCTATCGATGTTTCTCCACCTGGGTAGAATCGGAAGGTGTCTTAGCATTCCATCCTTCTCGCGCTTGTCCGAGTGCCAACGCAGCAGTTTTGCCTCCTTTGGATTGCAAAAAATTGTTTCAAACGGGGAATTATAGGAAAATACCATGCCACCTTAGGTGGAGGTTCTTTCTTCACCTCTGTTCCCTCGCCGTCATCTGATTGATTATTACGTTTATTCGGGATGCATTGCACACCGAACATACATGCATGTTTGCATACTCTTTACGGTAGAGGATACAGTCGTTCGGACATGTATGTATTCTTTCTACTTCCATTCCCAGTGGACAACGAACCCTCTTGGCTTTATACGTGGTTTTAGGCAACTCATTTCCCTTCGGAAGCATGTCCACCAAAAGACCTAACAGCACCGTGAAACTCTTATCGGACCAACCGTTGCTTGCCTTCAATTTCAACGGTTCAAGCACGGCCGACAACCTCGTGTACTTTGACCTGCAGCACGTGAACCTAGTCCTCCATTAAGCCCCGAAATTTAACATACTCTCTCTCATCATAGTTCTTTTCTACACCTCGAAGCATCTGATCCAGATTGTCATCGTGCAACTTATCCGAATCCGAACAACAATCGACATCATCCGGTGGCATATCATTCACTTCACCGGCGATGTCATCCGGCGGCATATCATTGACTTCGCCATGACTGGTCCAACACGTATAACCCTTTTTGAAACCCCTCCGAATCAAGTGCGCTTCAATCTGCTCTCGGTTCTTAAACATCTTTAAATTCTCGTAGTCAGTGCATGGATAGTACATAAATTCCACCCCCTTATTCAACATATCCTCCTCGATAGCTCTTGTAAAAGCAGACACGCCATGAATGTACTCTTCACTCACACAGTTCGCGGCATACATCCAGCTTCGGTCCTACGTTATGCATATATATAACAACTTAGTATTAAAAATTAAATAAATTAATTATTACTACATATATACCACATGCATTGAGGCTTTGCTAGCTTACTTCATATTATAAACACAATGACTATTTCCCAATGATCGACGAACCACTTATAACCAACAATTTTGACAAATTTGGTCTCCCACATGACGGGAACTGATCATGTATGGTCAAGTAGATGCAAACCATCTTCAATAATACTCACCAAAACTTATATCTAAATTGTAATGCAAAGAAAAATAAATTTCATTACTAACCATATCTAGGGCAACCATGAACGTATGAATCTTCAAAGCTCTATCTCCTGCCTCCTCCCACCAAATTAACTGGCCTGAAATCGCCTAGCTTGCCTCCTAAGCGAAATGAAGACAGAGTGCAGCACCAGCTAGATCTGGATCGAAATGAAGGCAGATGCAGTTTTGAGCGGCGCAGTAAATATGTAGCGGGATTATCACTGACGGTTTCAAATAAAAACCGTCTGTGATATTCCAGTATCACAGATGGTTCATCGGTAAGAACCATTTGTGATACTTGTTTTTTCCGACGCCAACAACACAGACGGTCTCCAAATTAAAACTGTCTGTGATAGTGTACGTCACAGACGGTTTTGTCAAACCGTCTGTGATTTGGCGTCTACTAATAGTATTTCTGTAGTAGTGTAAGTCGTAACTTTTGCTGATTGTTTATAGTGGTCGTGAGGATTTGCTTAAGCGGTCATAAGTCGTAGCGATCAGCTCTGGGAAATTGTAGTTTGTGGTCTCGATGGTCGTAGCGACTGCCTGAGTGGTCGTAAGTCATAACGATTTGGTCTGGAGAAGTCATGGTGAGGCATGGAAGAGCCGGGACTAGGCACAAGAGGTGTTGAGGTCCAGAACGGTTGCGGAGATGCTGAAGATGACTAGGCTTGCAAGGTGGCTGCGAAGATTGCACGGCAAGGAAACGGGAAGCTTCCAGGAAGGTGCAGAGGGGCATTTTGGAGAAATGTTCAAGACCTGCAAAAGAAGACTTTCTGTTAAAGCTGATCCATTAAAGCATTTGTGTCCCGTCTATGTTAACGTGTTGTCAAGAGAGTGTGCGTGAAAACCCAGTGTTAGGTGGGGGTTAACGGGTTTCCCCCAGTATCTAGAGGCTATATAGGGATGGAGAGCACCAGTCTGGGGAGAGCTTCTAGGTTTTTTCTGTTCTTGTGTGCGTTCCTATTTTGGGTGGGCGGTGGTGCTCTTGGTCCTTGAAATGGAGTGGCTATAAACTCTTCTCTTCTCGAGCAATATATCATCTTCTTGATTTTTGTTTCTATTTGCTCTCGTGTTTGGAGTTGAGTGGGTGTGGTCGTATCAGTTGTGCCCTCTCTGCTCTTTGAATGGATTCTTCCTTTCTTGATCTGAGACTTCTGCCTTTAGTTGTTTTTTTGATGTTTTGACCTGCCTGGTGTTGGGAAATCATACTTGAAGCCATCTTGGCCATTCTAATCCTACTTGCATGGTCTGAGTGTTTTCATGTCCTCTTAGTTTTTGTTTTGGGCGGTCTCGGTGGAATCTTGTGTAGGTCTCTATTCTCTAAATAAGTTTTCATTTAAAGATCAGAGAAACCTCTCGAGATCTTCACCTTCTTGTGTACAAAGTCTCATGGCTAATTGATTTTAAGTTGAAAGTTATCTGGAATCTTGGCTTTGTGGTCGTGCACCTCCTGACCTTCCTCTGTTTTGCCGAGTCCCTTTCGACCACGTTGTTCTGTTGAGTTGCAGACTAGTTTGACCACGTCGGATGTTCGACCACTCGTTGGTTTACAACCACGTTAGTCTTGACTGCAATCATTATGGTCTCTTTGGCTCTGGTTTTGGTAGGTGCCGACTAGGACGATTTACGACTACAGTGTTGAAATGTCAACCACATAGTTAGGCTTACAACCACGAGCATTCTGTTCGACCACGTAGTTGTGTTTACAACTACGTTGTCGAAATCCGACCGCTCTGCCAGTTTTTGACAACAGTACTGGTCTTCGACCATGGTCTGATCTCTGATGCGTTTTCTCTGTTATTCTGCTGGTCTCGCGTTTTGTTGCTATCAACCACGTTGTTGAAGCTTACGACCACGTGGTAAGTCTCAACCACGCAATCAGTTTTCGACCAGCTCGGTTCTCCTGTTCTGCTTCTCTATTTCTGGTAAGACTTCAACTCTTGTCTTCATAGCTCAGTAGCTAGTGGAGAAAAGAGTTAAGTGGATACTTGGGGAATTTTTGCAGGCACCATTCACCCCCTCTGTTGCCATCCGGTCCTACAATTTTGGGAACAAAAGTGGCTACCTCAAAATTTGAATGCTTTGCCTCAGATTAGGGTATGGTCCCGAGGCAAGCTATGTTTGCCTCAGAATAGTATTGTGAGGCTAGTGCTTTACCTTAGAATATATTTTTGAGACAAACAATAGTCATTAGCCTCAGAAAGGCTACCTCAGTTTCCTGCTTTCTTGTAGTGGCAGCTGCAGGATAACAGAGGGAGAGTGTTGTGTTGTTAAAAACATAGTGATTTCCTGCGGCTGCCATGTATTTGGAGGTTCAGCTTGAGGCCATATAGGAGGTGGACTGTGTTCCCATTCGAACATGTTAGCATTCCGACCCATCCTTTCTTATTCACCAGCTACATATCAAACAATAATGATGCAATTTTTCACTTGTTTTCATTTTCTTATTGAAGGGGATGATTGCTGATGCTATGGCTACAAGATTGTTTTATTGGCTGCTAAGTAGGCAAAGCATGCTAGCACCAGAGTTGGTGCATGATGATTGGCAAATGCTCCTCGCTCTTTAAAATTGTGAATGTGATTTTCAATGGTGAATTTTGCTTGCAGAAATTGTTTGGTGGATCAAAGTTTAGTGAGATGGTTCATTAGCTGGTTACCCCTTTTGAAAATCAAAGTAGAATCCACGTTATGTCGCAAAACTTTAAGTGAAAATGTCAGCTCTAAATGAACATATATCCTTGCCAGAAATGGCTATTGGTTAATGTTGTACATTCTTTTGCCAACTTTCTCATTGTATTCTAAATTGGCAATTAATTTTCCGTTGTACTCAAGGTTTGTGCTTTACGACTGTTGATGTCTTTTCTCAATCCATTTTTGTGATTTTTGGTACTGATCATGATGTTTTACTGTTACATCTTTTCCTTGACTTACCAAGGAAAAAAACATAATTTTCTTTCCAAGTGACATGCCATGGATCTGGAGCACATTGTGTTCGTAAAGCTAATGTTCTTTGATGTTCTGAATCATTGCAACAATGTCTTTGGTAAAGCTAAGGCAGTTTCAACAGTAAACACTTATGCGATAATGTGCTCTCCTTGCTACAGTGCAAGAACCTAGCCCAATTCTTTGAGAGGTATGAGTTATCACTAACCCTGTGCATGTTGACGGTTCTGAACGAAGCATTATATATTACTGCAGCTAGCACTTTACTATAAAAATATATTTATTTCAAACAAGTCACTGTCTTTATTTAAATTCTTTCTCTTTGCCCGTATAGTATATATTGTATGGTAAAATCCAAAATAATCAATGTCTTTAGTTCAGGCTAGGAGCAGATTAAGGCCTAGTTCATATTGGCTTATGCTTCTCGCTTTTACTTAGAAAAACTAAAAACTAATACGAACACTCGGCTACTCGAAGAGGCTTCTCCAGTTCTCTCGTTACCGTCTCGCTCCGGCAATAAGGTAGGGGTCACAAAGCATCACACACCTACTCCTCTTGCTCCCGTCACACACACGTATCTCTCCCTCACTTTTCCACCACTCACTCCTTCCTTATGACAGCTATTTCTTTGAGTTACTACTATTCACTTTTAACAAAAATCCATAAACAATAGCCAAAATCCATTAGCAGAAAGCCAATACTATTGAGTTTCATGCACCAGCCAGTTCACCCAAAAGCTTAAGCTGATGTGGAAAAATGGGCAATTCACTTATACTTCAACACTCCCCCTCACGTGTAGGCTCCCTTAGGCCTAATACGTGGAATATAAGTGGACTGCAATTAATTTTTTTTAATTATGTCAGCCAGGTCTTGAACTTGAGACCTCTTGGCTTTGATACTATGTTGAGTTTCATGCACCAGCCAGTTCACCCAAAAGCTTAAGCTGATGAGGAAAGATGGGTAATTCACTTATACTTCAACAAATACGAATGCCCCCTGAGAGGATAGCTAGCGAATGGTGGATTTAGAGGATAGCAGGATGGAGAAGACACAAAGATAGTAGGAGGCAATTGCAAGTTGCAATCTTTTACTATGGCGAGAACTGTACCATGAGAAATACGTGGAAAATCTGGAGAGCGTTGCTATGAATATAGAGAAATGGGCACTTGTAATATTTGTTTGAGTTTACTGTGTTCATAAAGAAAATTCACTTTAGCAACAAAGCTCAACCTAGTCGTGGCGGTGGGGCCAAGGGTGTGGCTAAGGAGGTGCAGATGAAGGGCTGCAACGGAGCTCGATGAGCATGATTGTGAAGTTGAGCAGTGTGCCGACCTTAGGTTTAGCAACCCAGAATCCTCTGTGATTTCTGCACTATTCCTAGATCAATAGATAGTACTCATAGATATATTATTGTATATCAAAAACATATCATGCAGAAGCGTAAATAATGCAGTAACAACTTACTCATGGGCCGATCAGGCCGAAAGCAATAAAATGCAGCAGCAGAAACTTCACTCAAGTGGGACCCTCAGGACTTGCCCACAAGCGACCAAGCGGTATTCGCGACCTAGTTCTTGGCCTCTTCATCTTCCAGCTCTATCGATCCTTAAGGCACCGTAGGGCTTGATCTTCTTTCTCTTCTTGACGAGTAATGATAATTGAGCAACAAGTGAGTACAACGGTGCTTAGCAAGCCACTACATAGAATGCAAATAATAATAGATGCAAGGTGTCAAGTGAGGCTTGAGGTTCTTTTATTTGCTTGAAGTGACATTTGCAATAATCATAATTAAAATTCCTATGACTTGACGTTTTACAAACATGCTTTAAAGAGTTTGAAATTGTGCGAGATTTATAGCGGTGTAGGTTCTATCCACCTATGCTAGCTTTTGATCATTAGGTTATGTAGGAGCCCAGATTATATAATCTGGAATCCTCTGTGATTCCACCGCACTATTCCCTGGATCAGTAGATAGTGCTCATAGATTACAGTTCTGAATATCGAAGTACATATCTTGCGGAGCGTAAAATATAATAATAGACTTACTCATGGGCGATTAGGCGAAATCATTGAATTGCGGTAGCGGAAGAACGAATCACGCAAGTGGGACCTTCAGGACATGCCCACAGGCAGCCAACTGGAGGTTCGCGACCTAGCCCTTGACATCTTCATCTTCTCGGCCAGCTTGTCCAATCTTGTTGCTGAGGCGAGGTGATTTGATTCCTGATTCTGAATTTTGTCGCAAAAGCGAGTGTGAGCACTCCAACCCCGTGCTCCGCGAGCCAATACACAGAATGGAAATAAATAGTATGCATGGCTTATCAAAGGAGAGGCTCGGGATATTTTATTTGCCATAAAACGCGTTTAGTAGCATTTCTATTATTATATCATATTGTTGTTTTTGTGACCTAAAGACTCCTCATCGCAAATGACATCATTGACTTAATCCACCAAAGACTCACGCTCTTTATTAACTGCTGTCTAAGACTCCCAACAATGATTGCTATAATTGACTTAATCCACGAAATTACACTCCCTTTATTGAGTGCTCTCTAAACTCCAAACAACATGTGCCATCCTCTATTCAATCCACCGATCATATTCTTTCTGTAGTGGTTGCTATTTAAGACTCCAAGCAACAAGTGACATTATCCAATTACTCCACCGATTATACAACTTCTATATTTATTGCTGTCTAAAACTACAAACAGCGGGTGACATTATTTAGATAATCCACCGATCAATTGTTGCCTAAAACTCCAAACAGCTAGTGACATCATCTATCTAATATCATTTGATTTATCCACCGAACACACACTTTCTATATTGAGTGCTGTCTAAAACTCCAAACAGCGAATACCATCAATTATACAATCCACCAATATCTTTTGTATTCCAAAATTCCTATCAACCCATTCCTTTTGCTATTGATCCACAACCACAATTTGCTCTTACAATAATCAACCTTATTTTCCATTATCTATTTCTAACTAACCCACTAGTATACCTCCACCAAGAATATCATTGATCAAGCATACGAATCAATATTATATATCCACCAAGAATAGCATTGATCAACTCTACGATTCACCATTATATATCCACCAAGAATATCACTAATCAAGAATTATAATCCAATACTTGTATTATTCCTTCAAATTCCTGAAGATTCAATTAGATCATTTATCTAACCTATTTATTCAACTGGACCCCACTAATTTATTTCTCTCAGATCCCACACTATCCTTTCCTATTCATGATCGACCTAAATCCACCAATACCTTTATGTGCATACTACAAACATCCATCTCCTTTACTCACGACCCTGCTTATTCCACCCATATTTTATTTTGTAAGAATAGAAATGCCACTATTTGAAATACAATACATAAAATTTTCTGAGACCTAGCAGCTTTGGAACAAAACATAATGTTCAAGGAATATTAACATGATTTTCCATACATATGGCATCACACCATATGCCTAATATCACCATAATTTTTCCATACATATGGCATCACACCGTATAATATCTTTCAGCGTTATAGCCGCTTAACTTACCACTGGGACGATACCCAGGACAACTCAAATCAGGGCTTTCCACTACCCTCCACTTTTCTATTTCCACCCACAGTTTTTGAAATAGAACTATATCTGGTTAAGTTCCTATATCCGCCCTTGACCGTGGGCACGGCTATTCGAATAGTTTTGACTCTGTAGAGTTTGCACACTTTACCCACAAGAGACAATCCACTCGTTACCCCACACGATTCCTTAGTCATGCGGTTGAGCAAACCATCATAGTAACCGTTCAAAGTATCTCGCCCTTTCCATCATCTCACCCTATGGGTTGCTCCCATTTGCGGTGGGACCCATATGTTGTGCGAGATGTTCCCCTCCTATACGTCTAGCAGCTGGCTACCCATACCTTTTTCGTTTTGGGAGCTATGTCCATATTCAAAATACCACTCTTTTATACTCAGAGGACTTGCTTACGTGGTCTGTACATTTATTGACTAGGTTTCATAGAAAATTACCAATATTCTGCATTGTTGTATTCTCAAGTAGAAACAAAAGTATAGTACCTACTACTAGTCCATGTTAAGCCACGGTAGCAAGCTGTCCCTTATTTATTAAGCACGGATCATCCAGGTACAACCAGTAAACAGAACTCCACGGCTTCTCTTTTTTCTTGACTCTATCCTCCCCAGCCCCCCTGTTTCTCTGTTTTGTTGACTTTGTTTGTTCCACTGTCTTTTCTAGCAAAATTTTTGTCAAATTTTGCCCAAATTTTGTTCAAAAATTTATTTTTATTTGAACGTTTTGTCCAGAAATTCGAATGAAGTTTCCAAAATTACCAAATTTTGGTTCTTTAGGTACCCAAAAAAATAAAAATAACATCCGAAACCCTGCCATTAGGGCATCTCCAATGGTTATAGCTAGCAACTAACTAGAAGACTTCCACATCATTTATATAGTACACACTAAAGCAAGCATTCTAAAGAACTATCTATAAGGATAGCTATTTGATGCTTACATGCACACACAGACTCAGGGGTGGAAAAGAAGCTCGTTAGTGGGGCTCGTTGGCTCGGTTCAAAATTGCTCCAATTATACTTGTTAATTGGTTAAACATTAAAATGAGTTGATTTCAAATGAATTTGAATTTTGCTCAAGCTCGGCTCGGCTCGGCTCGTTAGCTCGTTTCTAAAAATACTTTTAAATTATCCGTAAAATGATATTAAATCAAAATATGCCAATTTTAGAAAAAGCTCGATAAGACGAGCAGTTGGCTCGATATCCACCCCTTGACACAGAAAAGGACTATCATTTATAGATGCTGCCTCGTTTTGCGTTATAGACTAGTGCTTAAGGAAGAGCTGGCTCGGTTTTTTTTGCATACTCTCTTTCCTCCACATAGGATATATGTTAATGTGTATATACATATAGCTAACTGACTCAGACCATTGGAGATGCCCTTAAGTATTGCTACTGCCTGTTTCGAGAACCGAGTTTACCAATGATACCAATAAAGTAAAAACCACCACTACTACAGAAAAGGCCATCACAGACGGTTCAAAAACGTCATCACAGACGGTTTTGTGAACCGTCTGAATTTATGGGTCAGTGATAATATGAGGTCATCACGCAGGCGGTTTCGAACGCTCGTGATTTTAATATCACGCGGTTTTAACTAAAAACCGTCAGCGATATTAAATATCACGCACGGTTCTTAACTAAAACCGCTCGTGATATTTATAAATCACGAGCGGTTCTTAAATAAAAACCGCTCGTGATATTTATAAATCACGAGCGGTTTTATTATAAAACCGCCTGTGATATTCTCTTCTACTCCTAAACCTATTTACGTTTTATTGGCTAGCCTCGGAAATGCTAGCCATGCCATCTCAAACAAGCGAGATCAACATGTATATGTATACATCCAATTCACATCTCAATTAATTTCACAAACATAAAACATCCATTTTTATTAAGATTAGAGCCTACCATTACAATATCCCAAAACAACGAGAAGGTTACACAACAAGAACAAAGAAAGTTACACAACAAGAACAGAGAAAAGATTACAATATCCCAAAACAACAAGCAGGTTACACAACAAGAACAGAGAAAAAGCAAAGATCTTCTATGTCTTCGCCCGATGCAACGAATGAGCTGGATGCCTTCTCGCCTGCACGGTTGGCACGAGCTAGTTGCTTCTGCGGTGTCTTGTCTCCCGTAGACTTGTGCGTCGCACTGCGAGGAGGAGAATAGCAAGGAGGAGGAGAATAGCAAGCAGGAGGACAGCAAGGAGGAGGATAGTAAGGAGGAGGATAGCAAGGAAGAGGATAGCAAGGAAGAGGAGACAGGCTGGGTTTGGTTATATTTATAGGGGAGGGAGAGGCGGGAGTTCGAAATTTTTGGCACGGGAACGGAGATTGGGTTGAGGAGGATCGACGGGCCCAACGGTCAGATTATCACAGACGGTTCTATTGTCTAGAACCGTCTGTGATGAATGCATATCACAGACGGTTCTATATATAGAACCGTCTGTGAATTAGAGCACATAATTTTATATACCGATGCAATATAAACAACTAGTCTGAAAAGATAAAATAGCAACATTTTATATAGCTTATATATACTCATTTAAAAGGTTTCAACGAGATCTACAACTTTGTAGTTGAAGCAAAATCCAAATTCCGAAAGGAAGACCAAGAAAAAGGGCAAAAACAGACACCAAAAACTTGCGACGCAGGTTTAGGTCCAAAGATGGCCGATTTTCGGGGTCTTGGAGGGTGACAGGCACAAGCGGGTCATTTTTTTGGATCAGGCTCGTCGTTAGCTTTCCAACGAGTACAAGAACATCGAAAACGGACACCGTATGCAAAAGTTATGTCCGTTTTACTGAAGGTGTCTCAAAACTGAATCATACTCGGACTTAAGCGGGAAAATTTGAAATTTTGAGGGATTGCAAGGCGGGAAACGTATCACGACGGTTTTATTATAAAACCGTCTGTGATAATCTGGTTTCACAGACGGTTTTTAATAAAAAACCGTCTGTGATATTCCAGATTATCACAGACGGTTTTTATTATAAAACCGTCTGTGATATTGGAATATTACAGATGGTTCAGCGGTAAGAACCGTCTGTGATACTCCTTTTTCCCGCCACAAATACCACAGACGGCCTCCAAATTAAAACCGTCTGTAATAGTGTACATCACAGACGGTTTCACAAAACCGTCTGTGATTTAGCGTCTACTATTAGGCTTTCTGTAGTAGTGCACATCAAATCTTGAACAATAATACCTGTAAAGTAACAACCATTGGTCCCATGTACTTGGGCCCTAGTGATGTGCTCTAGGAGTTCACTAGGGCTCTTGGCTTTCCGATGACGCAGCTAGCAGTTCTATTCCAACTACGGAATGATTTCCTCTAGTCATGGAGGACTCTTGGCTTTCCGACGATGCAGCTAGCAGTTTTATTCCAACTAACGAATTATTTAAACTGTGACATGACAACTAGAATTTTTATTTTTCTGTGGCCTAATTCTCAGTCCGTTAATGTGATAGTCTAGCGGTGATGATATTAGTTCTCATATTGCTCGTCTAAAGAAAGTCATAATAGCATGTTATATATGTTCGGATCAATTATAGCACTTCTAGATTAGCCCATATACACAAATCGAGAATGAAAACGTAAGCGGAGGTAGTATGTCGGCACTGATCCACCATATGATAAGCTCCCATATTGAACAAATTTTAGATCAAAATATTAGTTGGTATCAGAGTATCAACCCTCCTATCCAGCAAGAAAGGGCCCATGAGTAGACTGGCAATGCGCGAATTCAATCGATTTATCAGGCAAGACATCAAATCACAGTTGTTGGCGTGCCCCATCTCATCCTATCCGGTACGAAAGGGCCCTCCTACACAAAGTTTGCGTAGCACTTACGCAATTTTTGATATTTTGTCCCTTGAAAGGTTTGAAATTAACTCCATAGCTATCATGCAACAACTCAGCATGCCTTCTACGCGAAGGCTTACCTGGTGTCGTAGACACTGGGCAAATAATTATTTTAATCCCGCTTTCTCTGGTGATGAAAGAGTGATATTTTGAAAATATACAATCAAATATTCTAAACTTTGGCTACTAAGAACATTGAAGGTATTAAAATAATATTTGCACATTTATCTTAAAATAACTTTCATAATATTACAACTTTATTATGTTTTATTGTGTACTATAATAGAAACAAGTGATCATACTTTCGTTTTAGGAGCTATGTCAATGTTCAAAATACCACTCTTTTATAATCGGAGGAATTATCACCTTGCTTACATGTCTATACAATTATTGACTAGGTTTCATATGGAATTGCAAATATTCTGCATTATTGTATTCTCAAGTAGAAAAAACACAGTATACTACCTACTACGAATGGAGTTTGCCAGTTTCCCTTTACGTGTTCCCCTGCCTGTTCCCTCCAGGTGTCATGACTGAATTGGCTCTCCATAGCGCCAAAAAGGCTCCATTCTAGATTTTTTTAGCTCACATTCCTGCCCGGAAAATTGGCCAACAAAATAATAATTTGTTTAGAAAATAAATACTAAAATTAATATTCTATTTAGAAAACTAATTAAAAATAATGTTTCCCTCAATAAAATAATAAATATTTTATTCGGCAAATTGAATTTTCGGGATGCGACTGAGAGGAGAATGGAGCCTTTTTGGCGCTCTGGGAGGGTGGGCGCTCTGGAGAGCCAATTCAGTCATAACACCTGCAGAGAACAGACAGAGGAAGAAATCTGGACATATTTGGACCCCTAAACACCCAAAAATTCCGTTTTTGGACCTAAACCAAAAATTCCGTTTCTGGACCCCTTCCGACCGCGTGTTTCGCGAGATGGCGCCACGTGTCCCGGCGCGCGCGCACGCCGCTCCATCGCACGCCGCCGCCCGCGCCGCGCCGCCGCCAGCGCGTCGCGCGCCGGCCAGCCGACACGCGTGCCCGACCAGCGTACGTCGCGCGCCCGCCCGCCCGCGACGCCGCGCCGCCAAGCGCCGACCGCCGCGCGATCGCGCGCCCGACCAGCGTCGCGCCCTGCGCCATCGCAGCGCGCCGCCGCGCCTGGCGCCGCGTCACAGCGCGTCGCGGCCCGCCGCCCGCGCATCGCCGCGCCGCCGACCGCGCCTGGGACACGTGGCACCAGCTCGTGAACGCGCGGTGGGAGGGTCCAAACGGAATTTTTGATTTGGGGCCAAAAGTGGAATTTCGGTGTTTAGGGGTCCAAATATGTCCAGATTTCACAGAGGAACACGTAAAGGGAAACAGGCAAGCTCCATTCACCTACTAGTAGTCCATGTTATGCCACGGCAGCTAGCCGTCCCTTATTTATTAAGCACGGATCGTCCACGTACAACCAGTAAACAGAACTCCATGGCTTCTCCTTTTTCTTGATTCTATCCCCCTTCCCGCTTGTTTCGCTGTTTTGTTGACTATGTTTGTTCTTCTGTCTTTTCTAGCAAAATTTCTATCGAATTTTGGCTGAATTTTATTCAAAAATTTATTTTTGACTGAACGTTTCGTCCCGAAATTCGAATGAATTTTCCAAAATTACCGAATTTTGGTTCTTTGGGTACCAAAAAAATAAAAATAACATCCGAAACCCCGCCATAAAGTATTGCTACTGCCTGTTTCGGGAACCAATTGAGTTGAACAATGATACCTATAAAGTAACAACCACAGCGGATCTTGAACAATAATATCTGTAAAGTAACAACCATTGGCCCCATGTACTTGGGCCTAGTGATTTGCTCTTGTGATGGAGAACTCTTGGTTTTCCGATGATGCAGCTAGCAGTTCTATTCCAACTATCGAATGATTTAAACTGTGACATGACAACTAGATTTTATATTTTTTGTGGCCTAACTCTCAGTCTGTTAATGTGATAGTCTAGTGGTGATGGTATTAATTATCATATTGCTCGTCTAAAGTTAGTCATAATAGCACATAATATATGTTCGGATCAATTATAGCACTTCTAAGTTAACCCATATACACAAATCGAGAATGAAAACGTAAGCGGAGGTAGTATGTGTGCACGGATCCACCATATGATAAGCTCACATATTGAACAAATTTTAGATCAAAATATTAGTTGGTATAGAGTATCAACCCTCCTATCCGGCAAGAAAGGGCCCATGAGTAGACTGGCTATGCGCGAATTCAATTGATTTATCATGCAAGACAGCAAATCACTATTGTTGGCGTGCCCCATTTCATCCTATCCGGTAAGAAAGGGCCCTCCTACACAAAGTTTGTGTATGTCGAGACCCGAATATACAAATTCGGACTCTACCGTGTACTCTGCACTAGTCCAGGATCACGCTAGTGCACACAGCGTAAACAAAGATAAATATCATCCACATCACGATATTCTAAAGGAAATCCAAATTATATTAATAACCAACAGAGTGCGACCTTATGGCCAAGCTTACAATTATTAGCTGAAGGGCTTTAAAGAAACTAGCAATGAAATCCAAAATTAAGCGTAGTAGCCACTCGACATGCCCACAGGCATTCGACCGGGAGCAAGTCCTAATCCGTGAAGTCCTCGTAGTAGCCTCCTTCTAGCAACTCCTGCTGATCTGGTCCCTCCTCCTCAATCGAGCAACATGGGCATAAAGCCGTGAGTACATTGGTACTCGACCAAGTCGTTTGTAACAAATGAATGCAATATAATATGCAAAGCTTAACAATGGATGGTGAAAGGTTAGTTTTGCATGAAGCGACAATTTGAAGTAAATACAATATATAGATTGAAAAGCATATTTAACAACGGACACTAAGTAAATATATCAAAGGAATTGAATATAACCACAAGTGAACTAACCATTCACTTCCCATCTCAAACCAATCAAATTTTCATAAAGACTCTACCCTCGTGTGAAATCACCGAGCATTGTCCATGACCGGGGACACGGCTATTCGAATAGTTTTACACTCTGCAGAGGTTGCACAACTGTACCCACACGATGTGATTAGCCTCAGCTTAAGGAAATCACAACAAGGCTTTTACAATGATCCATCTCCACCCGATCCCACTCGCTAAGGATTCGCGTCGAGTAGGGTAACCCCTAGTCGATAATTGCCCCTCTTGCGCCACACAACATCGTAGTAGTAAAACCAAAGTAGAGACTTCTCAAATTATTATGCCAGTCTATCCCATACTAGACATGTGGTTTGCGATTAAGCTCGGATCAATGGCGCACAAAGTTAAGTCCTTAACAATTACCCGGTGAAGCATCCACATCCCAATGTGCATCCAAAGACCCCCTTTATGCACGATCATTCGCCCAAGTGAAAGCCAAGTTTGTATAACCAATGCCCATGACACTACCCATGTCATGACATACCAATTTTATAATCGTGGCTAACCACCACGTTCAAGTAAATCATTAAGTCGGATTAATTAACCACATGTGATGACAGATCCCAATGAACTAATAGAAAGCGAGGCTAAGCGATCGAACGTAACCCCATGTGACAATTATTATTTTATCACTAAATAATTCCCAATCCTAAGGTGTCAATGGATTCATGGTAGTCAAATTATCATGGAGGATTTAATCAATTAGGAGTATAACTACCAATACAAGGTTTTATTAATAAATAGCAATGCATGATAATTTGAAACAAAATAATACATAATAGATTGAAATCTGGGTTCAACATGATCAAAGAATACGACTTGCCTTGGCCTTGCTCAGATGAGGGCTCTTGGTCTTCAAATCCAACTTCCGCTCCCTCGAACACGCGATCTAACGAGAGAGAAAACGAGACGAAAAGAGAAAATAAATTCAAATAAAATTCAAATGAACTCCAAAAACTTTCAAACCTGAACCAAAAGGTAGAGCTCAATTTTAGATGAATTTAGAAAAAAGAACGGGGTCAATCGGAGCTAGGATGAGGGAGAACGGGCTCTTGGAAAATTGGATTTTCTGAAAATCGGGAAAATTGGAAAAGTGCACTGTGCTGTGGACCGGGCGCACGGGAGGCTGAGTCTACGGTGAACCCGGCGCACGAAACAGTGCGGGGCGGCGGCTGCTGACGCGGGCGACTAGGGCTGAGGTGGCGGTGGCGTGGCGTACACGCAAGCGTTAGGTCGACGGCGGCTTGCGTGGCGTGGCGCCCGGAGCACGGCGGGGCGACGGACGGCCGTGGTGCGGCGCGTGGACGATCCGCCGTCGGCCCAGATCGCTCACGGGTCTGACGGCTCGGGCCGACGGGCGGGACCCACAAGGCGCGCGCACGCTCACATGGACCGGGCGACGGAAGGCGAAGGACGCGGGCGCGGGCGTCGATCTTGGCGTCTTGCACGGCGCGCGCGCGGCGCGGCCGAGGCGGCGCGGGCGCGCGCGGCCCCGGCGCGGGCGGGCGGGTTCGCGGCGCGGGCGGCCGGCGACGGGTGACGGCGGCGCAAGGTGGCGGGGGCGACGACGGCGGCGGGGCTCACGGCGGTGGCGAACAGCGAGACGGGCGGCGCGGCTCTGGCGGCGACGGCCGCGCAAAAGATGACGAGGCGGCAGCGCCGGCGGCGCTCCGCGGCGGGCGGCGAGCGGCGGCTCGGGATCGGAAGCCGAGGCGGCGGCTTTTATACACGGACCCCGAGGTGTCCGCGACGGGACGGGCAGCGGCGGCGAGTCCGGCTCGAGAGCGGGAAGACGAGTCCGGGTCGGGACGACTGACAGTGGCTCACCTGCCGGTGGCGCGGTGAGCAGCGCGAGATGCGGGGGCGCGGCGCGCGCGGCGGATGACGCCACGTGGCGATCATCGGGAGGCCAAGGCGGGAGCGCGCGGCGCGGATGCTCGACGCGTGCACGCAGCGCGGCGCGCTAAATTCGGCGAGCCGCCGAGCGGGTTGGGCGGTGGTGGGTTTCGCCCATCGGCGGTTGAGATTTTGGTATTTTCTTTTCATAAATTCATTTAAATCCTTTTGAGCTCTAGAAAATAGCAAATAAATCCAGAAAAATCCAGAAAAATACCAATAAATTCCTTGGGACACAAGGAACTCAAATAAAATAACTTTGGCAAATGTTCATGTTCAGATTATTCATATTAAATCCTTTTAATTCATAAAATTTCATTTAAGCTTTAATTAATTTCAGAAAAAAAATTCAAATGGTGAATTTTATTTTAAAAGCTTCAAAAATACTCTGAAAATCAGGATGTTACAAACCTCCCCCCCTTAAACGGAATCTCGACCCCGAGATTCTGGCTCTCTAAAGAATAGGTTTGGAAACTCCGCTTTGAGATCCTCCTCGCTTTCCCAGGTTGCTTCCTCCTCTGAATGATTGCTCCACTGAACTTTGCAAGAACGAACGACTCTTCTTCTAGTGACTCGCTCTGACACTTCCAAGATTTTGATGGGATGCTCTTTATAGGACAGATCCTCCTGGAGATCCACAGCCTCAATTGGCACTGCTTCCTCTGGCACTCGCAAGCACTTCTTCAATTGAGACACATGAAACACATCATGTATCCCGCTCAAGTTCTCAGGTAGCTCTAGCTGATAGGCAACTTCTCCCTTGCGCTTCAAAATCTTGAATGGCCCCACATACCTTGGTGCTAGCTTTCCCTTCATTTGAAAACGCTTAACACCTTTGAAAGGTGTGATCCTGAGATACACATAATCATTGGGCTCAAAGCTTAAATCTCTTCTACGAGTATCGGATAACTCTTTGCTCGGCTTGAGCTGCTTTCACCTTTCTTGAATCAAGCGCACTTTTCTTGACTTCTTGCAAACACTCTGCCCAAAAATTTGCCTTTCTCCTGTTTCTTTCCAATTGAGAGGGGTCCTACACTTCCACCATACAAAGCCTCAAACGGTGACATCTCAAGCGGCCCGTAACTGTTGTTGTAGGAAAATTCTGCAAAGGTAGGCAATTGTCCCACTTAGCTCCGTGATCCAAAACACATGCTCTCAGCATATCCTCTAGGATTTGATTTACACGCCTGTCGACCATCGGTGCAGTGGGTGATAGGTGTGCTGAAATTCAGATGAGTACCCATCGCCGTGGAAACTACTCCAAAATCGTGAAGTGAATCGCGATCCACGATCCGACACAATCCTCTTAGGAACTCCATGGAGACTCACAATTCGGACATATACAATTCGCCAACTTATCTCTAGAATATGTGGTTTTGATTGAAGGAAATGGGCTACCTTTGTCAATCGATCCACAATTACCCATATCGAGTCGTAACCTTCCTTGGTCTTGGGTAGACCTGTGATGAAATCCATGCCCACATCTTCCCACTTCCACTGGAATTTTCAACGGTTGCAACAATCCTGCGGGTCTTTGATGCTCTGCTTTCACTCGCAAACATCACATAGTGCTACATACTCTGCTATTTCTCGCTTCATACCGCCACCGTATTTATCCTTGATATCTTGATACATCTTGGTACCGCTGGATGAATTGAATATAATGACTCGTGTGCCTCTTTAAGCAACAATTGCTTTAACTCTTCCTTATTGGGTACGCATAATCGCTTCTTGTACCATATGATACCACGATCATCCTCCACAAAACACATCGCTTTTCCTTCCTTCAATCCAACCTTGATCCGCTGGATATTTTCATCCTCCGGTTGCGCTTGACGAATCGACTATCCAAGGTCTACCGCAAGTCCAAAGCGCCAACATCCTTCTTCAACCAACTCCAAACCGAGCTTTTGGAATTCCTCGTGCAATGCTGGTTGACTCTCCTTGACCATAATTGTGTTGCAATATACCTTCTGCTCAACGCATACGCCACTCGCTGGCTTTTCCCGGTGATAGTGGATTCCAATGTCATAGTCCTTTATCAACTCCAACCATCTTCTTTGTCTTAGGTTAAGGTCTGATTGGGTGAAGATATACTTCAAGCTCTTATGATCCGTGTAGATCTCACATCTGTTACCCATCGTAGTGTCGCCATATTTTCGTGGCATGCACAATCGCCGCTAACTCCAAATCGTGCGTAGGGTAGTTCTCCTCATGTGGCCTCAATCGACGCGATGCATAAGCTACCACTCTTTTGTCTTGCATCAATACGCACCTAAACCTTTGCGGAGGCGTCACAATAAATCTCAAAATCTTTCTTGATGTCGAGCAAAATTAAGATCGGTGCTGTTGTCGGACTTTCCTTTAACTTCCAAAACTCTTCTCGCACTCTGGCGCCCATTCAAACTTCTTTTCCTTCTTTAGTAGCCGGGTAAGGGTCGGGCTACACTGGAGAACCCTTCAATGAATCTCCGATAGTAACTCGCCATTCCTAGGAAGCTTGGACTGGTCAGCGACGTGGGTGCCTTCGGTGAGCACATCTTGTACTTTCCCCGAGTCAACGGACACTCCTCTGCTGTCAACACATGACCCAAAAGGCAACTTCCTTCATCCAAAATTCACACTTGCTGAACTTAGCATACAACTTGTGCTCCGCAATCTTTGCAATACCAATCTCAAATGCTCCTCATGCTCCTCCTCATTCTTGGAGTAGATCGAATGTCATCAATGAACACAACGACAAACTTGTCCAAGTAATCCATGAACACCTTGTTCATCGTGTACATAAAGTAGGTCAGCATTGGTTAAGCCAAAGGACATCACGGTGAACTCGTATAATCCATAACGAGTTGAGAAGGCTGTCTTGGGTATGTCCTCCGGTCGAATCCTCATTTGGTGATACCGATCTCAAATCAATCTTGGAAAACACTCCGGCTCCTTTTAATTGATCGAACGGATCATCAATTCGGAGCAACGGTACTTGTTCTTGATGGTAACTTCATTGAGAGCTCGGTAATCCACACACATACGCTGCTACCATCCTTCTTCTTGACGAACAATCCGTGCTCCCACGGAGAGGTACTGGTCCGACATACCCTTTATCCAATAACTCTTGTATCCGCTTTAATTCTGCTAACTCATTGGCGGGCATTGGTGAAGGTCTCTTGAAATTGGCGAGGTGCACAGTGCTAACTCAATTGCAAACTCCACTTCTCTTTTGGTGGCATCCGGGAGATCATCGGGAAAACATCGGATATTCTCTCGCAATGGTACTTCATTTAGGGCAATCCCTTTACTTTGGCACACCATCACTTTTTCTGGCTGCTTCATGTCGGCTTCAAATCTAACCTTGCTTCCATCGGGACCGTCCAAAGTGACTGCTCGGCTTCCACATTCCAATACTGCTTGATGCTTCTTGAGCCAATCCATACCCAAAATTACGTCCAAAGACTGGATATTCAGCACAACCAAATCTGCGGAGAACTCTACTCCTTGGATGGCTATCCTAACTTTGGGGCATCCTAGGTTTGTACTCATCTCGAGCACGGGATTGAACCAATAAAATGGAACCAAGTGCAACGACTTCCAACTTATGCTTTAGAGCAAAACTCAGAAACAAGCGAATGTGAAGCTCCGTAATCAAACAAAGCGTGGCGGTACTGAATTTCACGGGAACTTACCAATCACCACATCCGCGCCGCTTGAGCCTCCTCCATGGTGACGTGGTTCACCTGGCCACGCATCACGGCTGCGATCCTTTGTTGGGTTGATTTGATCCTTGAGGTGCTCCGCGTCCTGACCCTGCTGCAGGCGTACGGTCTGGTGTGGCTCCCAAGTTGAAGCGAACTGGTGTCAATGCAGTATTCTGCGGGCATTTGTTGGCATAATGTCCCGCCTCATTGCATTTGAAACAAGTGATCACGACATGGGCTTGGTAATCCTCTGCTGTTGGCTTCCCACTGGATTTGGTTTTGGCGCTGAAGAAAACTGACGGGGAGCTGGTGCAGGAGTTTTGAATCCCGACTGCTGAGGAACTCGAGCTGGCTGAAAATTGCTGAAGCGGGCTCTCTGAGCTTGGTGCATCTGAGATCCTTGCTGCGTCATTCTTCTCTTGCGAGATTCTTCCAACTCGCGACGACTTTCCTCAATGAGCATTGCTTTGTCCACCATGTTTTGGAAACTGGCATAATCATGTCCCACTACCTGAACTTTCAATCCTGGGTTCAATCCTTTCTTGAACCTCTTCTGGCGAGCATCATCTGTGGCGACATCTTACGGAGCATAACGCCAACCGAGTGAACTTGTTGAGATATTCACTCACGGACATGTTCTTCTCGCCGCAACTCCGAAATTCTTCCTTCTTCATTTGATCACCCCATCCGAGATATGGGCATGACGAAAAGCTCCTGCGAACTCAGCCCAAGTGATGCTCTCGGATCCTCGTGGCGGCACAATAATTTTCCCACCACTCGTTTGCGCACCCTCAAGCCGATGGGCTGCATACAACACCTTCTCGCGATCGTACCTTAATCGGCAAGGTTAAGCTTCTTTTCCATCGAACGCATCCACCATCGGCTTCTAGTGGCTCGTAAGACCGTGAATAGGTAGGAGGCCTTGTCCTCATAAATTCTGCAAACTTGACCTTTGGCGAATCGGTGGAGGCATGGCCATGTCTTGATTCTGTCGATTCATCATGGCGTTCATGTTCGCATCATGGTGTTCATCAACCGAGTGCGGGCTGCCATGAATCGACTCAAGGTTGGATCCATCCAGCTGGGTTTGCATGCTGCTCCGAGTTGCTCGATCGCCTCGGGATCGACTCATCGACCACGTCTGCGGAGCTCGGGTATCAACCATCTGAAAAGAAAGATCACTTGCTTGAGGACTCGGCTTCACAGGCTTACGGTAAGAGGGAAAAGCAAAGATAAGTGGTAAGTTCGTCTAAGGGGATATTCTAATGGTAAATCCTAAACTAAACAATCACTTAGCGAAAAGCTAACAAAAGAACAAATGAATCACTTCAATAAAAGATTTGATATGACGCAACATATTGCTTTTGAGGGCAAAGCGCAGCTCACATCACACTCAATGCAAACAAAACCACTTCCTAACCGATGCTATCCTATGCTACGGTCTACTCTTCCGCTCCCACTCAGTCCGGCGAGGTGCGGTGTCGCGATCTTCCTCTTCTTCCTCTGCATCATTTGTAGAACGTCCATCGGTTGCGGAGCTGCATTGTAGGCGCTTCTTCTTTGGAATAGCGAGTTGAAGGTACTCTCGGCGATCATCCGCCATGCGTTGCCTTTCCTCCGGGCTGGGTGGCGTGGCGAAGGTGGAGGTGTTGGCGTCCATGAGTGTACTCCTCGAGTTCATACTTTCTCTTGTATTCTGGATGAACTTGGTCATACCGATCTTGTACCGTCGACGAGTTGAGCAACGGCCTTGCGTGCAGCCGCTATGGATTTGAACCTTTGAAGGCTGTGGTGTGCGACGTGACCTCCAAGCTTGATAGTGAAGTACAACCGTGTGAAATGGTACCCTCTTACTTCATCATCCATGGAACTGTACATTGGTGTTCTTTTGAAACCAAGACTTCTTAGCAGTACTCGAAGCACTCTCCTCCATCCTCCTGACCTGCTATAGTTGCTTTGCGACATCTACAGCATGGCACAAGATAAGAGTCAGTTTAAAAACTTTCATTTTCGCAGAAATTTTAAGGTGAGAGGCAAGAGTCCCTAAGAATAAGGTAAGAGAGTAAAGAATTTGCTAAATATCAGGTTTGGTTGTTTTGTCTTTAGAAAATAGGTTTTGAATTTTTGAGACAACGACTAACTTAGGTTTTCGTCCTCTGATCGATATGGCTCGATACCATCTCTGTCGAGACCGAATATACAAATTCGGACTCTACCGTACTCTGCACTAGTCCAGGATCACGCTAGTACACACAACGTAAACAAAGATAAATATCATCCACATCACGATATTCTAAAGGAAATCCAAATTATATTAATAACCAGAGTACGACCTTATGGCCAAGCTTACAATTATTAGCTTTGAAGGGCTTTAAAGAAACTAGCAATGAAATCCAAAATTAGCGTAGTAGCCACTCGACATGCCCACAGCATTCGACCGGGAGCGAAGTCCTAATCCGTGAAGTCCTCGTAGTAGCCTCCTTCTAGCAACTCCTGCTGATCTGGTCCCTCCTCCTCAATCGAGCAACATGGGCATAAAGCGGTGAGTACATTGGTACTCAAGAAGTCGTTTGTAACAAATGAATGCAATATAATATGCAAAGCTTAACAATGGATGGCTGAAAGGTTAGTTTTGCATGAAGCGACAATTTGAAGTAAATACAATATATAGATTGAAAAGCATATTTAACAACAGACACTAAGTAAATATATCAAAGGAATTGAATATAACCACAAGTGAACTAACCATTCACTTCCCATCTCAAACCAATCAAATTTTCATAAAGACTCTACCCTCGTGTGAAATCACCGAGCATTGTCCATGACCGGGACACGGCTATTCGAATAGTTTTACACTCTGCAGAGGTTGCACAACTGTACCCACACGATGTGATTAGCCTCAGCTTAAGGAAATCACAACAAGGCTTTTACAATGATCCATCTCCACCCGATCCCACTCGCTAAGGATTCGCCGTCAGTAGGGTAACCCCTAGTCGATAATTGCCCCCTCTTGCGCCACACAACATCAGTAGTAAAACCAAAGTAGAGACTTCTCAAATTATTATGCCAGGTCTATCCCATACTAGACATGTGGTTTGCACGATTAAGCTCAGATCAATGGCGCACAAAGTTAAGTCCTTAACAATTACCTGTGCGAAGCATCCACATCCCAATGTGCATCGGCACCCCTTTATCGCACGATCATTCGCCCAAGTGAAAGCCAAGTTTGTATAACCAATGCCCATGACACTACCCATGTCATGACATACCAATTTTATAACTGTGGCTAACCACCACGTTCAAGTAAATCATTAAGTCGATTAATTAACCACATGTGATGACGGATCCCAAAACTAATAGGAAGCGGGCTAAGCGATCGAGCGTAACCCCATGTGACAATTATTATTTTATCACTAAATAATTCCCAATCCTAAGGTGTCAATGGATTCATGGTAGTCAAATTATCATGGAGGATTTAATCAATTAGGAGTATAACTACCAATACAAGGTTTTATTAATAAATAGCAATGCATGATAATTTGAAACAAAATAATACATAATAGATTGAAATCTGGGTTCAACATGATCAAAGAATACGACTTGCCTTGGCCTTGCTCAGATGAGGGCTCTTGGTCTTCAAATCAACTTCCGCTCCCTCGAACACGCGATCTAACGAGAGAAAAACGAGACGAAAAGAGAAAATAAATTCAAATAAAATTCAAATGAACTCCAAAAACTTTCAAACCTGAACCAAAAGGTAGAGCTCAATTTTAGATGAATTTAGAAAAAGGACGGGTCAATCGGAGCTAGGATGAGGAGAACGGGCTCTTGGAAAATTGGATTTTCTGAAAATCGGGAAAATTGGAAAAGTGCACTTGTCTTGTGGACCGGCGCACGGAGGCTGAGTCACGGTGAACCCGCGCGACGAAACGCGGCGGGCGGCGGCGCCGACGCGGCGACTAGGGTGAGAGGTGGTGGCGTGGCGGCACGCAAGCGTTAGGGTGGCGTGGCGGCCCGCGTGGCGGCTTCGGGAGCACGTGGCGAAGCGTCGGACGGGCGTAGTGCGGCGCGTGGGCGCATCCGGCCGTCGGCCCAGATCGCTCACGGGTCTGGCTCGGGCCGACGGGCGGGACCCACAAGGCGGCGACGCTCATGGACCGGCGCACGGAAGGCGAAGGGCGCGGGCGCGGCGTCGATCTTGCGCGGCACGGCGCGCAGCGCGCGCGCCGCGGCGGCGGCGCGCGGCGCGCCGCGGCGGCGGCGGCGCGGGTTCGCGGCGGCGGGCCGGCGGCGAGGTGACGGCGGCGGCAGGTGGCGGGACGACGACGGCGGCGGCTCACCGGCGGTGGCGAGCGGCAGACGGCGCGGCGGCGGTCGGCGGCAACGGCGCAAAAGATGACGAGGGCGCGGCGGCGGCGGCGGCGAAGAAGGGCGGCGCGAGCGGCGGCTCGGGATGCGGAAGCCGAGGCGGCGGCTTTATACACGGACCGAGGTGTCCGCGACGGACGGCAGCGGGCGGCGAGTCCGGCTTCGAGACGGGAAGACGAGTCCGGTCGGGACGCGACCGACAGTGGGCCCCACACGCCGTGGCGCGGTGAGCAGCGGCCGAGATGCGGGCGCGGCGCTGGCGCAGCGGATGACGCCACGTGGCGATCATCGGGAGGCCAAGGCGAGCGGCGCGGCGCGCGATGCTGACGCGTGCACGCGCGCGCGGCTACTGGTCAAGTGAGCCGAGGCGGGTTGGGCGGTGGTTTCGCCCATCGCCTTGGCGGTTGGGATTTTTGGTATTTTCTTTTCATAAATTCATTTAAATCCTTTTGAGCTCTAGAAAATAGCAAATAAATCCAGAAAAATCCAGAAAAATACCAATAAATTCCTTGGGACACAAGGAACTCAAATAAAATAACTTTGGCAAATGTTCATGTTCAGATTATTCATATTAAATCCTTTTAATTCATAAAATTTCATTTAAGCTTTAATTAATTTCAGAAAAAAAATTCAAATGGTGAATTTTATTTTAAAAGCTTCAAAAATACTCTGAAAATCAGGATGTTACAGTGTAGCACTTACGTAATTTTTGATATTTTTTGTCCCTTGAGAGGTTTGAAATTAACTCCATAGCTATCATGCAACAACTCAGCATGCCTTCCACGCGAAGGCTTACCAGTGTCGTAGACATTGGGCAAATAATTATTTTAATCCTGCTCTCTCAAGATAAAAGAGTGATATTTTGAAAATATACAATCAAATATTCTAAACTTTGGCTACTAAGAACATTGAAGGTATTAAAATAATATTTGCACATTTATCTTAAAATAACTTTCGTAATATTACAACTTTATTAAGTTTTGTTGTGTATTGTAATAGAAATAAGTGATCATACTTTCGTTTTAGGAGCTATGTCAATGTTCAAGATACCACGCTTTTATAATCGGAGGAATTATTACCTTGCTTACATGTTTATACAATTATTGACTAGGTTTCATACGGAATTGCAAAAATTCCGCATTATTGTATTCTCAAGTAGAAAGGATGAATTGATGATTTGCCCCCATCTTTCATTGAAATGGCAAGTGATGTCTCACTGACATGCGGGTCCTGGCCCCGTATGTCAGTGAGACGTCATGAGGCATTTTATCAAGTGGCAAAGAAAGTTGGGGGCAAATCATTAAATCTCCCTATTTATTAAGCATGGTTCATCCAAGTCCGACCAGTAGACAGAACTCTATGGCTTCTCTTTTTTCTACCCCTGTGTTTCCCTGTTTTGTTGACTTTGTTTGTTCCTCTGTCTTTTCTAGCAAAATTTCTGTTAAATTTGGACAATTTCATTCAAGATTAATTTTTGTTTGAACGTTTACCCCCAAAATTTGAACAATGTTTTTCAAAATTACAAATTTTTGACTTTTTGAGCACCGAAATAAAGAAATCCAAACCAGCCATAAAGTATCGCTCCTCTTTGAGAACCATAAAGTACTAGTATGCTTGGTTCTAGCTCTACTATAGTAGCACTTTTGCCCTCGTATTGTGATGCTACTGTTATCTATTTCTAAGTTTATTATTTTGAAGTGGTGAAGTCTTGTTTCATGTGTTTAATTTCCTCTGACCACATGTATGGTTACAATGATGATGTTCACGATGGATCATTGCCATTCGGATGTACATTCAAGCATTTAAAGTAGCTATAGATAGCTGTGTAGACACATCATTAAGATGGTTTACTATAGTTACAATCTATAGATGACATGGAGCTTGCTATAGAGAGTGATTGACTATTACCATTGGAGATGCCCTAAAGTGACAGCCACTACGGATCTTGTCTTGACCCAAGGGCTACAACCATTGGTCCCATGTATTTGGGCCCTAGTGATTTGCTCTAGCGATGGACTCTTGGCATTCGGATGATCCAGTAGCGTTCTATTCCACCTACAGAATGATTTAAACTGTGACATGACAACTAGATTATTTATTTTTCTCGTGGCCTAATTCTCGATCCGTTGGTGTGGTCGTTTAGCGGCGATGGGATTAGTCCTCACGCTGCCCATATAAAATATGTTACGTCACTATTACAGAAAAGATCATCATAGACGATTCGGCGTCGTCACGGGCGGTTTGTGAACCGCCTGTATTTATAGGTCAATAATCGAAGTTATCACGAGGCGGTTTTGAGCGAACTGCTCAGTGATTATGAGATATCACAGATGGTTTTTCATTAAAAATCGTCTGTGATACATATCACAGACGGTTTTTAAATAAAAACCGTCTGTGATATTCGTTCCTCCTAAATCAAAATCTATTTCGCTTATTGGCTAGCCTCGTGAAATGCTAGCCATGCCCTCTCGAAACAAGCGGATAATCACAGACAAAAAACATACAATTCACACATCTCATTTCCTTTCAGATACATTTCACAAACATAAAACATCCAATTGACATCGCACTTCATTTCACAAACATAAAGCATGCATCCATTTCGCAAATCAATTAATTGAATTGAAATGAAATATCCATTAACAAATGCACAGTTACAAAAGATCTACACTGCATTTGCACTTAGTGATAAGACCAATAAGAAATCATGGTGCACAGTGGAACCGTCCTCCTGGTTTTATGACTTGAGTTAGCAAAAAGTACGCCAACTCTCCTCGAATCCCTCCAAGATCAGACTGTTTCAATGCAGTTGACGGGATGTACGCAGCCTGTCGATAGAAAAATCAATGTGCGTATATATGTAACGTGATAAGTATAAAGTAATTATGGGAAGAGTGACAAACCTTGCGATTGGTGAGCCTCGAGGAATCGAGGAGTAGTTCCATATATTGGCAAACGTAGTATCCACATGTGTTGCCCATTTCTGCGATGGCACTGCAAAAATGGAATGTGTTAGTTCAAGAGGCATTAGTACCAAGCTGTAGTATAGGATTAATTAATGTGAAATAGCGAATACCTTAAAATCTCGAACATGTGTCAAGCAGGCCTTTGGCCCCGCTTGAGTCACCTCCCATTTCAATGTACATCGCGAACGCCCTCGTAATTCAAAAGTTAACCTTAGTCATTCGAAGGACAGAAAGAGTACAATATAGATATGTATGGGGAATATGTGCTTACCTATTGATTACTTGGCTGACAACTGTGAAGTCCATTTTATTCTTACTTAGGGAATCAAGGTAATATACCTTATTCCATTTTGGTACAATTACTATTAAAATCCAATGAAAGTTCGATGGAAGGGCATAAGTACATATTCCTTATTGCGCAACCAGCGAGTCCCGATGCAATGTACCTCTCGACGAGGGTGTATCGGTCGATGGTATCCTTGGCGACCAAGTGTGGGTCCAAGAAACCAGCTGATGAGTTGGATAATCCAGCTCTAGTAAGCATGTGTCTATATATATACACACGAAAGCAACAAATTAGATATGTCATTTATCGGTATGACATTAACGGAGACTGTGATTGTACACACTTACAGCGTCCAGCATCGAATGATTGAGACGTCAAGAGCGTTGAGCGTGAACAGATCGAATAAATCCTCAAAGGCGACCACGAACATACACTCTTGAAGACTGTGGTATAAATCATCCGACGTGAATTTGACAGTGATACTTGAAGTCCGTTCTCCCTCTAGCTTATTGGACTGCTGCATATACCACGTGTGCAATTGCATGCAACTATATGATAGCTTTTGGAGGTCTTTTTGCTCGAGCAACGGCTCGCCAAGCACGAATTTGTGGGCCAAAGGTAGGTACGCTATATCATCATTGGTCTTCTTTGCTTTGCCCTTGCTGGCCTTGCTGCCTCGGCTATAGGTCGACTTCACGGCAGTTGACTTTGAAGGTAGCAGCGGTGCAAGTTGCTCTGGCGAGAATAGGACCCGTGGAGATAGCACCGGTGCAGTATCCGGTGGTGGAACCGACTGGTCTTGTAATGGAGATAGCACCAGTGCATGTTGCTCTGGCGAGAGTATGACCCGTGGAGATAGCACCGGTGCAGTATCCGGTGGTGGAACCGACTGGTCTTGTAATGGAGATGGCAGCAGTGCATGTTGCTCTAGTCCTGCCACCGGTGAAGAAGCCTCCAGGGAGATGTCGCTTTTGGGCCACTGGATGAATGTTCCAATGGCCTGTCCTAGAGTCACGATCTCGTCGTTGGGGGGCTTCGGTAGCGGGACCACCTCAAAATTGACATGCACACCATCCACATTAACTTTTGCGAAGCCTGGCGCTAAAGCTTGACCGTGCACCATAGCCCCAATACCAGACGAATATGCCTGGCCCCAAGCAGCGTATAAGCGAATAGAGCCATATCTCACTTGGAGCCTGCACTTCGTAGGCTCCTACATAACGGTACAAAATTAGCTACTCGAATAGGCCTATCAATGGAGCAAGCATTCGAGTGGTAATAAATATTACCAGGATGTCGTCCACAGGAAATTTGGCTGGGGTTTGCGTCGGATTGGACGCGCAGCTACTCGGACGGTTGTGCGGGCTAGCTAGCACAGGAGCGCGTAGCGGCTGCGACTTTCTGTTTGTTTCCGCACCTCATCTCTGATTACACCAGCCAGCTCACCCATTAGCTCCTCTCTAAGAGATTCCTTGATCTCTTCTCGTAGCTGTGCGTCACGCTCGACTTTGTTTCTCTTCCTACGCCGATACATTCCGGAGTCATCTTGGAAACCATGTTTCCAAGGAACGTAAAGCCCAAGGCCTCTCGTACGACCCGGGTGCTCCTTGTTTCCCAGGGCCACGGAGAGCATATCATTCTCCCTTGTTCCCTGGAATGATCCCAGGGTAGATTCAAAACTCAGCTCTTCCTGCAAGAGCACAAAATGTCATTTCAATTCGTACGAAGTTGTGGAGTAATTACAAGCTACGTAGTTCTATCGATATCTTACCAGGCGCTGGGACACTTGCTGGTCTGCAGGGTTTCGAAAGGAGACGTCCCCCGATGTCATTGTAGATGACTTGCTCTAATCCAATTTCGAGCGCGGTCATCCGGGATATTGGAAAACGGCGGGGCGATATCATGTGCAGCTGCCAGGTCATCCTCCTTCCTCCACTGCGGGATTTTACCCGCATACCCAGCTGTGCCAAGTCTGTGGGGGTGTGTGTTTTTTGCCTGGAGGGCCTTGTGCGTCGTACTTGTACTTTTGAAATCTTCGGACGTCTTCATCGCCTTGAACTCTTCCCATTGTGGTTCCAGGAATGAGTATTTATGAAAAGGCGTTTCGTCCGTCTCCACGTATTTCCTGACAAGCGTGCTCTTGAAGTTCTTCCATGCTTTGCACGCCACTAGGTAGGTTTGTTGTTGCACAGCGTATAGGTGTTCTTCCTTGGCGTCTTGATGTTGGAGCGGACGCCTCTGGCGATGATGTTGAAGAATGCGCGGGTGACATGTTGCTCATTTTGTGGATCTATTAGGATAAGATGAGAAAGTGTCATACCATAAGATAAGAAAATACAATATCTATCTATTTCGCTCAATATAGGCGATTACAATACATATATATGTGTATATACATACATATACATATTTATACCTACATATATACATACATAATGTAAAAGGCATGTATCAATTAAGACTAGCAACAAGCTCAAGTTTTAATTGATTAATTTGTGCTCTCAAATTGTAGGGTTGCACAAGATTAATCTTGGCCGTCCCGCTACTAAATCATATACTCTTCCTTGATTTGTTATGCCAAATAATGAATTCAGTATTTTGAGCTCTAGATACAAACTCTACAATCTCAAGATCAAGATATATTCAGCATGCATATATTCAGACAGCAATATTCATACAGATCAAGACCATACAAGTTAACTTTGCCCAATAATTCAGTCTTTTAACTTGTCAAGATTAAATCCTAACAGATCAATTTAATAACATGCTATAACCTGAAAACTGCATGAACCGACAACTATTAGAGCTCAAAGACCGAATGAACCAATCTCAGTATATGAATTTATCATCATCGAGCAACTGTAAATCCCACAGGCAATCTCAGTATATGGAAGATTAACAAACTTGAATATACATGAATGCAACTAAGCAACTAACCATAACAGTAAGCATAACAAACTTGAATATACAATAAGCAGACACCATAACAGTAAGCATATACTAACAGCATCAAGCATCAACCCTAAACCCTAACGAGAAGCATGAAGCTCGGGAGGTTTTGATGACCTTAGGTTTTGGTGACGGAGGAGGAGGCAGCGGAGACGGAGGAGGAGGAGGAGGCGGCGGCGAGGAGGAGGAGAAGGAGGCGCGATGACGGAGGAGGAGGAGGAGGCGGCGCGCGAGGATGAGGCGGCGGCGCGGAGGAGGAGGAGGCTGCGCGACGTCTTCGTCCGGGAGGCGGCGGCGAGGGCTCGGGAGGCAGCCGCGAGGGCTCGGGAGGAGGCGACGACGGGCTCGGGATTTAGATCTAGATCGAATAATCGCAGCGCACACGGAAAACCCTAGCGAGAGAGTATATATAGGGAGATTATCACAGACGGTTCTGAATTCTAAGTTTATAACCGTCTGTGATAGTAAACTAGCACAGACGGTTGTAAGTTTATAACCGTCTGTGATAGTTTACTATCACAGACGGTTCTAAACTTAGAACCGTCTGTGATATGACGGTTCTAAGTTTAGAACCGTCTGTGATAAGCCTTTGCCGACTGTTGTTATTAGACACCACCAATAACTACACAGCTGCATTCATATCAACCACCAAACAGCTGCATTCATATACAACACCAACCAATTTGTATTCACACAAAGTATTTCTTGATACATTTTGTCATTCTCAAATACATCACATCGCAACATTGTTCTATACATAAATGCATACCAATTCACATGTACATCACACATATACATCACATATACATAAATGCCAATACACATATACATTTTCACATATACAGTTTGTCACACATTTTTACATATACATCTCAAAATTGACTACATCACATATTTTCACATATACATCTCAAAATTGTCACACATTTTCACATATACATTCTTATTGTACTTGCTTATTTCCTTTAAAAATTAGCCCTTCATCATGATCAATGCGTACGTAACTAGTTTCATCACGTTGTTCATTGTCGACCCTTATGCCATTTCCAAAAGGAGGTAACTCGTCAAATTGATTGTATTCCTCCTCGTCCACTACATTCTTCACTCCGACAATTCTCCTTTTTCCATGAAGAACTACATGGCGTTTCTTATTTGCCGGGTCGGTTACATAGAAAACTTGAACAACTTGATTGGCGAGTACAATGGTTCATCTTTGTACCGACACGTTGGAGGTCCACGGTCGTGACACCGTGCTTGTCAACCTTCACTGTGGGAGATGCACCCAACGGCGAAAATAAGGGGATCTTGAAAACCACATAGTCGAGCTCCCAAATCTCTTCTATGAAGCCATAGTACGAGTTTCCACCCATCGGTATCGAATGCATCTATGCGGACACCGCTGCTCGTTAGTGCTCTTGACATCCTGAGACTGTGTATAGAATGTGTACCCATTTATGTCATATCCTTGCCATGTCACAACTGTAAATGTCGGCCCTTTTGCCAACCATGTCATTGTCTCACTCGGTGAGCTCCTAGCGATTTGCTCCTTCAACCATTAGTTGAACCGACGGTTGTGTTGACTCATGATCCAAACATCCGGCCGCTCTGGATTCTGTTGCCGAAGCACATCCTTGTGCTGGTCCACATAAGGCGTCACTTCAGTCATGTGTTGCAACACCGTGAAATGGGCTTGAGTATACGTGTCCATATCTGGAGTGATTGCTTTCCTTCCGATAGTTCCGAGACCCTTCAGCCTCCCCTCATGACGAGATTGAGGGACACCTATCGGTTGAATCTGAGCCATATAATCGACACAAAACTCAATGACCTCTTCGCTTGCATAACCTTCGACGATGCTGCCCTCCGGCTGAGAACGATTCCGTACATAGGACTTGAGAATTCCCATGAACTTCTCAAATGGGTACATGCTACATAGGAATACGGGCCCGCACATTTTTATTTCCCACACAACGTGAACAATGAGATGGACCATGATATCGAAAAACGAAGGAGGGAAATACATTTCAAGGTGACATAGTCATCATCACCTCGTCCTGCAGAGCATCTAGTCCTTCGGGATCGATGACCTTCTGAGCAATTGTGTTAAAGAAATAACATAGCCTCATGATTGTTTCTCGGACTTTGATCGGCAAAATATTTCTAATTGCAATAGGGAGCATCTGTGTCATCAGCACATGACAATCATGAGACTTCATGCCATTTAACTTCAAATCTTGCATCGAAACAAGTTTCTTCACGTTGTTGGAGTAACGCACAGAACTTTGACACCATGCAAGCACCGCACGCTGTTTTCTCACCTTGGACAGAGTGTAACACGTAGGGGAAGGTACGTTCGTCCATTATCGGTGCGTGTCGGTGCTAACTCGGCACGATGTCCATGTCGCCAAGTCAAGCCGTGCGTTGACGCGTGATCCTTCGCTTTATCACGGATGTTCAGTAAGAGACCAATCAAGCTGTCGCATACATTCTTTTCTACGTGCATGACGTCGATGCAGTGTCGAACATCTAGGTACTCCCAATAAGGCAAGTCCCAAAATATTAATCTCTTCTTCCAGCTATTCTTCTTATGAGCCCTCAATTTACGTCCTTTTCCGAGAACAACATCTAAATCCTTAACCATATCATAAACCTCGTGTCCCCTTAAAAGCCTTGGAGCTGAACCGTCTTCCTTCTCTCCGTCAAATTGTTTCTTCATCTTGCGGTATGGGTGAGCCCTCCGAAGGAACCCGTGGTGACGCATGTAGACGGTTTTACGTGAGTGTCTCAGCCACACACTCTCGGTACCATCTAAACAGTGAGTACAAGCTTTGGTACCTTTTGTATTATGGCCCGATAGGTTACCAAGGGCAGGATAATCATTTATGGTGCAGAACAATAAGGAGCGCAGAGTGAAGTTCTCTCGTTTGTATGCATCCCATACCTGTACCCCTTCGTTCCACAGTACTTTTAGATCTTCTACCAACGGTGCTAGGAACACATCGATATCATTCTCAGGTTGTTTTGGCCCTTAGATAAGTATCGACAGCAAAATATACTTTCGCTTCATACACAACCAAGGAGAAAGGTTATAGATGCAGAGAGTCACGGGCCATGTGCTATGTCGGCTGCTCATGCTACTGAAAGGATTCATTCCATCTGTACTCAGTCCAAACCTTATATTCCTTGGTTCTGCACCGAACTCTGCAAAACTCCTATCGATGTTTCTCCTCTACGCGGAATCAGCAAGGTGTCTTAGCATTCCATCCTTCTTGCGCTCCTCCGAGTGCCAACACAGCAGTTTTGCCTCCTTTGGATTTGCAAAAAACCTTTTCAAACGAGGAATTATAGGAAAATACCATGCCACCTTAGTAGGAGGTCCTTTCTTCGCCTCTGTTCCCTCGCCATCATCTGATTGATTGTTATGTTTGTATCGGGATGCGTTGCACACCGGACATACATGCATATTTGCATACTCTTTACGGTAGAGGATACAGTCGTTCGAGCATGCATGTATTCTTTCTACTTCCATTCCCAACGGACAAAGAACCTTCTTGGCTTTATACGTGGTTTTAGGCAACTCATTTCCCTCTGGAAGCATGTCCGCTAAAAGACCTAGCAGCGCCGTGAAACTCTTGTCGGACCAACCGTTGCTTGCCTTCAATTTCAACAGTTCAAGCATGGCCGACAACCTCGTGTACTTGCAGCCCATGTACAAAGGTTTCTCCGAGTCCTCCATCAAGCCGCGGAATTTAACATACTCTCTCTCATCATAGTTCTCTTCTACATCGCGAAGCATCTGATACAGATTATCATCGTGCAACCTATCCGAATCCGAACCACAAGCGACATCAGCCGGCGGCATGTTATTCACTTCACCGGCGATGTCATCCGGCGGCATATCATTCACTTCACCGGCGATGTCATCCGGCGGCATATGATCATTCACTTCGCCATGACTGGTCCAACACGTATAATCCTTTTTGAAACCCCTCCGAATCAAGTGCGCTTCAATTTGCCCTCGGTTCTTAAACATCTTCAAATTCTACTTAATCGGTGCATGGACAGCACATATATTCCACCCCTTATTCAACATATCCTCCTCGGCGGCTCTTATAAGCGAGACACGCCATTAATGTACTCTTCACTCACACGGCTCGCGGCATACATCCAGCTTCGGTCCTACGTTACGTACATATATAACAACTTAGTATTAAAATCTAGATTAACTAATTATAATTATTACATATATACCGGCCACATTTATTATATTGAGACTTAATTTGCTAGCTCAATTCATATTATAAACACAATAGCTATTATATAACCAACAATTTTGCAAATTAACCATCTTCAATAACACTCATGGATTACTTAGACCTAAATTGTAATGCAATTAAAGAAAAATTAAATTCCACTCCTACCATATCTACAGCAACCAGGAAAGTTTGAATCTTCAAAGCTCAATCTCTGCCTCTTCCCACCAAATTAACTGGCCTGAAATCGCCTAGCTTCCTCCCGAGTGAAAAAGTGCGCAGCAGTGGCTAGATCTGGATCGAAATGAAGACAGATGCGGTCTGAGCAGCGCAATAAATGCCTTAGAGTTATTATCACAGACGGTTAAAAACCGTCTGTGATAATCTGGGATTATCACAGGCGGTTCTTAATATAGACCGACCGTCTGTGATAATCCTGTTTCCCGCCACAAATACCACAGACGGGCTCCGAATTACAACCGTCTGTAATAGTGTTAATCAGAGACGGTTTCACAAAATCATCTGTGATGAGGCGTCTACTATGAGGCTTTCTGTAGTAGTGAGTAGCACATGTTGGGTTCAACTATAGCACTTTAAGATAAATCTTCTTATGCGAATCGAGAAGGAAAACGTAAGCGTAGGTAGTATGTGTGCACAGATCCACCGTATAATGAGCTCCTATATTTAGCGAATTTTACATCGAAGTGTTAGTTGGTATCAAAACATCAACACTCCTATTCGACAAGAAAAGACCCATGAGTACACTGGCAATGGTCAGACTCGTCGGCGTGCCTCGTCTCATCCTATTTGATAAGTAAGGCTCTCCTACATAAAGTTTGCATAACCCTTAATTACGTGTTTTTTTGATATTTTCGTCTATTGAAGGGTTTGAAACTAACTCCACAGCTATCGATGCTCCAATATAATTCAGCATTCCTGCCACACGAAGGGTTACGTTAGGCATTGGGCAAATACTTATTTTAATCCTGCTCTCTCGGTGGTAAAAGAGTGATATTATAAAATACATACAATCAAATATTCTAAACTTTGACTTACTAATAACATTGAAGGTATTGAAATAATATATGCAAATTTATCTTAAAATGAACTTTCATAATATTACAACTTTATTAAGTTTATTTTGTATCATAATAGAAAGATGTGATCATACTTTCATTTTAGGAGCTATGTCAATGTTCAAAATACCACTCTTTTATAATCAGTGGAATTATCACCTTGCTTACGTGGTCTATACAATTATTGACTAGGTTTCGTACCAAATTACAAATATTCTGCGTTATTGTATTCCATGTAGAAACAAAACAGTATACTACCTACCACTAGTCCATGTTAAGCCACAGCAGCTAGCCACCCCTATCTTATTTATTAAGCATGGAGGAGGTCGCAGATTATCATCCAAGTCCAACCAGGAAACAGAACTCCATGGCTACCCATTGTCTCTCCAATCAGTCACTATGGCCTTCTCTCCCAATGGTAGTAGTGTCGCTCTTTCTCCTTGCTCTCCTCTACCTGTTCTTCAAGAGCGGAACACAAGGAGCAAGAAATTCTCCCTGTCCCCCGGGGCCCCCGAAGCAACTCCCCGTGCTGGGCAACCTACTGCAGCTCGGCAGCCAGCCGCACCGGTACTTCCAGGCGATCGCGCGGAGGTACGGCCCAGTGGTACAGGTGCAGCTCGGCCGCATGCGTGCGGTGGTGGTCACTTCGCCGGAGGCGGCCAAGGAGGTTCTCCGGACAAATGACCTGAAGTGCTGCAGCCGGCCTAACTCACCAGGCAAGTTTATATTTGTAACATCCACTGCTATAGAAGAGGCTATACTGGATGACTACATCACAGGCGGTTCATAGTAACCATCTGTACTGCAATTATCACAGACGATTCATACTAACAACCGTCTCTGATATTTTCACAGACGGTTATTTATACGATCCATCTGTGATAAAACAATACATCACACATGCTTCATATTAATAGCCGTGCGGACAATATCACGAGCGATTGTTAGTATAAACCATTTGCGATAATACAAGACATCACAGACGGTTCATATTAATAATCGTCTGTGATATTTTCACATACGGTTATTAATACGAACCGTCTATGATATATGCATTATCACAGATGGTTTATATAACAAACCGTCTCTGATAATACCACGACACTGATTCGTGGCATCTCCCTCAGGATTCTGATCTCACGCGTCCATTCTCTCCGCATCGAACGGCAGGCACCGTTTGCTCCCTCCTTTTGCCCCTTATTTATAACTCCGCTCTCCCTTTCACTCCGAGATAAGTTCTACTGGCTACTCCTAGATAGTTCATCTACTCCTAGCTTGTTCCTTGATGACATCGACTACCGCCATGATCTAGCGGCTCCCTTGTGACACCACAGTCGGCCTCTCCTTCACCACAAGGCACAATGAAAGCAGCCAGCTAGCTACTAAGATGGTGCTCAAGTCGACGTCTAGGACATACAGCTCGCGTCCTGCCAGGATATCTCCTTCTATATTTTCGCTATGGGTTTGTATGATTAGGATGTGTTCTTGCCATGTTTAAGAGTTGGGTTCATAGGATTAGGATGTGTTCTTGCCATGTTTAAGAGTTGGGTTCATAGGATCAGGATGTGTTCTTACCATGTTCTTGCTATGTTAGATGGGTAACTTGCTCATTATCTTGTAATGGTGGATTCTAATGGAATGTGTTGCTGTATCTGCTTGTTTTCAAAGGGCAAAGCTAACATTATTTCTTGAGGCTAGCCGAAAAACAGAAAAAAAAATTAGGTATAGAATGAACTATTACAAACCATTTGTGCTATAAATCATCTATGAAGGACTATCGTAGACGGTTCTATATACCAACCATCTATGATACTTGACAATCACAGTCGGTTGGTCACTAGAACCATCTGTGATGTGTGATATCACAAACGGTTTTTGGATCGAGCCGTCTGTAATAGTTTTCTTCACAGACGGTTCTAATTACAAACCGTCTGTGTTGTTTTATCACAGATGGCTCACAAACCGTCTATGGTAAACTCTGATTATCACTGACACATAATCACAGACGGTTCAGAAAACCACCTGTGATGACAGTTCTGAACTATCTATGATGATCCTTTTTGTAGTAGTGATCCCAAATTCTACGGCATACAATAATAAGAAAAAATTTAAATTTTTTGAATGCATTTTGTTTTCTTGTCTCTTTATTGGAGTTTCTTTGAAAAGTTTAAATTTCAAAAACAAAAGTGCTTAAAATGCAATTCAAATTAGAACTAAAAAATCATACCAAAAAGGGGATTAAAAGTGGGCTTGAGAAAACATACGGTAGAAACCATCCTAAAAGCCCACGAGTTTAATCTTGATAGTAAAAATTAAATATTAAATCAAGTTATGAAACTATGTAAATCAAATAAACAAATTCAAATTCAACAAGGAGTCTTCTTACATTTTCCTAGAAAAATAAAGAAAATACAAAACTCTGAAAAATTAGCATAGTCATCCGCACTATATCAAAAGACTCCACAAAAATTTTAATAATTTGTCGAGCACATATAATGTGTTTAATAATTGCCCAAACCATAGCTTACCTCATTCTTTCTCTCTCTACTACTGCTAAGTGTGGCCCACTTACAGAACCTTTCTTTCTGTTAGATATTTGCACCATGACAGGTGTATAGTGAACCAGTCGTAGGTGTCAACCACTTTCTGTCGACCATGTTGTGTCAACCGCGTTGTGTTGATCACATTGTCACTTCCACGTCCAGCAAGCAGTTTGAGAAACTGTAGGACCGAAATGGCGACAGAGGGGGGTGAATGTCGTTCGCTTCAAAAACGCCCCCGAGAATTCGTACGCAGATATTGCAGAAACAGAGCGGCTCACAAAAAATAATTATGCTGAAACTTGGAACGCATGCGATACCCAAAAATCCAGCATAAATCAGAGATTAACCAGTAAAAATTTTAGCTGAAAATGACGTTGTTTAATCTGCATGCAAAATGGTTGAAAACAGCACAAAAGACGAAAAAATCTAATCATCTTTTAGTGCAAAAACTTGCTGCCGAGAGAGAGTTTTCAGAGGTGAACTTCTTATACTGCAGCTAGCTACCAAAGCAATAAGGCATTCGGCAAGGAGGGAAGACTACAGAGAACTGAAACTGAAAAGATGAACTGCTGTCCAGAAAAACAGCACGCAGTGAAAATATTCAGACCAACACCAAAGCACCTGAAACCGAAAACTGCAACTTCAATATTTTGCCGAAATCAAAAGAATAAAGAGATGGCTTCCATTCTTTTCAGACCAAGTCACCTGGGAACTAAACCAAATAATATGGAGGCCTTAACCAACATGGCAAACAACCAAAGGTACAAGAAATTCAGATTTTGGCTTTAAACTGAAAACTAACAGGTGCAGCCCTACAATCCAAAATACTCTCCAAACAATGAACCCTTACACATGAAACTCTCAGGATATCATAACAATAACCCCAGCAACCTTCAAACCAAGTTTCAGGCCAGCTTGTGAAGCAGAACTGAAATTGCACTAAAATCCCAAATCTATTAAAACCTGAACAACTACAGAGGCTCCACAAAAATCCATGATTCTCATAAATCCTAGAACTCCCAGCCAAGAAACTTGGAGAAAAAGTTAGCAATAGCTACTGGAGTCTATGAGCCAAGTTTCAAGCCATCTCCACAAAGAAAATACAAAAGCCCATCAAACCCTAAAAAACTTGAAAGATTCGAGAGGAGCACACAAACTCGAATTACTCCATGATCATAAGTCCATTGCTCATAAGGATTTGCAGGTATGTTAGTAATAGCAAATGGACCTCTCAGATCAAAGATTAGGCCAAACCCTCAAGGGAAACAAAATCTGCATTAAACCTAGAAAGGAAAAAGATGAGCAGAGGGAGGCAAAAGTGAAATCTGAGATTAAAAATTGATTTGCTCTTGGGAGAACTTGATCAAATGATCTAGAGACACACTCCCATCATGAGCAACTCATTTTGCCACTCCTCGTGATCAAGAACTCAAAACTCAAAAAGTCACAAAACTCCAAAAAGAGGATCGAAGGAAATATGCAACAGAGAAGAAAACTTCAGATTTTCATTCAAACTATTCAGGGATTACAAGCGAGCTACGTCCCCATACCCCGATTGATACAAGAGGAGTGATTACAATCTCTCATCTCCTCTCAATCATCAAGAACACCAAGAATCTCACCACTTCTTGGGAGGAAGAACACACAGAGAGAGAGACTCACATAGAAACCATCGTAGAGACACAGGAGGAGCACACTCTGCCTCTACCACCAACTCACACCAACTAAAGAGCTAAAGGAAACAACCTTCCTAAAGCCTCTTGACTCTAAAACCCTAATTCTATCGCAAGTGCTCAAGTGGGCATGCAGCCCTCAATCCTATTTATAGCCTTGGCTAACGGGTCTCATACTGTTACACTGCTAAATCAATGGCGCCGCTCCGCTTGTGCAGCCTCGCGAATTTCCGATCGCCCCTCCGCATCTTCGGGAAGCTTCGCACTCCTTGCCTTGCACGCCTCGCAACCACCTCGAGTCTCGTCGTCTTGACACATCCCGACCGTTCGACCTCGGCGCCACTGCGCCTAGTCCGGTCCACGTGTCTCGCCACGACTCCACCCGATGTCCTGCGGTCACCGGACAAGAAAACACGTCAAATAGCACCACTCGACACATGAAAGCGTAAATACCATCATACTTACCACGCATTTAAGTCCAAACTGTCAAAACATTAGAATATACATCCTAAGCCCAAATGACCAAGTTTGACCAAAGTCCGGCCGAGCCCGATTAGCCACGCAACGGCTCGACTCAACCACTCAAACCAAACTCGACTATCCTAAACCTTTGTCAATTACTCATCATTCACATGGAGTCACGACCACCTGGTCTCTCAATCTCCCCCTTGATGAGTATATTGACAAACTCAGAAAAAGCATGAAGTTGAGTTTGAGTTTGATTTTGAAGAATCCAACATGGTCCAAAGAAGAGAATGAAGCTAATGACCATGTCGACAGAAGGAACACTAGAGCAACAACTGAAAGAGCAAATTGATCTCCAAAGCTCTAAATTGTTCCCAACAGACTTTTTCTTCTCTATTCTCCCCCTTTTGACAATAAACACATCAAGATGCAATAGAGAGAATATGACATGTCAATGGATGAATATGGCTGAAGTTTGTTTATTTAAGCATTTAGAGCCATGAGAATTATCCATATTGACCATAATGTAATACACCAAGCCATAACTAAAAAATGCTATCTAGATCATGACAACATATATATAAACCAGCTAGAGCACAAAGATGACAATCTGAAATGTAATGCATTTAGTGAGCAAGTCAAGTCATCAATGAGCAAAGTCTAACTAGAGATATCTAAGGATGACTCAGGCCATGTCAATAAGCTAAGCGGAAACAAGAAGCTAGTGTTGAGTCAATTAGAGTGCTACAAGCTCAAGAGTTTATCATTCGGTTAAGCACTTTTCATCTTTAGGTGATTAAGCAAATCTTGCACATTTGACATATTTTCTTTTAAAGCTTATAGCTGTTTCCAACCAAAAATTTTATCATGTGCTAGATCTCAAGCCTTATCGACTACTCAAGCGAGAAGCTTAAGAAGATAGTCTAGGTCATCCAAAACTCCCCGAGTTCATGCCTAGTGCAATGGCAAGCCGTCTCATGAAAAGAATTGGTGAAATCAGTTTTTCGCACATAAAAGAGATTCTTTTGCTTTTAACAGATTGTGCTAACTCATGATGTATCAAGATGCTAAAATAGCTCAATCTAATATTCAACCTAGATTCAAGACTCAACTCAGCCTATTTGACATGGCATGAATCATAAAGGGATAGCTCAAGCAAGACTAATCTCGAGTGCTAACATGACAAGTTTTAATTTAAGTTGAGCAGTTTTAATTAACTTATCATGGCGGAAAACTAGTCTACACATGAAGTCATGATAAATCTAGCAAGCTAAGCACAAGACATGGCAAGGTGTAAAGCATTGAAGCATGTCATAACAGGATAATAATCAAGGCTCAATGCAGATTGATTATAATGCTAGAATGCTGAAAATGCAAGAAAGTCTAGCTCCCCCTCAACATTAGATGCAACTTTTAGTTCAAGTTGAGTTATGTCAAAATTAAGCTTCAGAAGCTCCCAAATGAACTCCCCCTGAACCAAAGCAATAAAATCGAGAAGCTGGCAAAGAAAACCAAATAGACAGTCCTTAAAGCATAGAAAAGATATAGAGACAACTATGGCTCAGACACACTCTCATCTACCCCATATGACTCCAGGGACTATTAGTGCGGCCAGTAAACCACATACTAGAGAGCAAACACGTGCCTGTCTGCAGGGTGGCCCGACCCTCGCTAGAACCTACAAGAAGTGAGTGAGCTCAATCTAGTGAGATAAGAAATAGCTAATAAGAAGCATCACAGAGCGCAAGATAAGAGTAAGAAGTCTAAGCAACTAGACAAGAGAAACACTCTAACCTATCTTTGGAAGGACTAAGCCCGATGCACCCAGAGTGCAAAGCAACGAGAAATGAGACGAAGCATAATCAATATAATAAAGCGGTAAAGCCCAAGCTCCCCTCACTACAGTCAGTAAGGACAAACCACCCAAGCTCTCCCATGAGCTGAAAACCTCGAACATTCCAAAGGCTTGGTGAAGATATCAGCCAGCTGGTGGTCACTCTCCTGGCTGGAGCACTATGTCACCTTTCTCTACATGGTCTCTAAGGAAGTGGAAGCAAATATCAATATGCTTGGTCGAGAGTGCTACTGGGGTTCTTAGCAATGTTGATAGCGGCGTGTTATCACAAAAGAGTGGAACAACTGTCTAAGGCTAACCCAAAGTCCCGCGAGTCGAAACCATCAAAGTACTGGTTGCGACAGTGGCGGCGACAACGTACTCGACCTCTGCGATGGGTGTGCAACAGGATGCTTCCTCGAAGACCAGAAGCGAGAGAAGTGCCAATGAGTGGCGGTGCGGAAGTGCTCTTCCTATCATCCTCTGACCAGCAAAGTCGCATCAGAAAAGGCTCTCAAGGAAAGACGGGATGAGGAAGAGTACGATACCATAGTCAATGGTAGCTCGAAGGTACCGAAGATGCGCTTCACCGCTGGCGGTGAGATCTGCGAGAGAAGCTGAAAGCGAGCACCTGAGACACGGAGAAGTGTATGTCGGTCTCGAGCGATGAGGTAAAGAAGGGCCGATCATACTTCGAACTCTTTCGATCAAGCGGCTCGCCATCCTCATCCAGGTCAAGATAGGCTGTAGAAGCCATGGGAGTCGACACGGGCTTACCATCGCTCATGTCGAGCGTCTCGGGAGGTCACGAGTGTACTTTTCTTGATGAAGAAATGTACCCTCCGAGGCTTGATTTGGAAGCCAAGGAAGAAGGTCAACTCCCCATCATACTCATCTCAAACTCGGTGCTCATGACATCCGAAGCGTGAAACAGTATGGGAAGAGCCGCCAAAGATAATGTCACCGACATAGATTTGGACGAAGAAATCGATGCCATGCCGGCGAATGAACAAGGTCTTGTCAACTTTACCCATCTCAAAACCATGACGTAACAAGTAGGACTTAAGCCTCTCATACCAAGCTCTAGGGGCTTGCTTAAGTCCATACAAAGCCTTGGAAAGCTTGAAGACATGGTTTGGGTATTTGGGGCTTTCGAAACCAGGAGGCTGTCAGACGTAGACCTCTTCCTCAATAAAGCCATTGAGAAAGGCACTCTTGACGTCCATCTGGTAAAGCTTGAAACCTTTAGAAGCTGCAAAGGCAAGCAGGATTCTAATGGCTTCAAGTCTAGCTACAGGGGCAAAGGTCTCCTCGAAATCTAGACCCTCAATCTGAGAGAACCCCTGAGCTACCAGTCTAGCCTTGTTTCGAATAACCACTCCATCCTCGCTCTGCTTGTTCTTGACCACCCACTTAGTCCCAATAATATTGTGACCTCGCGGAGGCTCGACAAGCGACCAGACCTTGTTTCTCTCGAAGTTTTCTAGCTCCTCATGCATGGCATTGACCCAAGACTCATCAGATAAAGCATGAGAAACATCTTTGGGCTCAAAGGAGGCAATGAAAGCAGAATGGAGACAGAATTGAGATAAGCCAGATTTTGAGCGGGTCACATGCTCGAAAAGGTCTCCAATAATCTGCTCGGAGGGATGAGCTTTCTGAATGTGTCTAGGAGGTCCTGGATGAGATGAAGAAGTGGCCTCTACCTCATGAGTAGAAGAGGTAGGAACATAGCCACTAGCTCCAGAAGAAGCGGAAGGCAGAGGCTGATCACCTCGAGGTGCGGTGGAAGATGACACCTCAAGGGGTGGATGAAGGACTTGATCGGGTAGACAACCCTCATCTCCATCATCCTCATCATCCACGAAGATGGGCTCAGACTGCTCTAAAGAACACGAGATATCGGGCCTAGTCCTGGGTGGCCTCATCAAAGTAACCTCACGAGTCTCTATCATCTTACTAGACTCGCGATTCCAAACCCGATAAGCCCGCGAAGAAGGCGAGTAACCTAGAAAGATCCCATCACAAGAGTGTGACTCGAACTTGTCTAGGTTCCCGGACTTCAAAATAAAACACTTGCAACCAAATACGCGAAAATGAGAAACACTGGGCTTTCGCAGTATCTCAACTCATAAGAAGTGCGGTGCAAGTGTGCCTAAAAATACTCGATTTGAGACATGGCACGCGGTGGCTATAGCCTCAGCCCAAAACTTCCGCGGTGTAGAGTACTCATCAAGCATCGTCCTGGCCATCTCGACCAAGGTACGGTTCTTCCTCTCCACAACGCCATTTTGTTGTGGGACGTGCGGAGAAGAGAACTGGTGCTCTACACCTGTCTCACCACAGAAGCTCTCGAAATAGGAATTCTTGAACTCCGTGCCATTGTCACTGCGGATCGCTCGTAAGGCACCCGGGAGCTCAACAGAAAGCCTACCGAAAAGACCTCGAAAATGTGAAAATGTCTCATCCTTCGAGGCTAAGAAAAACACCCAAGAATACCTCGAGAAGTCATCGACCACGACAAGAACATACCACTTCCCTCCTGCTGACTGCACTCGAGTTGGTCCAACGGTGTCCATATGGGCGGTGTCCCGGTGCATCGGTCATAATGCTGTGACCGGAGGGTGAGAAGCGGCAACCATCTTGCCGTGCGGCATGGAGCCTGAGACTAGATCTTTGACCATCTTGAGCTTGGCGGACCACGAATGAGGTCGTGGCGCTAACTTTCGGTCAAATGGTCAAATCCGATATGACCAAGTCTCCTATGCGAGAAAGAGGTCGCGGGACTCGAAGCAACTAAACACTGAGAGGATCACGGAAGACTCAAAAAATTAGCACGAAAGATCCTCCCAAAGCGAAAATCCATAAACCGGACTACAGAAGAATCAAGAATTTTGCATTTGTTTTCTTGAAGCTCACCTCGAAACCGTCATCGGTGGTGAAAGCGGAAAGCAAATTGTACCGCAGCTTACTAACCAAGGCAACATCCTTAAGAATAAAGGAGGCATTAACACGCACAGTACCTTTGGCGATGAAGCGCCCGGCAGGCGTCTCGAAGGTGATCGCCTCATCACAGGGCGCGGGCTAGGGAGGAGAACCAGCGGGAGTCTCCGGTCATATGGCGAGAACAACCGAGTCTACAAGCCAAACCTTCTCCTTCCCTACCCGGCGAACCTGAGTCAAACAGAGAGTAAAGTCTCAGTACTGGGGTAAATCAAGAGTGATTTTGGCACCCAATACTGAGTAACACGTGGACAAGATGAAGTAGTCAAGCACGACCGACCTCTATCTACCCTACGCTCTCCGTGACTCAAAGAAGCGAAGGTGCGTGGCGGACACGAAGGCTGATGCGAGTCCGGCGCTCTCGGAGGCGAGTCGGAACACCGGCAACACGCAGATCACGCCGTGGGTAACTGTCTCGACGGGGGAAGCGAGATGTACCCTCAGGACGGCGGAAGTCACGACCCGGAGCAGCACGAGGACAAAAACCAGAAGACTTAGAAAAACCAAGTCCTCGATGCTGCCCAAACTTGTCAGAAGCAAACCTGGACCTTGTGCTAGTCTTAGGTGCACTCAGGATCTGGGGCTGACCCTGAATACGCCTAAGTGCCTCTGCACGATCTCTACGCGCAATCCTGGCGCGCCTAAAGCATGTCTCGATTGAGTGCCCATCCTTCGGCGGAAGTGCGGTGGTACTTCACCATCCGAGAGGTGGAAGTAGCATGAAGAGGCTTCGCCTTACGAGGCGAAGCAACGAGTGGAATCACCTTCTTGTCGGAGATTCCTTGGACAAAGCCCGCTGATTTGAATTTGACCTCATCAGATCTGGGCTCGACCTCGATCACACCTCCCACTATGGGTCTGAGAATAGCAGGAGGATGCTTCCTCATATCCTCATAGAAGTCATATCCTAAACCTTGATTGAACTTACAAATCTTGGATTGGTCTAGAATAAGATTAAGCTTCTTCTTGCCTCCTACAAATCTCTCGAGAGTGTTCATAAGATCTGACACTCCCGAAAGAGAGAGTGCAAGAAGAGCAAGGAAAGAGGAGCAGTGGGAGGTAAGGAAGTAGATGAAGAACCAATAGCGAGAGGAGCGAATGGCTTGTGCACGCCTGGCCGGCTCGAAATGGACAGTCCTCGCTGCGAGGTTGGTTCACGTCGCTAAACGTCTCAACCTTACCCTGGGGCTTCTCCCCCTCCTCAACAATCACATCACAATGAGTTGAAGGCTTCTCTAGTAAATCCTTAGTTAGCTTCACACATTTTTCTTCTAATGTAATTAAGTCAGATTTTAGTTTGTTACAATTAAAGCATGGTGAGCTAACAGGGTCCTTAGAAGCAAATTGAACCAATCTATTGTTGTCATCAACTAGTTCTTGAAACTGTTTTGAGACAGATTCAAGTTCAGCAGTTAATTTAGGACAGTTTGAACATGAAGCAATGGCTCACACAACCAAGCATACAACTCGAAATTTTATGATCTGCCTTCTTTAGATTCAACTTCAAATTATTGCAATTTTCACATGATTCAGGCAGATCAAGAAGCATGGTATAATGACCTCTAAAAGCATTGTCCTTATCCTCACATGAGGTGCAAGTAGTCTCAACAACGGTAGATGAAATAGGCGCTACTTACTCATCTCAAGCTCAGCAAGCGGACTAACATTCTCCACCTTAACAATATCGAGTTCGGAGGACAAACCATCATGCGAGGTCCTTAATTTCTCCATAACAACCAGACAAGCGAGCATGTATCACAATCATCACTAGAGGGAGCAGATGTAAGAGCAATAATCTCTAGTGACAGTCTATCTATTTCCTTCTCTAACTCAGCACACCTAGCCTTAGCTCTAGCATGAAAACCTCCTAGCTTAAGAAAAGCATGATTGAGCTGGTCGTAGGTGGGACATACCTCGTCCGAGTCAGAGTACAGCTCGCTGTCGCTGAGTTCGCCCTCGAGGGCCATGAAGCACATGCCGGAGAAGTCGTCACCGCCATCCTTGGGCTCTTGGTCACCCGTCCCGTCGTCGTCGCTCCATCCCTCCACCTCGCTGAGGTCGAGGTCATCGAAGGCGGTGAGGACGCGGTGGAAGAGCTTCTTGGCCTTCCCGAAGTTGCGGAACTTCTTCTTTCCCGGGCGGTCTTGAAGGCTTCGTGTTGTGGTTCTTGTCGGTGTAGTCGTTCTTGCCCGAACCGCCGTAGTCACCTTTACCCTTCCCAAGCTTGGGGCGGTTGCTCGGATGTGGTTGGGGCCACCACACTCGAAGCGGATGACTGGTCCTCCTCTCTTCTGTCTCTCCTACCCTTGTAGGCATGGAAAACCTTCGGGCTAGGAGGGCGGTGATCATCCATAGCTGCTCTAGCGATCATCGATTATGTCACGAGAGCAGCAAGGGAGAAACCGCAAGAAGAATCGGAAAAAGCCGGAAGAAGAAAGCGGATTGGTGACCAAAGCCATCGATGTGACTTCGACCGGCGAGAGACAACGTCAATCTCGTGAGTCTTGAGGCGCGAGTACAGCGCGTCAAGAGTCGAGTCGAGAAGTCTGTCGTGTCTTTGATGGTGGTCACTTTCATCTCCCAAACACGCGGATCGAGTGCGCGAGCATCGGCGAACGTTGTCGGGTCGGGTATGTGAGACCGACCGCTCGGAGGTTGCTCAAGATTTTGTGAAATCGCGAAAAGCACTCATCCGAGGACTCACCAGCAAGCATCTCGAATTTGTTGTATTTGCGCTTGAACTAGTCTGTCGGACCGTCTTGATCTGGTGGTGCCCTCATGGTATCGTCGAGGTCACCCGGATGTCGTGGCGGACGGCGGTGAGATATGCGGTCAAACTCGCTCGACTCAAACCACGGATGATGATGTTCCTTGCCTTTGCATTTGCCTCAACATCAGCCATGTTCCGGCATTGATGTTCTCATCGGCAGGAACAACAAAGCTGGACCTTGACCTTGCGCGGATGGCATACCCACGAGCACGGATGTATGTTTCCATTCGGCTCTTCGGAAAAGTGTCGATGCCATCGAACACGGCGGCAGTCGAGTACTTGTCGTCGCCATGGCTCTTGAGACCGGTTAAGATCTATTGAAAAGAGCTAACCGGCTCGATACCAATTGTAGGACCGAAATGGCGGCGAGAGGGGGTGAATGTCGTTCGCTTCAAAAGCGCCCGAGAATTAAATGCGCGAGATATTGCGAAAGCAGGCGGCTCACAAAAATAATTATGCTGAAACTTGGAGCATGCGATACCCAAAAATCTAGCATAAATCAGAGATTAACCAGTAAAAATTTTAGCTAAAAATGACGTTGTTTAATCTGCATGCAAAATGGTTGAAAACAGCACAAAAAGACAAAAAAATCCAATCGTCTTTTAGTGCAAAAACTTGCTGCCGAGAGAGAGTTTTCAGAGGTGAACTTCTTATACTGCAGCTAGCTACCAAAGCAATAAGCCATTCGTCAAGGAGGGAAGACTACAGAGAACTGAAACTGAAAAGATGAACTGCTGTCCAGAAAAACAGCACGCAGTGAAAATATTCAGACCAACACCAAAGCACACAAACCGAAAACTGCAACTTCAATATTTTGCGAAATCAAAGGATAAAGAGATGGCTTCCATTCTTTTCAGACCAAGTCACCTGGGAACTAAACCAAATAATATGGAGGCCTTAACCAACATGGCAAACAACCAAAGGTACAAGAAATTCAGATTTTGGCTTTAAGCGAAAACTAACAGTGCAGCCCTACAATCCAAAATACTCTCCAAACAATGAACCCTTACACATGAAACTCTCAGGATATCATAACAATAACCCCAGCAACCTTCAAACCAAGTTTCAGGCCAGCTTGTGAAGCAGAACTGAAATTGCACTAAAATCCCAAATCTATTAAAACCTGAACAACTACAGAGGCTCCACAAAAATCCATGATTCTCATAAATCCTAGAACTCCCAGCCAAGAAACTTGGAGAAAAAGTTAGCAATAGCTACTGGAGTCTATGAGCCAAGTTTCAAGCCATCTCCACAAAGAAAATACAAAAGCCCATCAAACCCTAGAAAAACTTGAAAGATTCAAAGAGGAGCACACAAACTCGAATTACTCCATGATCATAAGTCCATTGCACATAAGGATTTGCAGGTATGTTAGTAATAGCAAATGGACCTCTCAGATGAAAGATTAGGCCAAACCCTCAAGGGAAACAAAATCTGCATTAAACCTAGAAAGGAAAAGATGAGCAGAGGGAGGCAAAGGTGAAATCTGAGATTAAAACTGATTTGCTCTTGGGAGAACTTGATCAAATGATCTAGAGACACACTCCCATCACTGAGCAACCCATTTTGCCACTCCTCGGTAGTCAAGAACTCAAAACTCAAAAAGTCACAAAACTCCAAAAAGAGGATCGAAGGAAATATGCAACAGAGAGAGAAAACTTCAGATTTTCATTCAAACTATTCGGGGATTACAAGCTGAGCTACGTCCCCATACCCGATTGATACAAGAGGAGTGATTACAATCTCTCATCTCCTCTCAATCATCAAGAACACCAAGAATCTCACCACTTCTTGGGAGGAAGAACACACAGAGAGAGACTCACATAGAAACCATCGTAGAGACACGGAGGAGCACACTCTGCCTCTACCACCAACTCACACCAACTAAAGAGCTAAAGGAAACAACCTTCCTAAAGCCTCTTTTGACTCTAAAACCTAATTCTATCACAAGTGCTCAAGTGGGCATGCAGCCCTCAATCCTATTTATAGCCTTGGCTAACGGGTCTCGCCCGTTACGCTGCTAAATCAACGGCGCCGCTCCGCTTGCGGCCTCTCGAATTTCCGATCGCCCCTCCGCATCTTCGGAAGCTTCGCGCTCCTTGCCTCGCACGCCTCGCAACCACCTCGAGTCTACGTCGTCTTCGACACATGCCGACCGTTCTGACCTCAGCGCCACCTGCGCCTAGTCCGGTCCACGTGTCTCGCCACGACTCCACCCGATGTCCTGCAGTCACACAGCCAAGAAAACACGTCAAATAGCACCGCTCGACACATGAAAGCGTAAATACCATCATACTTACCACAGACGAAGTCCAAACCTGTCGAAACATTAGAATATACATCCTAAGCCCAAATGACCAAGTTTGACCAAAGTCCGACCGAGCCCGATTGAGCCACGCAACGGCTCGACTCCTAACCACTCAAACCAAACTCGACTATCCTAAACCTTTGTCAATTACTCATCATTCACATGAAGTCACGACCACCTGGTCAGCTCTTTACTGATAGCCTATGCCTTATGCTCCTGCCTCATCACATCCCCGCCGTGAATCCTATTGATCACGCCCATGCGCCTAAGACTCGCCCTTGCCGAGCCAACCCACGCACTAGCATGCAGAGAAACCATGGCCGCGCAAGCCGTTTGTTTTGGACATCCTACCCATCGTTTGGATGCCATGCCCACCGACTCCCGACTCCACGTACACCTCGTCGATGTGGCCGTGCCTTATCTTGCATCACAACTGCTAAGTTGCTCTCGAGAGTTTCGACTGGTTTGCACTTACTCAAGAGCTTTGATCGGTTTGCACTTATTCGAGAGCTTCGACCGGCTAGCAAGTACTCGAACATACACTGCCATAAGTACTCAAACACATGACTCCACTCCTAAACCACTTACATGTCAAGATTATAACAATCTCGTTAAGCCACCTCTTTGTGCTTGTTGTGCGCTAGGCATGCTTGCGAGATAGTCTTCCAAGTTGCGCTTATGTGCTAGCTTACGTGGCGTGGCTTGAGCTGCCCCTAGTTTCTGACACCATGCCCGTAGTTTTTCCTTTGCTGCTGCTAACCCCCGCATACCCATTGCTTCAATGCGACACATCTCTTCCCCCTTGTCTTCTATGTTTCTTCTTCCATGCCTCGTGTTCTGTGGTGAGAATTCAATCACGCTTCTCTGTTGCACTCGCAAGAACTCACGCTCTGCCCCTAGCTTTCTCGTGCATATAAAACCCCTCTTATCGTACCATTTTCTCCTCAGCACACCCTTTTAGTCTCTTGTGCACGATCCTTGAGCACTTCGCTCACTGGAACATCGAGAAATCGAAGTCATACGCGATGACGGCCAGCATGCCACCGTGTTCTTGCTACTTTTGTGATCTTCTCTCCTCCCCAAACTCCATCATGACATGCCTTACCTCCTCCTTAAGCACCCATACTCATTTGATCGACCTTTCATGCAGTGGACCACTCGGGCTTGGCCTTCTTCTCCATCTCCGACCAGGACGCCGCTGTAAGACTTTCTCTTTTCGGTGAGCTGTGCCTCAATTCCTTTCGCCCATACCTCCGCATGCATGCAAGCAAGCTCATGCGCACAGTTTTGTAGCTTCTCTATTGACGGAATCATTGTCACTGCGGACCCCTTCACCACCAACAAGGTCTCCGATGCCAGCCTCCTCGCTCCTTCTCAAGTGCCATCATTGCCTTTGGTGAGTTCCTCCTGCCCCACAGAAGCTCCCCTTACACCGAATCATGCCCTAGTAGCCCATAGCCCTTGTAGTGCCTTCCCTTACCTTCGCCACCGTCGGACCATGCCTGTTGACCACCCTACCCTCCCCATTGGGTTGTGATAATTCGCCTAGGCATGCAGGCCGAGGTCCATGCTCCATTTTAGCTCATGCCCTATGCGCGAGGAGTCCCTTGTTGGCGACGAGCTGTGGCTCTCTCAATAGATAGGAGTACCACAGTGGTCTGAGTGAATAAAAGATCTAAAGTAATCAAAGTCAAAATGAAAACTAAAGCAGTCGTAGTAAATAAAAGAGAACTAAAATAGTCAAACTCAAAAAGAAAACCGTAGAAGTTGAAGTTCAGAAGAAAACCGTGTGATCAAAGTCGTGATCTTGATTGTTGGTGTTGTCGCAATCTTCGACCATTACTGTTGTCGAGATCTTCAACTACAGCTGGTGTCGAGACGCTTGACCATAGCCATTGCTGAGATCTTTGATTGTAGCTGTTGTCAACACCTTTGATCATAGACAGGTGTCAAGATCCTCAACCGCAACCGCTGACGAGATCTTCCACCCCTGCTGGAGTCAAGATCTTCCACTGCTTCTGTATCGAGATCTTCGAACACTTCTATGTCGAAATCTTTAACTGCAGCTAGTGAAGATATCTTCAAACACTGCCGTTGTCAAAATCTTCGACTCTAGCTGGGTGTCAAAATCTTTGACCCCTACCTCTGTCGAGATCTTCGACCGCAGTTGGAGTCGAGATCTTCGATTGCTACTATGTTGAAATCTTTGACTACAGCAAGTGCGAGATCTTCGACCGTTGCCATAGTCGAGATCTTCGTCCATAGCTAGAGTCGAGACCTTCGACTGCTGCCATGTCAAAGTCTTCGACTGCTCACGTGTTGAAACCTTCGACCCGCTGCTTTGTTGTCGAGATCTTCGGCCGTGCGAGTCGTCGAAACTCGACCGCTATAGAGTCAAAGTCTTTGACTATTGACATGTGAAAACCTTCAACCGTTGCTGTTATCAAGATCTTCGACCACAGTTGGAGTCAAGAGCTCCGACCGCTGCCGTGTCGAGACCTTCGGTCGCTGTCGTGTCAAAGTCTTCGACCATTGATGTGTCAAAACCTTTGACCACTATCTTTGTCAACATCTTCAACCACAGCTCAAGTCAAAATCTTTGACCGCTGCTGGTATTGAAATCTTCGACCGCAGCTATACTTGTAATCCCTGACTATAATATACCGGTCATGAGAAATAGAAGATCAGTCATAAGTGTAGTAGATCAGCTGTAAGTGCCGTTATCGATTGTCAGTAGTCGAAACCGACATATCCTAGTCGGTAGTCAGCAGTTGTATGTTATAGTACCTGTTCAGTAGACGTAAGTTATAGTACCCAATCAATAGTCGTAAGTTACAGTACCTGATCGGTAGTCATAAGATACAATACAATGTCAGTAGTCATAAGTTACAGTACCCGATCGATACTAAGAAGACTTGCGTGGTCAAAGACCGGTAGTACCAGCTCTGTATGAGCGGTACAACCAAGAGTTACAGCATGATCGATCTAGTTGAAGATCTGTGTGGTCGAAGTGCTGTGATTGGTAGTCGGTAGTCAGAGTGACCGAGTACCATAGCGGTCAAAACGTCTGAAGTATCAAAGGAGTCGTAAGTCGTACTCATAAGGTCAGTAGCCACAATGGTTGCAAGGTCGTAACCTACCATGGTTGTAAGCTGTAGTGTTCATAAGCTTCAATAGCACTAGGTAGAATTGAGTCAACCAAAGAGTGTTATGAGTCGGTAGAACTCTGTAGCGACCGAAGAACGTTAATAGTCGTAAAGAGTATTGTACCAATAGAGATAATTCAAACCAAGCCGTGGTACTCTACGATTGGCTATCCCTAGCCCTCTTTGTATTAAGAAGTGGAATGTTTCTGTGGATATTCCTTCACCTTTGACCTGTCCTTGTTTCCCTTCACAGCAAAACTTCCCCACCATCCTCTCTCACTCAAACTCCATTCAACTATGTCAAACATCCCTCACCTTCTAAACCTTTTCTTATATCACCAAACTCAATCCTAATAAAACTTAATAAAGTTCTCTTTGGATTTTTTGGATCTTTTGTAGTCCTTTGGATTTATTTGGTCTTTCGATTGCTTATCGCATAATTAGAAGTCGAAGTCCCCAAAGGAGCACCAACTCAAGCAGGATCGAGAAAAAAAACGAAGACCAATATCTTCAAGACCATTGACTGAGAAGGTCTTGAGTAAGATCAAGACCACGGTAATTTAAGTAAGGCAAGCACCCCTTTGACCGTGTTGATCCCAGTATTTCAATTATTGTATATTGTTTACAAAATCAATTATGCATGCGTGTATATTCCATTAAAACTGCTATATTGTGGGTAATGGTAGTTACGATTGCTCGTATGCATTGAAGTTCATTGATAATTTGATACCCTCACTGTTGTAACCTCTAGGACATGGTTTAGACAATATATACTGTCAAATTGGAAATATTACATCGATATATGGTCTAGATGCTTAGCTAAGCACTAGTTTCTGCAAAGTTTAAACTTTTGAACAATTTTACATGGGGGAATATTGGTTTCAAAATGTTGGACCAGAGGAGGAACCTCTGTTAGTTTGGTATAAAACAAAATGAATACCTAGATTTTTTGGATGTAGATGAGTTATATGATAATATGTCAAATATAAGAAGGAACATCGCATGTAGATAGGGGAGATTTTTGCCCAGGTCAATTAAGGACTGAACGCTATTTCCACACATCTAAGTTACACCATATGACCACATGTGCTATATGGGCTCTGCCATTTAGCTTATTAAAGTTGTCTAGGTCTAGCCTTGCATTGTGCTAGGCGCATAAGTAGTAAGGACATTCTGAGTGAAGGTCTGGTTTGTAGGGACTGCCACACAACGGTGATGGGACCAAGCTTGCTAATATAATGGTGAATGCTCACTTAGGTGAAAGACATGCCTAAGTGAGGGTTTGTCAGTCAGCTCACTTGGGGGAAGGATACGCTCAAGTGAGAGATTGTCCATTCATCAGGCTGGTTCAAGGTTAGGACTAGATGATCTAAAGGCTATATGATAATCAACTTTCGTCACACGCCAATGGAAGCGTGAAGTTGCCGACAGTATAAGTGATTATCTCGTCTGGGTAAACCTGTACAACCTCTGTAGAATATTAAAACTATTTAAATAGTCGTGCTTGCGTTCATGAGCAAGCTTGGACGCAGCTGTAATAGGAGTAGTTTTCCTTTTCAAAACTATTTCATTAAACATGATGGGATGTGTACACGTCACGGTCATGAACAAGTTTGGACGTAGCCGTAATGGGAGTAATTTTCCTTTTCAAAATTGTTTCACTGAACATGATGGGATGGCATGTACGAATCTTCCGTGTGTCATGCCCACGGGTTGGGATTGTTCGATGTTTGTAGCCAAGGAGGGCTGTGAATGGATGTGTTCACAGCCAAGCAAGGCTGCGAATGGATTTGATCTACTGATATCAAAGTTATATAAATGCTATTTCATTACATGTCAAATGCTCTTTACAAATCTGTTGAAAATTACTACTTATTGGTATTGCAAATAAAATTTGCCTTATGCTAAAAATAACTTAGAATAGAGCCCCATCTTTTGATAGCCTTGCATATGTGTATAAATTTGCGATACACTACAAGTCTTGTTGAGTAGACAATGTAGTCAACCTTGCTTAAATTATAGTTGATCAGAGAATGAAGAAGGATACGTGCCAGGCAACGTACTTTGCCCCCGGCATTGGGGAGTTCGACTATGGGTTTTTCTAGGGCCTAATCCCCCAGTCGGTTGCCTGTGGCTACAATTGCATACCACTAGATGCATCTGCTTATTTATTTGTATTCTGTTGCAATTTACTCTTGACTCTAGTATTTACTTGGTCGGTCGGCCATATGCTATAAACTTCATTATGCATCGCTTATATATTCACCCCTTTGTCGTAAATTATATATGTGTGTGTGTGTGTGATGTGTATGTGATGTGTGTGGATGTGACCCCAATATTGTGAATGTGTGTACTAGCTACTGATCATGGGACTAGTATAGAACACACATAAGAGCATCTCCAGCAGGAGCCCTCAAATCAGAGCCCCTACTTTTGATTTGAGGGCTCCCCCTACTTTCGAGGGCCCTGTTTTTTGAGTTGAACTCCAGCAGAAGCCCTCAAATCAGAGCCCTCAAATTCATTCCAACTGAGAATGACATGTAGAGCCCACTCGTCATTCTCAAATTTCTCTACCCCTCCTCTCCTCCACCCGTGCGCTCTCCGCTCATCCACCGCGCCTCCTCCTCTCCTCCACCCGCGCCTCCTCCTCTCCTCTCAGCCCACCCGCTCCGACGCCCCGCTGCAGCCGCGCGCCTCACCTCGCCCGCCCTCCACCTCCGCTCAGGCCCCTCCCTCTCCGCCGCGCTCTCCACGCTCCTCTCCGCCACGCTCTCCGCGCTCCCCTCCCCGCTCGGGCCCCTCCCTCTCCGCCGCGCTCTCCACGCTCCCCTCCTCGCCGCGCACCTCCCGCCAGCCACCCACTCCTCCGACCTCCTCGCCCTCTTCGACGACGCCCTCGCCCACCTTCAACCCCCGGCTGACTCTTCCTCACCCCCGGCTAGCCGCCGCGGTTTCCACCGCCGCCTCCCCATCGGTCGACCTCGGACCGATTCCGCTCGGTGGGAGCCGCACCCCGGCACCCTGCAGCCTCCCCCACCGCCGGCCGGCGTCCTCTGCCTCCCCGCGCCGTTGCCCGTGCTCGTCGCCGGCTCAACCCGGCCTCCTTCGGGCCGCCCCGTTAGCTCAGGTGAGTTTCTACCACCTTGCTCATGCTCGCGCACACCTCCCTTCTTTCCCCCACCCCTTCGGCCACCGGCGCCTCTTTTCTCCTCCACCGCCGGCCTAGAGTCGACGGAGGAGCGGGGAGCGGGAAGACGAGCGGCCGGGTAGGGGCGGGCTGCCGGGCGGTGGCGAGATCTGGGCGGGGGCAGGCCGTCGGAGGGGAAGAGGAACCGTGCGAAGGCGAGCAGCGGCGCGGAACTGTCGATGCCCACGAGTGAAAACCGTCAAAACAGAAAAATAGGGCTCCTCCGGACCCCCAGAATGAGGGTGGAGGGGATTTGAGGGGCCCCTCAAATTTGAGGGCTCTAGTAGGGGCTCTGCTGGACCTCTGTTTTTGCCTCAAGCCCTCAAATTTAGTTTTAGGGGCTCAAATAGGGGCCCTGCTGGAGATGCTCTAAGGTGACTATGGGCGTCTCCCACGCCTGGGGTCCCCACTACATTGGTATCAGAGCCACACTAACTATAGGTTAAGCTCAAGATAGAATGGTTGTTGGAATAAGGATTTATTCCCCAAATACAACTTATTTAAATTTAAAAATATTTGTGAAAATGAGAGGTAAGAATAGCAAAGTTTCCTATATTGTACTCTTAGCTTTCTCATCTTATCCAAATTATTCTTTTTTTCCTTCTCATCTTGTCTCAAAATGACCAGTATTTTAAAGAAAAGTGTATCTTTTGAAAATAAATGTTTTTGATAATATTTTATTCATTAAGATAGAACTGAAATGATTTGAAAATATTCCTAAAACACTACACCAAAAGGCTTTTGAAAAAATTCATTTTGAACTATTGCAAACACTACATTTAAATGCTTTTTGCAATTATTTTCAAAACTATGGCACAAGCTGAAAATATGCATTTTGCAACTACTTCAAACCATTTGTCCTTGTCTCATGCTATCTTGATAAATTAAGAAATTTTCCCCTGCTATTTCAAGCCACTTACCTCACTTCAAAATTTTAGTTAACTATGCGCGAAGGAGTAGTATGATCTGAATGTGCTGCACCCGATGTTGAGCCCAACAACGGTGTTTAGATATAGGCTATTAGACTAGATCGGTAGAGAACTCACTTTGGGCAGTTTATATATAGCTTTTGGGTGTTTGGAGACACTAAGATGTCGATGTATTGCATAGGATACCCTCATATGTGTCCCCACCCTAGCTTCTTGGGTGTGATATTTGGAAGTCTAGAATGGGTTTAGATTATCTTATCTCCGCGATTCTTCCTGTACCTCATGCTATTTTTACCTTGCCCTATTTGCTGTAAATCCTGTCAAGCCTACAAACGTGAAGTGATGAATAACCAAGATCAACACAATCAAGAACAAGTGAAGACCACTCAACGTCCTGTCATTCGAGGGAAACAACATTGTCAAAGAAGACATCGACTTGGAAGTCTCAACCCACACAAGGAAACAAGCAACTATCCCTAGTGGAAGTAAGGAAAAGAGACCAATAGTTTTTGCAAACCAGTTAGCCCCACCTCCTTCTTTCTATTATCTCTGCCTGAATCTTGGGGACGAGATTCTATTTAAGGGGGGTAGACCTGTAACATACCAAATTCTAGGGCATGCAAAAATGAGAAAAAATTTGAAACTTTTTGAATGTATTTTGTTTCCTTAGCTCTTTATTGGAGTTTCTTTGAAAAGTTTGAATTTCAAAAACAATGCTTAGAATGCAATTCAAATTAGAACTCAAAAATCATACTAAAAAGAGGATCAAAAGTGGGCTTGAGAAAACTTATGGTGGAAACCATCCTAAAAGCCCACGAGTATAATCTTGATACTAAAAATAAATATTAAAACAAGTTCTCAAACTAGCTAAATCAAATAAGTAAATTTAAATTCAACCAGCCCTGTGCTCCTGCCTCGTCACATCCCCACTGTGAATCCCACCGATCGTGCCCATGCACTAGCGACACCGCCCTTGCCAAGCCAACCCACACGCTAGCATGCAGAGAAACAATGGCTGCGCAAGCCCTTTGTTTTGGATATCCTGCCCATCGTTTGGATGCCATGCTCACTGACTCCCCACTCCACCTGTACTGTGCCGATGTGGCCATGCCCTACACCGTACCTTTCCTTCGTACATCCTGGCTTTGTGCCCAGCTTGCATCATGACTGCTAAGTTGGCCCTCGAGAGCTTTGACCGATTTGCACTTACTCAAGAGATTTGACCGGTTTGCACTTACTCGAGAGCTCCGACTAGCTACCAAGTACTGAAACACAGACTGCCATAAGTACTCGAACACATGACACTACTCCTAAACCCTTTACATGTCAAGATTATAACAATCTCATTAGGCCACCTCTCTAAGCACACTAACGCGTCGGGCCTTCTCGCAGAGATCTACTTCCACCTCATGCGCATGTGTCAGCTCCACCATGGTCGTGGCTCGAGCTGCCCCCAATTTCTGATGCCACACCCGCAGTGTTTCCTCTACTACTACCAACCCACGCCTACCCATCGTCTCAATGCAACTCATCTCTTCCCGCTTGTCTTCTTTCGTGCCTTGCATTCCACGGTAAGAATTCAACAACGCTGCTTTGTTGCACTTGCAAGAACTCATACTCAGCCCTTAGCTTTCCTGTGCCTATAAAACCCCTCCACCGTACAATTTTCTCCTCAGCTTACTCTCTTGGTCTCTTGTGCACGATCCTTGAGCACTTCACTCACTGGAACATCGAGAAACCGAAGTTGTACGCAATGTTAACGAGCATGCCACCATGCTCTAGCTACTCTGGTGAGCTTCTCTCCTCCCAAAACTCCATCATGACATGCCTTACCTCTTCCTTAAGCACCCTACTCATTTGATCGACCTTTTATGCAGTGGACCACTCGGGCTACCACTCGAGCTAGGCCTTCTTCTCTATCTTCGACCAGGACATCATCATAATACTTTCTCTCTCTGGTGAGCCATACCTCTATTCCTTCCGCCCATACCTCCGTATGCATGCAAGCAAGCTCATGCATACCATTTTGTAGCTTCTTGTTGCCGGACATCGTTGTCGTCGTGGGCCCTTCAATGCCAATGAGGACTCTGATGCCAGCCTCCTCAACTCCTTCTCGAGTGCAGTCATTGCCTTCGGTGAGTTCCTCCTACCCCATAGAAGCTCCCCTAGTACCGAATCAAGCCCTAGTAGCCCATAGCCCTTGTAGTGCCTTTCCCCTGCCTCTGCCACCTCCAACCACCGTACCCTCCAAGTTGGGCCATGATTCTTCACCTAGGCATGCGGGACAAGGTCCTGGCTCCGTTTTAGCTCACGCCCCATCCACCAAGGAGTCCCTCGCTTGCGACGAGCCATAGCTCTCTCGATAGATAGGAGTATCGTAGTGCTCAGAGTGAATAAAAGAACTGAAGCAATTGAAGTCAAAAATAAAACTAAAGTTGTTGTAGTAAATAAAAGAGAACTAAAGTAGTTGAACTCAAAAGGAAAACCATAGTAGTCGAAGTTGAGAAGAGAGCTGTAGTAGTTGAAGTCATGATATTCGATTGCTGGCGTGGTCACGATCTTCGACCACTAGCATGGCTGAGATCTTTGACGGCTGCCATTGTTGAGATGTTCGACCATAGACATTGTCAAGATCTTCAACTATAGCCAGTGTTGAGATCTTCGATTGCTGCCGCTGTCGAGATCTTCTACCATAGCTAGAATCGAGACCTTCGATCGTTGTCATTGTCGAGATCTTTAATCACAGCCGGGTGTCGAGATCTTTGATCGCAGCTAGAGTCGAGATGTTTGACCACTACCATGTTGAGATCTTTGACCGTTGCTGTGTCGAAATCTTCGACCACTATTGTTGTGGAACTCTTCAACCGCAGCTGGTGTCGATATCTTCAACCACTGCTGTTGTCAAAATCTTTGACCACAGCTAGTTGTCAAAAGTCGAGACCTTCGACCGCTCCTGTGTTGAAATCTTCGATCGCAGCCGGTCCGAGATCTTCGACTGCTATCGTAGTTGAGATCTTCGACTCCTACCAAGTCGAAATCTTCGACCGTAACCATAGTTGATATCTTTGATTGCCACCGTGTTGGGACCTTCGACCGCTGCCATTATTGAGATTTTTGACCATAGCTAGAGTCGAGAGCTTTGATCGCTGTGGAGTCAAAGTCTTCGATCACTGATGTGTCGAAACCTTCATCTATTGTCGTTATCGAGATCTTCGACTACAGCCGGAGTCGAGAGCTCTGGCCACTGCCGTGTTTAGACCTTCGACCACTAATGAGTCAAAGCCTTCGACTGCTGCCATTGTTGAGATCTTCGACTGTAGCTCGAGTCAAAATCTTTGATTGCTACCGATGTCGAAATCTTCGACTGTAGTTGGACTCACAATCCTTGACTATAGTAAATCAGTTGTGAGAAATAGTAGATCAGCTATAAGTGCCATGATAAGTAGTCGATGAGTCGAAATCGATAGATCCTAGTAAGTAGTCGTAAGTTAGAGTACCTGGTCGGTAGATGTAAGTTATAGTACCTTGTCGGTAGCCATAAGTTACAGTACTCGGTAGGTAGTCGTAAGTTACAGTACCCTATTGGTAGTAGTAAGTTACAGTACCCGGTCGATGCTCGGAAGACCTGCATGGTTGAAGGCTGGTAGTGCTAGCTCTATGCGAGCAGTACAACTAGGAGTTGCAGTAGGATCAACGTAATCAAAGACCTGTGTTATCGAAGTGCCATGATCGGTAGTTGGTAGTCAGAGCGACTGAGTTCCATAGTGGTCGGAACGTCCAAAGTATCGAAGGAGTCATAAGTCGTACTCGTATGACCGGTAGCCACAATGGTTGTAAGGCCATAAGATACCGTGGTCATCAGCTGCAGCGGTCGTAGGCTTCAGTAGCAGTAGGTAGAATTGATTAGCGGCCAAATAGTGTTAGGAGTCGGTAGAACTCCGTAGTAGTCGAAGAACATTAGTAGTTGTGAAGAGTTCTATGGGTGGTGCGGTCCTGGAGGCTTGTACATGGATGTTGATGATGCGAGATGGAGCTACAGGAGGTGTGTTCCTGGAGGTTTCGTCACGTGGATAGTTAGGAGCTGTGAGTCCATAACTGAAAGATTGAGAGTTTGGATAAAATCCATATTTGAAAGGGTTTCGGGTCCCTTGATTTGAGAAAGAGATAGAATGATGTGTTTGTGTTTGAGTCAGTTTGGGACTTTAGTATATAAAAGCAGGTAGAGGCTAAGAGTTTTAGTGGTGGTTTTTGAGGAAGCTTTTTATGCTAGAGTTTTTTAGGAATACTTGTGAGGGCACTTTGTAAATCCACATAAATTCAGCAATAAAGAGCATCTTGTATCAATCTGGTTCGTGATTTCTGGTGATTGCTATTTGGGCGAAGCGTACGACTACGAGCAAAGATGAGCATCAAGTTTCGTTTGAGAGTTAGGATTCTTTATTGACTACGAAGAGATTTCAAGAAACGGAGACAATCATTCACCTCCTCTGATTGCGTTATACGATCCTACAGAATCACCGATTGGATCGTCCCATCTCATTGCATGATTCAACTGCATTCATGTTTTGAGCCATGACTGTTTTGCATTCATGTCGTGTCTTATTTGACTCGGCAGTTTTTTTCTTCCTGTCATGTGCATATACCCGCATATCTACTATTTGCTTGCGGCCTCTCTTGCATGATTCAACTGCATCCATGTTTTGAGCCATAACTGTTTTGGATTCATGTCGTGTCTTATTTGACTCGGCAGTTTTTTTTCTTCCTGTCACGTGCATATACCCGCAAATGTACTATTTGCTTGCGGCCTCTCTTTTCCTTGATAGGAAGAGACCTATTTCTATTAGCTATTAGAGTTTCCATCAAATTCATATAATATATGAATATAGATTAAATCGAACCCATCTTTACTCGGTCCCGCTGGATGGATGAGCAGTTTTTTCTTTAAACGAATAATAAATCTAAACTGTTATAATTTGGCTCAACCAAATAGATGGTTAGATCTTTCTGCTTGATATGAAAGCTTCCTCGTAGTGCTTAATTAGTATTGGTATGGAGGTATATATAGATAGATAGACTCTTATAAGTCAAGTATCAAATTTAAGTCTTCAAAATTAGGATCACTAAATTAAGGTCTATATATTTTCTTTTTTATGAGAATTTTTAGCATAATTATTTTTTTGTTAGCAACTCTAAAACGTTGTCATCGATTTTTAGTAATATAATAGATAGATAAGTAAAATAAGCTATTATAACAATTATATGGGAAACAAGGGAAAAATGCATGGTTACTTTACCCACCGTCTAATCAGCCTAAATGGGAATTTTCTTTTACAACACTCACGACCTGTTTGGTTGAAGGCAATTGGCCTCCTAATGTTTTGGATCCGAAATTTATTTATATATATTTTTGGGTCATTTGACACAAGCTTGCTCGTGCACTGCCTATTTATATATGCCGAATTGCTATGTATCATCCGCATGATTTTTTTGGGCAAATCATTTGAATTTCTGATTTTACAATCTACATCACGATTCATGTGCACGTCCACCTCCGTCTCCATCTTCGGCAAGGCTTGGGTGATCATTTGGGCTTTTTTTTGTAGCTTATGGCTGAAAAGCACTGTAGCTGGCTGAAAAAACACTGTAGCTGACAGAGGCTTATTTAGCATAATTAAATTTAAAAAAATTAAAAAATATGTTAGCCCATTACGTATAATACAAACAAATATGGGAAAAAAAGAACCGGCAAAAAAGCTCAACAAAAAGCCAAAAATTCAGAAAAAGACGAAATTTATGAATAGTGAAAAATAAGCCGGAAGCTGAAGCTCTTTTGATCACCACCTTACCAGGTCCGTCTTCTTCGCCAGATGCGCTGGCAAGTTAGGGCTCAGGTTTGTTTGATTCGGGTATGGGGTTCAGGCGGCGGTGGTAACGCCGGTCGTGGGTCGGCGAGGGAGGTTGGCAGAAGAGGTCGACGGCGGTGACAAGAAGGGACTAGCAATTAGGAAGTGGCAGGCGGCGGTGGCCACCAATGACAGGGAAGGAGGGCGACGATGGTGGCAGCGGGTGGTAGAGATGCTACGAGAGAGGAGGAGGCTGGGGCAGCGATGCGGGAGGCGGCAGCGTCGACAGAGTGGCTCACCGGCGCCGTCAAGGTGGTGGGGTGGCGCACTGGGAGTCTTGCGGCCGTGGAGGCATGGCGGCTCAATCGGGTTAGAGTTGAGGCTGGGGTTGGCTGTGTATTGCACAGAGGGAGAGCCGTGATTCGTTGGATTGACATTCGGTGTTCCAGAAAGTGACTGTTCGAACGATGCATAGTCAATCCCTTATATTTGTTCGCAACACGACCATACAAAAAAACCATCATGAAGCATGTGTGCGTTCCGTCATCCATCAGGTCCAAGGTTGCTGAGCTACAACTTCCAGGATCTGATATTCAGCCCCCACAGCGACTACTGTTGCGAGATGCGCAAGCTCTTCGTCGCGGAGCTGTTGAGCCTGCGGCGCGTCCAGTCCTTCGCCTACGCCAGGGCCACCGAGGTCGACCGCCTCCTCTACTCCCTCGAGGCCTCTCCTCCGGGCACCCTCGTCGACCTCAGCGAGAAGCTGTACGCGTTCTTCGACGGCATCATAGGCACGGTGGCCTTGGGGAATATGTACGGGTCGGCGCAGTCGTTCGAGAGGAGCAGCTTCCAGCAGGTGCTGCACGAGATGCAGTGGGTGCTCGGCAACTTCACGTTCGAGGACTTCTTCCCGTCGTCGGCGCTCGCCCGGTGCGCGGACGTCTTGACCGGGGCGACGTGGCAGCGACGGAGGATCTTCCGCAAGATTGACCGCTTCTTCGATTTGGTTATTGACAAGCATCTCGAGCCTTTGAGGTTGCAGGCGGGAGTGCAGGAGGACATGGTCGATGCACTGGTGAAGATGTGGAGGGAGCAGGATGGGGCTCTCGGATTGACGCGTGATCATGTCAAAGCAATCGTCATGGTACGTATGGTTTGATTATAATCCAAATTCCACCTAAGAAAAAAAGGGACAATGTTTACTAGTTATAATCACAATGATAATTTTCATTTCAGAACATATTTGTGGCTGGCATTGACCCTCCTGCTATCACTGCCAATTGGATGATGTCCGAGCTCATGAGAAACCCAAGGGTAATGCAGAAAGCCCAAGCTGAGGTGCGCAACTTGGTGAGAAACAAACCAAGAGTGGATGAAGAAGATGTCCAAAAACTCAAGTACCTCAAGATGGTAATGAAAGAAAATTTCAGGCTGCACCCAATAGTGCCCTTACTGCTTCCAAGAGTAGCCATGCAAAACTGCGTGATTGGTGGCTACAATGTGCTATAGGCACAATATTATATGTAAATGTTTGGGCTATGGGGAGAGACCCTACCATATGGGACAGCCCGGAGGAGTTCTATCCGGAGCGGTTTGAGGACACGCATGTCGATTTCAGAGGCTCGCACTTCGAGCTCCTTCCGTTTGGGTCAGGACGAAGGTCTTGCCCTGGCATTGCCATGGGCGTGGCCAATGTGGAGCTTGTACTGGCCAATCTGCTATATTGCTTTGATTGGGAACTTCCAAAGGGAATGAAGGAGGAGGACATCGATATGAAGGAAACAGGGCAAATTGTTTTTCACAAGGCGGTGCCTCTTTGTGTAGTGCCTATTAAGCATGGCTGGTCCTGACCGAGATGCTGCAGTATTACATTTGTATGCGTGTGTACGTATTTCGAATGAACAGGGTAGTGATTCCAATGCACAATAACAATCCCTCAGTTTGTCCTATGCGAACAATAATATATGTAATCGAGTCCTCAAGGGAAGTTACAATTTTGCAATTAAGGAACTTGAGAATTGCAGTGCAATATCATCCATCCCAGAGACTCAAAACAACGCCACCATGACTAGAACGCCACCCAGATGGATGTCAGTGATGGGGCCCATCTTGCGGACTCGCCAGCCTGTTCATTCATACATTGAACGAGAAATTACAATATGAGCCAAAGATTATAATATCAAGTACTTAATACAAGAACAATGCCTAAAAACATGATACAAGAAGTATGGTATTCTTTATACGAGGGATTATAATTTGTTAAGTACCATCATAATCGTTCGCAAGTTGCAAAATACTTTTATGAAGAGATGGAGGAGCTTACAAATGCATTGCCATCACTTTTTGTTAGTTTGTGCCATTAACGTCCATCTAGGAGAGAACTTCCAAAGGATATATTTGCCCTTTGTGCTGACAAATGGCCTCACTTAAAAGGAAACAGCAGGGAGAGAGAGGAGGGTTCACCATATGGACCTATTTGATAGAGAGAGGAGATAGGGGAGCTGGCCGCACAAGTACGTGCCCAACGGGAGCATGGCCTTAGCGCTCGTGCCCACCTCCTCCGCCTCCAACAGTGCCACAATGCCCCCATCTGGCCAGCACGGTCTCTCCTTCAAAAGCTGATGGGAGAACCTTTGGAAGATGGGTTGTAGCTATTTGTCTTGAGCTTCTTATCATCCTTAGAGTTTGTGGTTGGCTAGAGAGTGGTTTTAAACATTCATTACCACATATCATATATATCAAAATTCGTCCAAATTTTTCTCCTCTTTTCTCAAGTGGTTAAATCTTGATTTTGCTTGCTTTTTTGTGTTTTTTCTCCCATCTTGATCTTGCTGTGATCTATTAAGAGTAAGAGGCAGTAGAAGATCCTAGTTGATCAATAAATCTGAGTTTGGCTTGTTCTTGGCTCAAAATTAGGTTTTTGTGGTCAAGATAGTTTTATCCCGAAACCATGCCTAGATTAGCTTGCTATGATGTAACATCCCAAATTTCGGATGTTCGAAATTACAAAAAAAATTAACATTTTTTGTTGCATCTTGATGGCATTTGAATTTGTGGGGACCCCAGGCGCGCGAGCACTCGTAGTCGCCATGTATGGTCTATATTAGTCCCATGATTAGTAGCTAGTATACATATTTACATCATTAAGCTCACATCTATACACATCGCACATACCAAAAAGGAGTTGATATATATATGAGCGAAGCATAACAGAGTTTGTACACATAAGGCTGACCGACAAGTAAACATCAGAGTCTTGAACAGAATGTAGCAAAAGTCTAATAACAAAAGTATCTAGTGATTTGCCATCATAACTCACGGGCAACCGACTGGAGTCGAGTCCTAGAAAGACCGTCGTCAAATTCCCACTGCTGGGGGCGAAATACATATAGTAAGGTTGAGTACATTTTGTACTCATCAAGGCTTGTAGTATATTGCAAAATTTTACATATATGCAAGACTGTCAAGGATGAGGCTCCATATTAAGTTATTTTCAGCATAAAGTAGATTCCATTTTTGTAATATCAATAAGTAATAATTTGAGAAAAAAATTTAAACTTTTTGAATGCTTTTTTTGTTCCCTTGGCTTTTTATTGGAGTTTCTTTGAAAGTTTGAATTGCAAATAAAAAATTAAGACCAAGTAATAAAAACTAAAAAAGATGATTTAAAAGTTGGTATCAGAAAACTCGTGGTGGAAACCATCCTAGAAAGCCACGAGTATAATTTTGGCACTAAAAATAAATATCAAAGCAAGTTTTGAAATTATCCAAATCAAATAAGTATATTTAAATTCAACTAGAAGTCTTCTCAGATTTTCTAGAGAAATCAAGAGAAGATAACACTCTGAAAATTTACACAATCATCAACTCTCTATCAGGAGCGTTCACAAAGATTCTCATAATCTTTTGAGCTCATCTGATGGGTCTAAGTTTTGCTCAAACCTCTCTACTCACCTCACCCTCTCTCTCACTGCCAAGTGTAGCCTACTTGCAGTACCCTTCTTCCACCTCCAACCTGCATGAGCACAGGCCACTGGTTTTGACGCCATACCCATCATTTTGAATACTATGACCATTGTTTCTCCTCTCTGCTGACAGCCCATGCCGTGTGCTCCCGCCTCATCAAGTCTCCACCTATGTCGCACCAATGTGGCTCTGCCCCATGCCTTTCCTTTGTTCTACCCGCCATGCTGCGCTGCCTATCCTACTGCTATGCCATGATGATGTGGCCATGCTCTACACCACTCGTCTGTTAAACCAGCCCTCGTAATCTCCCACCACTCCGCACTTTCTCAAGAGCTTAGACTGGCTAGCAAGTACTCGAACACACGGGTACTCGAACATACACAAGTACTCGAACACGCAAATCCTAAACCCTTTACGTGTCACATGTACAGTAGATCGGTTGTAGGTACAGTACATCAGTGATAAGTAGAGTTAGCGGGTAAAGCGAGTTGAAAACCCGGTAATCAAAAGCTATATATAGGAGGGGTGTCTCCTGGTGGTTTTAAGGGTTTCTAGGGGTTAGTTTTGCTTTTCCTCATGTGCTGGTGTGAGTTGGTGAGAGTTGTTGGCTTTGACAGAGGTTTGTTTCCTTCTGCGTGTGTTATCTCAAGATGTGAGAGTTGGTTTGAGATGGCTGTAAGAAATTTCCATTGTAATCATTCATGTCTATTCCTCAATCTTTGAGAAGTCCTTCTGTGTTGAGATGATTCTGCTTTATCAGCTATATCCTTTCTGTGTTTTTGTTCTCTTGATTCTTGCTTCGATTTTGCTCTCAGTTCTTCTCTGTCTTTCTCGTTTGAATGAAGTTCTTGATCGTTCAACTGCTGAATCCTTGTGCTTTGAACTGGGAATCGATTCAAGGCCCCTTGGCCAGCTTATTCCCGAGAGCAGGGTTTTTAATAGCCTTATTTCTTTGCAAGATTGTCTTCATTGCAATTCCCTTGTTTTCATTTTCTAGGGTTTGGAGGCAGAGGATTCATGTCCTCATGATAGTGCCAACTAAAAGATGTTAGAAATATGAGTTCTTTTGATCTGAAATCATTTCCTTGGTGAAATCTAAAGGCTCATGAGCAAAAGATTCAAGTTCCTCAAGCTTTTGAAGTTGGACCTATTCTCATTACGCACTTCAATTTTACATTTCATGCCACATTGTCCTCTTCTTCAGCCAATTTGATCATTGTCTGCATTCTCTCTTTCCTAAGATTGTTTAGCTATTTAATTTGAAGTCATGTCCAAAGAACCTGAGAAGAGCAGCGAAAATACAATGATTTCTCTGTTTTACGGTGTCTTGATATTTTACGTGTTAGCGATTTTATTAGTCGATTTTGATCGACCTTTAGTTACAAACTGCATGCTTCGTGCCCCTTCTTTTCTCTACTGATTTGTTCTTTTATTTTTACTTCCCGAGTTGAGTCAGTAGGCTATTCAATTTGATGTACTATTTTCTTTGGTCTGAGAGGAGCAGAGAACGTTCGGCAACTTCTCTGTCTTTCAGTTCTCCATCTGTATTTACTGTGCTTTGTATTTTCAGTAGGTCTAGTTCTTTGGTTCAGTCAGTTTTCAGCTCTTCTTCAATATTTTCAATTTTCGGTCTGCTACAGCTTCTTTTGTTTTCAATTTTCTATGTTTTCAGCAGCTTCTTTTGTTTTCAGTTTTCTCTATTTTCAGTAGCAGCCCCTGAGTTCGGTTGGCTTCTCTGTGTTTTTTTCGGCAGGTTTGTTTCTCCTAGTTGTTGTTAGTTTGTTTTTAGACAACGACTTGGGTCCTTGTCAGCTGCTCCCTGTTTCACTTCTTGCCGACTGCTTGCTGTTTGTTTCTTGTTTCGGAAATGGAAGTAATCACTGTTCAGTCTGTCGGTGTAGAGTTTTAGATGGCTGCTCTTTGTTCTTCTTCTTGTCGCTGCTCTCTGGACTGCATTAGCTCCCTATTTTTAGTTCAGTCTGCGTTTTTTGATCCTTTCAGTTTTTGGCAAAAATTTTCCATAGTTCTTTTCTTGCAGTCTTTTGCCGGTCAGTCCCTTTTTCAGTTAACTAACTTTGCTGTCCTCTCGGCTATTTTCCATTCTTTTGCCGGTCTGCCGCTCTGTTTCATGCTCTGATTTTGTTCGAGTGTCGGTCTGGTTTTCGTCGTCTAGTATGCAAACTTTTTCTGTCTTCATAGCTGCTATAGCTATCGGAGAAGAAAAATGTGAGAATACTTGGGGAGGCTTTGAAGGCACTATTCACCCCCCTCTGTTGCTATTTCGATCCTACAATTGGTATTAGAGCTAGGTTAGCTCTTCTGGATAGATCTTAACCGATCTGTGAGCCATGGCAACGGATAAGTATTCCACCAAGCCCCCTATCTTCGATGGGATTGACTATCCCTTCTGGAAGAGCAGGATGGAGTCTTACATATAGGCTCAGGGCTATGCGATATAGCGAAATGTTGTTCCTGCCGATGAAAACCTCAATGTGGCAAACATGCCCGATGTTGAGGCGAATGCTAAGGCGAGGAACATCATAATCCAAGGTCTGAGCCGAAACTAGTTCGATCGCATTTCTCATCTCTCGTCGGCTTACGACATCTGGGTGACCCTCGATGCATATCATGAGGGCACCACCCAGATCAAGACGGTACGACAGGACCAGTAGAAGCGAGATTACAACAAGTTTGAAATGCTCGCTGGAGAGTCCCTTGATGAGTGTTTTGTGAGGTTTCACAAGATCTTGAGGAACCTCCGAGCATTCGGTCTCACATACCCTGACTCGGACAATGCTCGACAGATGCTCTCTGCTTTGGATTTGCATGTTTGGGAGATAAAGGTAACCACCATCAAGGACACGACAGACCTCTCGACCTTGACTCTTGATGTGCTATATTCACGCCTCAAGACTCACGAGATTGACATAGTCTCTCGTAGGTCGAAGTCACAGTCGATGACTTTGATCACCGATCCCAGTCCTGCCTCTGGATCTTCTTCTGACACTATTTTTGGATTCTCTCCTACTGCTTGCGTGAAATTGGCGATGATCAACTAGACCAGCTCCCAGAAACCAACTAGCCTTCTTAGCCAGAAAATTCTCCAATGCATACAAGAGAGTGAGGGACAGAAAGAGTGGAGGGCCCGTGATTTGCTTCGAGTGTGGTGGCCCCAACCACATTCAGGCAAATTGCCCCAAGCTGGAGAAGGGCAAGGGCGACTACGGCGGTGTGAGCATAAACGACTACACTAAAAGAACCGCAACAAGAAGCACCCAGCTCATGCCCAAGGCAAAGAGAAGAAGTACTGCAACCTTGGCAAGGCCAAGAAGCTCTTCCACCGCGTCCTCACCGCCTTCGATGACATGAACTTCAGCGACATGGAAGGATGGAGTGATGACGGCGGCAAGGATGATCAAGAACCCAGGGGCGATGACTTCATTGGCATGTGCTTCATGGCTCATGAGGCGGCGTTAGCGATAGCGAGCTCTGGCGACTCCGATGAGGTATGTCCCTCCTATGACTAGCTCAATGATGCATTTCGAAGCTAGGAAAATTTTATGCTAGATCTAGAGCTAGGGTTGTTGATCTTGAGAAGGAAGTAGAGAGATCATCACGGAGCTTACTTCACTTATATCTGCTCCCTCCGTGACGAATGTGATGTATGTTTTACTTTGCTTGGAGATATGGAGAAACTAAGGACATCTCATGATAGTGTGACTTCGAGCTAGACTTGTTTAAAGTGGAGAATGTTAGTCTGTTAGCTGAATTAGAGATGACTAGGACTGCTGCTCTTTCATCTACTGTTGAGACTACTTCTTGCACCTCATGTGAGGATAATGACAATGCTTTTAGAGGTCTTTACACTATGCTTCTTGATCTGCCTGAAACATGTGAAAGCTGCAATAACTTAAAAGTGAACATAAAGAAGGCAGATCATAAAATTGCTGAATTGCATGCTTCCTTGCTAGAGCCCATTGTTTCTTGCACCAACTGTTCTAAAATAACTGCTGAACTTGAATATGTCTCAAAACAGTTTCAAGAAATGATAGACCACAACAACAGATTGGCTCAATATGCAACTAAGGACCCTGTTAGCTCACCATGCAATAGTTGTGAAAAACTAAAACTTGAACTAATTGCTTTGGATGATAAATGTGTGAAGCTAACTAAGGACCTACTAGAGAAACTACAATCCTGTTGTGATACGTGTGCTGTTGTGGGGGAGAAGCCTCAGGATATGGTAGAGACACTTAGCGGTGAGGACCAAATGGCTAGAAGTAGGATTGTCCCTCCTGTTCCTTGTGAAGACCTCAAGTTGAGGCGGCTGTGCGTGCACATGCCATTCGTTCTTCTGCTGTTGGGTCCTCTTTCTCTCCTTCTGTTGTCTCTTCTTCCCCTGCTCTTCTTGCACCTCTCTCTTTCGGGAGTGTCAGTATCTTATGAACACTCTTGAGAGATTTGTTGGAGGCAAGAGGAAGCTGAATATTATACTAGACCAATCTAAGATTTGCAAGTTCAATCAAGGTCTAGGATATGATTTTTTTTGAGGTTGTTAGGAAGCATCCATCAGCTATTCTCAGACCCATGGCAGCAGGTGTGATTGAGGTCAAGCCCAGAACCAAGAAGGTTGAGCTCAAATCTGCGGGCTTCGTGCAAGGGATATATGACAGTAAGGTGGTAACACCTATTGCTTCGACCTCCCAGAAGGTGAAGTTTCATTGTTCCTTCTGTCAGAAGGATGGACACATGATAGAGAGATGCTTCAAGCGCGCCAAGATCGCACGGAGAGACCGTGTTCAGGCTCTTAGACGTATTCAGGGTTAGCCCTAGATCTTGAGTGCACCTAAGACCAATACAAGGTCTAGAGTTGATCATGTTGATGTGTTTGGGCAGCATCGAGGACTTGATTTTTTTTTATTTTCATCCTCGATTTGCTTCTGGTCGTGATATTTGCTGTCTAGAGGGTAGATCTCATTTTCCCCTTCGAGATAGCTACCCGAGACGAGATCGGCATATTCTTGGTGCTCGGCTCACTCTTCCATAGTAGTCAAGCCCGACAACGACTTGGTCTACTCATAGACCTTACGGCTTTTGAATGATGGAGGCGTATGGTAGTTAGAGGTTAGTCATGTGTGACTACTTCTTCTACTCGTCGTGTGACTCGATATTGGGTTCCAAAATCTCTTTTGATTTATCCTAGTCTTGAGCCATCTCTCTATCGTTGACTCGGGTTCGCGGGTGGGAAGGGAGAGGTATGGCTTGTGGACTCCGGGTGTTCTCGACACATGATCGGAGATTCTCATTGGTTCTCTTCCCTAGCCCGAGCTTCAGGTGATGAGACGATCACCTTCGAAGATGTCTCCTCTGGGCGCGTCATCGCTAAAGGTACTGTGAGCGTTAATAATTCATTTGTTTTAAAAGATGTTGCCTTAGTGAGTAAGCAGCAATACAATTTGCTTTCTGTTTCTCAGCTTACCGATGACGGTTTTGAGGTAAGCTTTAAGAAAAAAATGCTTGCAAATTCTTGATTCTTCGAGGAGTCTGTTTTGCGGGATTTTTAGATATGGGAGGATCTTTCGTGCTGATTTTGTTGAGTCTTTTGGTGATCCTTTCAGGTGTTTAGTTGCTTCTGAGTCCCGTGACCTCACTTTCTGGCATAGAAGACTTGGTCATATTGGATTTGACCATTTGATCTGAGTTAGCGGCCACGATCTTATTCGTGGTCTGCCTAAACTTAAGATGGTCAAAGATCTAGTTTGCGCTCCTTGCTGGCACGGCAAGATGGTTGCCGCTTCTCATCCACCAGTCACAGTGACTATGACCGATGCACCAGGACAACTGCTCCACATGGTACGTTCTTGTTGTAGTCGATGACTTCTCAAGATACTCTTGGGTGTTTTTCTTAGCCTCGAAGGATGAGACATTTACCCATTTTCGGGGTCTTTTTAGTAGGCTTTCTGTTGAGCTCCCGGGTGCCTTATGAGCGATCCGCAATGACAATGGCACGGAGTTCAAGAATTTCTACTTTGCGAGGTTTTGCGATGAGATAGGTGTAGAGCACCAGTTCTCTTCTCCGCATGTCCCACAGCACAATGGCGTCATGGAGAGGAAGAACCGTACCTTGGTTAAGATGGCCAGGACGATGCTTGATGAGTACTCTACACCTAGGAAGTTTTGGGCTGAGGCGATAGCCACCGCGTGCCATGTTTCGAACAGAGTTTTTCTGAGGGCACAGTTGCATTGCACTTCTTATGAGTTGAGATATGGGCGAAAGCCCAGTGCCTCTCATTTTCGTGTATTTGGTTGCAAGTGTTTTATTATGAAGTCTGGGAACCTAGATAAGTTCGAGTCATGATCTTGTGATGGTATCTTTCTTGGCTACTCAACTTCTTCGAGGGTGTATAGGGTCTGGAACTGCGAGTCTAGCAAAATAGTAGAGACCTGTGAGGTGACATTCGATGAGGCCAGTCCAGGGACTAGGCCCGACATCTCAGGTTCTATAGAGTAGTCCAAGACCATCTTTGTGAATGATGAGCAGGATAGAGATGAGGGTTGTCTACCCGATCCAGTTCCTCCTCCCCTTGAGGTGCCTGCTTCTACCACCGCACCTCGAGAAGATTAGCCCATTCCTTCCGCATCTTCTGAAGCTAGTGGCTCTGCTCCTACCTCGTCAGCTCATGAGGTAGAGGCCACTTCTTCCTCTCATCCAGGACCTCCCCGTCATATCCAAAAACATCATTCTTCAGAGCAGATGATTGGAGATCTCTTTGAGCGTGTCACCCGCTCAAAATCTGGCATGTCTCACTTCTGTCTCCACTCTGCCTTCGTTGCCTCATTTGAGCCCAAGGATGTTAGTCATGCTCTTTCTGACAAGTCTTGGGTCAATGCCATGCATGAGGAGTTAGAGAACTTTGAGAGAAACAAGGTCTGGTCGCTTGTTGAGCCCTCTAGAGGTCATAATGTCATAGGTACCAAGTGGGTGTTCAAAAATAAACAGGGTGAGGATGGGGTAGTCATTCGAAACAAGGTTAGATTGGTAGCTCAGGGTTTCTCCCAGGTTGAGGGTTTAGATTTTGAGGAGACAATTGCCCCTGTAGCTAGGCTAGAGGCCATTAGGATCTTGCTTGCATTCGCAACGTCTAAGGGCTTCAAGCTTTACCATATGGATGTCAAGAGTGCCTTCCTCAATGGGTATATTGAGAAAGAGGTCTATGTTAGGCAGCCTCCAGGTTTCGAGAACCCCAAATACCCAAACCATGTCTACAAGCTTTCCAAAGCCCTATATGGACTTAAGCAAGCCCCTAGAGCTTGGTGTGAGAGGCTTAAGTCCTATCTGTTGAGTCATGGGTTTGAGATGGGTAAGGTAGACAAGACCTTGTTCATTCGCATGCATGGCAATGACCTTTACTTTTCAGTTTATGTGGATGACATCATCTTTGGCGGCTTCTCTTATACTCTTGTTTCCCAGTTCTCCGATGTCATGAGTACAGAGTTTGAGATGAGCATGATGGGCAAGTTGAGCTTCTTCCTTGGATTCCAGATCAAGCAGACTCAGGAGGGTACCTTCTTGCATCAGGGCAAGTACACACGAGACCTCCTGAGATGCTTTGATATGAGTGATGGCAAGCCGGTGTCAACTCCGATGGCATCATCAGCTTCACTTGATCCAGATGAGGATGGCGAGCCAATTGATCAAAAAGAGTACAGAAGTATGATTGGCTCCCTCTTGTACCTCACTGCCTAGAGACCGGACATACACTTCTTCGTGTGTTTGTGTGCTCGATTTCAGGCCTCTCCTCACATATCTCACCGGTAGGCGGTGAAGTGCATCTTTTGGTACCTTCGAGCTACCATAAACTATGGTATCTAGTACTCCTCCTCTTCCTGTCTTTCCCTTAGAGCCTATTCTGATGCAGACTTTGCTGGTTGTAGGATAGATAGGAAGAGCACTTCTGACACTTGCCAATTCATTGGCACATCTTTTGTCTCCTGGTCTTCTAGGTACTTTGGATGGCTTCGACCCTGCGGGACTTTGGATTAGTCGTAGACAATGTCCCACTCTTTTGTGATAACACTTCTGCCATCAACATTGCCAAGAACCCAGTGCAGCACTCTCGGACCAAGCACATTAATATCAGATATCACTTCCTTAGAGACCATGTGGAGAGTGCTCCAGTTTGTGGAGAGTGATCACCAGTTGGTCGATATCTTTACTAAGCCTTTGGATAGCTCTAGGTTTTCAGCCTTGCGGAGAGAGCTTGGGGTGGTCTGTCCTTATGGACTGTTGTGAGAGGGAGCTTCGAGCTTTATGCTTCATGTTTTATCCTGTTTATTATGCTCTTGCTCCTTTCGGCTACATGTCTTGTGGGTGCATTTGGGTTAGTCCTTCTAGCATAGATTAGGGTGGTTCTCTCGTCTAGTTGCATAGACTTCTTCCTCTCATCTTGTGACTCTAGGATGTTGCTTATTAGTTGTCTCTCTTCTCACTAGGTTGAGTTCACTCATTTCTTATAGGTCTAGCGAGGGTTGGGCCACCTTTGGGTAGATAGGGAACGTGTTTACTGCCTAGTGTGTTAGAACATTAGCTGATAGTCCTAATGTCATATGGGGTAGATGAGAGTCAGTCTGAGCCATAGTATCCTCTATATCTTATCTATGCTTTAAGTACTGCCTTTTCTGATTTTGTTGCCAGCTTCTCATTTTATTGCTTTGGTTCAGGGGAGTTCATTTAGGTTTGCTAGAACTTAATGTTGACATAACTCAACTTGAACTAAAAGTGCATCTATTGTTGAGGGGCAGCTGGATTTTCTTGCATTTCATGTCATTCTGCATTGTAATATAACTACATAGAGGCTTTATTATTATCCTTTTATGACATGAAACAATTGCTTTACATCTTGCTATAATATGTGCTAAAATTGCTAGATCTATCATGATTTTATATGTGTAGTCTAGTCTTTGCCATGATAGGTTGATTAAAATGCACAACTTGAATTAAATCATGTCATGTTAGCTCTTGAGACTAGTCTATCTTTAGTTATCCTCTTATGATTCATGCCATGTCAAATAGGCTAAGTTAAGTCTTGAATCTATATTGAGCTTTAGATTGAGCTATGCTAGTTCTTTTATGAAGCATGAGTTATTAACTCCTTGTTCTTGAACTAAATTCAGCAAAAATAAAAAAGATCTCTTTTGTGCGAGAAAAACTAATCTCACCAATTCTTTCTCATGAGACCGCTTGCCATTGCAGTAGGCATGAACTCAGGGGGACTTTTGGTAACCAATATCATCTTCTTAAGCTTCTAGCTTGGAGTGGTCGCATAAGGCTTGAGATCTAGCACATGACTAAACAAAAATCTGGTTGAAAACAACCATGAGATTTTATAAGGAAAAACATGTCAATTGTGCTAAATTTGTTTAATTACACAAAAAGACCAAGTACTTGAACAAATGATTCATTCTTGAACTTGTAGCACTCTCAATTGACTCAATACTAGCTTCTTGGTTCCACTTAGCATATTGACATGGCCTGCATCATCCTGGATACCTCTAGCTAGACTATAATCTTGAATGACTTGACATGCTAAGCAATTCATCTAATTTTTAGATTATGACCCTTTGGTTTAGCTTGATTATACATGTCTTGTCATGATCTTGATAGCATTCTTATGTGTTATGGCTTGGTCTAATACATCAAAAGTTATTTTGGATAATTTTCATGGCTCTAATTGCTTACATTGCATAAAATTCAACCATTTCATCCAAGTCGTGATATATTTTCCACCTTGCATCTTGATGATTTTATTGCCAAAAGGGGGGAGAATAATGGAGAAAAAGCCATTTCAAACGAAATTTTCTGGAGCTTTGGAGAAAACTTTGCTTTTTCTGTTTTTGCTCCTTTCTGTCAACATGGTCTTGAGTCTCTTTGTTTTTCTTTTAGACCATGTGTGACTTTCAAACAAACTCAACTTTATACTTTTTCTGTGTTTGTCAATATACTCATCAAGAGGGAGATTGAGAGACCATGTGGAGCTGACCCCATGTTTGTGATGAGTAATTGACACGTGTTCTGAAAGTTTGAGTTTGATTTGGGTGTTTCATGCTTGAGTTCCTTCTTCTGATGCTAATGTTCATTATATTATTTCGAGCGGTGCTATATGATGTTAGCTTGTCTATGATGGTTGCAGAACTTTGAAGCTCAATCGTGGCGAGGCATGGGATGGCCGGACTAGGCGCAGGCGATGCTGAGGTCGAAGTGGTCGAGAAATGCCGAAGACAGCAAAGGATCGAAGTGGTTGCGAGGCTTGGACAGCAAGAAATGAGGAAGCTTCCAGAAAAGTGCAGGAGTGGCATTTTGGTAAATGCGCAAGGCTGCAAAGAGGAAGCGGATTCGGTTTTGAGTTAGCGGGTAAAGCGAGTTGAAAACCCGGTAATCGAAAGCTATATATAGGAGGGTTGTCTCCTTGTGGCTTTAAGGGTTTTTAGGGGGTTAGTTTTGCTTTTTCTCATGTGCTGGTGAGAGTTGTTGGCTTTGACAGAGGTTTATTTCCTTCTGCATGTGTTATCTCAGGATGTGAGACTTGCTTTGAGATGGCTGTAAGAAATTTCCATTGTAATCATTCATGTCTATTCCTCAATCTTTGAGAAGTCCTTCTGTGTTGAGATGATTCTGCTTTATCAGCTCTATATCCTTTATGTGTTTTTGGTCTCTTGATTCTTGCTTCAATTTTGCTCTCAGTTCTTCTTTGTCTTTCTCGTTTGAATGAAGTTCTTGATAGTTCAGCTGCTGAATCCTTGTACTTTGAACTGGGAATCAACTCAAGGCCCCTTGGCCAGCTTATTCCCGAGAGCAGGGTTTTTAATAGCCTTATTTCTTTGCAAGATTGTCTTCATTGCAATTCCCCTGTTTTCATTTTCTAGGGTTTGGAGGCAGATGATTCATGTACTCATGATTGTGCCAACTAAAAGATGTTAGAAATATGATTTCTTTTGATCTGAAATCATTTTCTTGGTGAAATCTAAAGGCTCATGAGCAAAAGAATCAAGTTCCTCAAGCTTTTTGAAGTTTAGACCTATTCTCTGTTCTGCACTTCAATTTTCGGTTTCATGCCCTGACTGTGCTCTTCTTCAGCCAATTTGATCTTGCTCTGCATTCTCTCTTTCCTAAGATTGTTTAGCTATTTAATTTGAAGTCATGTCTAAAGACCCTGAGAATAGTAGCGAAAATACAATGATTTCTCTGTTTTACGGGTGTCTTCAGTATCTTCTATGTTAGCAGTTTTGTCGGTCAGTTTTCAGTTAGCCTTCAGTTCTGAAACTGTAGGCAACTGCATGCTTCCTGCCCCTTGTTTTCTCTACTGATTTGTTCTTTTATTTTTACTTCCCGAGTTGAGTCAGTAGGCTATTCAGTTTGAAATTCTGTTTTCTTTGGTCTGAGAGGAGCAGAGAACGTTCGGCAACTTCTCTGTCTTTCAGTTCTCCGTCTGTATTTATTGTGCTTTGTATTTTCAGCAGGTTTGGTTCTTTGGTTCAACCAGTTTTCAGCACTTCTTCAGTATTTTCAGTTTTCGGTCTGCTGCAGCTTCTTTTGTTTTCAGTTTTCTCTATTTTCAGCAGCAGCTGTAACTTCTTTTGTTTTCAACTTTCTCTATTTTCAGCAACAGCCCCTGATTTCGGTCGGCTTCTATGTGTTGTTTTCGGCTAGGTTTGTTTCTCCTAATTGTTGTTAGTCTGTTTTTAGAGAACGACTTGTGTCCTTGTTTGCTGCTCTCTATTCCACTTCTTGCCGACTGCTTGATGTTTGTTTCTTGTTTCAAATGGAAGTAATCAATGTTTAGTCTGTTGGTGTAGAGTTTCAGATGGCTGCTCTTTGTTCTTCTTCTTGTCGCTGCTCTCTGGACTGCATTAGCTCCCTGTTTTTGGTCCAGTCTATGTTTTTTGATACTTTCATATTTTGGCAAAATCTTTTCATAGTTATTTTCTTGTAGTTTTTTTTCTGGTCAGTCCCTTTTTCAGTTAACTAGTTCTGCTGTCCTCTCGGCTATTGTCCATTCTTTTGCCAGTCTGTCGCTCTGTTTCATGCTCTGATTTTGTTCGAGTGTCGGTTTGATTTTCGTCGTCCAGTAAGCAAACTTTTCTGTCTTCATAGCTGTTATAGCTATCAGAGAAGAAAAATTGTGAGAATACTTGGGGAGGCTTTGAAGGCACCATTCACCCACCTCTATTGCCATTTCGATCCTACAATTGGTATCAGATCAGGTTAGCTCTTTTGGATAGATCTTAACCGGTCTGTGAGCCATAGCAATGGACAAGTATTCCACCAAGGCTCCTATCTTCGATGTGATTGACTATCCCTTCTGGAAGAGCAGGATGGAGTCTTACATACAGGCTCAGGGCTATGTTGTTCCTATTGATGAGAATATCAATGTGGCAAACATACCCGATGTTTAGGCGAATGCTAAGGTGAGGAACACCATAATCCAGGGTCTGAGCCGAAGTGAGTTCGATCGCATTTCTCATCTCTCGTCGGCCTACGACATCTGGGTGACCCTCGATGGATATCATGAGGGCACCACCCGGATCAAGATGGTATGACAGGACCAGTACAAGCGAGATTACAACAAGTTTGAAATGCTCGCAGGCGAGTGGATCCGGAGTCCCCCCTCTTCGCGGGATTGCAGCAATCAGCGTGGCCGGAGGACTTTAAGTTCCCCAACGCCATCGAGCCGTACAAGGGCGACACGGACCCTCGGGAGTTCGTGCGCGTGTACAAAACTGCTATTGAAGCTACGGGCGGACATGACACCACCAAGGTGAAGGGGCTCCCACTCGATTACAAGGAGTGGCGCTCTCTTGGTTTTTCATCATAGAGCCAAATTCCATCTATGCATGCATGGGAGCAGATCTGTGACCGCCTCTACAATAACTTCCAGGGGAACTACATCGAGCGCATCAACGCGGACCAGCTCTTTGCCGTCAAGCAAAAACCCTCGGAGAAGCTCCGAGAGTACTTCAAGTGCTTCACGAAGGTATGCTGCCAGGTCAAGGACGTGAACGAGACAACCATTATCAACGCAGCGATAGAAGGCCTCCGCCTAGGGCCGCTGGCTGAGTACAACGCACGTAAGCCGAACAAGACGGTCGCAAAGCTCTTCGATAAGATGGAAGAGTACGCGAGGGCAGAGGAGGACGCGCGACGGTGCAAAGGCGACAACTCCGACATTAATCAAGCGGAGGCCTCGACAAATGTGAGACCCCGGAGTAGAAACTCCTAGACCTCCTGTGCATTACAGTACTAGTCCCAGATCAACGCTAGTACACACAGTTCAAACAGAAAAGATGATACATTGCCAACAACGCTTTATTATCATAATCGAGATTACAGACCTCGAAGCCTTTATTACAAATGAGGTTTTAAGACCTCACACCAAACAGAAAATTACAGCGGAAGCAAAAAGAAACTAAAGCAAGACCCATCAATACGCCACAGGCAATTGACTGGGGAAACGCAACCTAGAAATCCGGATAGCCTTCGTCGAATCCATCCACGAAGTAGTCGTAGTCCACCTCTTGAGCTTCGATCTCCTCTGAGAGTTAATTTGAAGTGTATCACGTGAGTACATGAATGTACTCCGCAAGTCTTGGGAAAGATGCATAGATGCAAGGCTTCACAAAGGAAGGCTATATGGTTCTTTTGCAAAAATCAGCATTTTATTTCAAATCTACATAATTACTTCAAAGGCCATTTGATAAACATCTTGTTTTTCATAAACGAAATTAGATAAATAACTTAGTGAAGGTTAAACCACCAACACTAAAATCTCAGGCTATCTGCCAACTTTCAAAACTCAGGTTAAACCACCTGATCTGGTTACACCACCAGATTGAAATCACGAGAGTTACACCACTCTCAAGTTTGACAAACCATTTTATTTTGAAATCAAAATCAAACTTCTACCATGTGAATGCATTCCTTGCCCGCCCTTGACCGTGGGCACGGCTATTCGAATAGTTTTTACTCTGCAGAGTTTGTACACTTTACCCACAAGAGATAAATTATCTTAATAGTCAACATGCTTCCTTTGGCATGAGACCCAGATAAAATATCACAAAGCCTTTCACCTACTCCAGTATAGCTAGATACCACCCGCTAAGGTTTCACCACAACTCGAATCCACGAGTGGAGCCCCTCTTGCGCCGTATGAGTACAAGAAACCCCGTCCCTCACTATGAGTAACCATACACCACGGCACTCAATACACCACTGGTGATATCTAAACTACACCTTTATAGGTTAGTTAGCTAGGTCGTACCCATATAGACTTGTGGTTGCACTGTTTTGCTCAGTTTGGACAAACACAAGCGTCGGTCCTTAAACGACCAGGGTGGCTCATTCACAATCCAAAAATTCTCGTGCTAAACTGCACCAGCCAAACCTTCCATCCACCCTTGTCAACTTTTCCCTTTGAACTTCATTTTTATTTTAAAATTAACAGTGATAACATCCATTACCACTTTTCAAACAAAACAATTAACAATGGTAACATCCATTACCAATGTTCAAACAAACCATTGATCAAAACATTTAGCAAACATGCTTCTCATTTGAACATTTTATATTGATTCGCTAAACTAAGCATTTGCTAGTATAAATTTAACAAAATGTAATACTAACTCATTATTGAGTCAAAGGGATATCCTAAGTTGACAATGGTACAAGGTAAACGATTTTCAATGGAAGGTATAACAATTTGAACATTTAACTAAATTTTTCTAAAATCAAGTTATCCACTTTTACAACATAAGCATGCAATAATTTAAAATAACTACACAAATCATTTTGTAAATCATAGGAGCAAGATGGTCAAAGGAGACTTGCCTTCTTGAGCGCTATTTGGGTCTTCTTGCTGCGACTCGACGAATTCCTCGGTGACGTCGGTTTCTACGCGCGAAACAACAAAACAACCAAATAAATAAATAGAAATAAAATCACAAAAATATAAAATATATACTGCAACATAGATTATGATTTTATACAAATTTAGAAATTTGAATCACTGGATTCGGAGATCGGACGAGGGAGAACGAGCGATTGGAAGTTTTATCGGTTTGGAAATTCCAGAAAATGCAAAACGGGGGAATATTCTCTGGAATCTTATTTTAGCTGATTTTTGGGGTATTTTGGAGTGTATGACATGTGGGGCCTGGTTGTCATTGGGTGTAGAATTTTATTTTATTATTGTATGACGAGTGGGTCCCGCTTGTCATTGAATAGAGGTGAACAAAAATTTGGATAAAGCCAAACCGAAAATTGCATCGCATTGGACTTGAACTCACAACCTCATGCATGCATGCACTAACATGCACCCACTAGCCAAGTGAGCACTTGCTACTTCTTGACAAAAGAGCAACAACAAATCAAATAAACATGGATGAATATGACTAGAGAAAGAATCATGGAGGTACGCGGGGGCGCGCACGGGAGGCGACCTCGCCGGCGGCCGAGGCAGGGGCGGCGAACGGCGGTGGGGTAGAGGAGATGGCGGCGCACCTTCCCACGGCGGCGGCGGGGGCCCGGTGGTGGCGGCAGCGCAAAAGGCGACGGAGGCGAGCGCTGCGGTGGCCGTCGGAGATGGCGGGTGGCGGCGCCTGGCGGCAAGCGCGCGCGGCTGAGGGAGAATAGGGGTGAGGGTCGGCGAATAGGAGGGGAAAGGGGAGAGAATGGTGAGGGAGACCAATTTATAGAAAGAGAGGGAGAGGAGAGGGTTTCGGTTTGAGAATGTTAAAGGACGAGAACAGTGGGAGATTGATGAGGGTGATTAGGCGTCCATTTCCACGCTTTAATCGGGTGTTAAGTGGGAGAAACGGCGGAGTTTCAAGCTTTTAATTGTCATCCATGGTGGAGGAGAGAGGGTGGGAGGAGGAAGAAGAAGAGGTTGAAGAAACATATGACATGTGGGGTCCATGTGTAATAGAGAGGAAGAAGAAGTGAAGGGTACGCAGCAGTCGGATTTGCGACACGTGGCAAGTGGATGTGTTATGGCTCTTGGATTTTATGAAGGGGTAAGTTATCATGTGTGGCTAGGATTAAAACGTGGAGAGAGATTGATTTAATCTGAGAGCGACACATGGTGGCCTAGGAATAATTTGATTTTTATTTTCGGAATAAATTTCAGCAAATACTAGAAACTTCATAAACACTTCGCAAAATAGTATTTAATGTCTAAAAATTCCAGAAAAATCATGAAATATTCCTGGAAGCATTTTAGATTTATTAAAAATATTTTTAATTTCAGATTTGAACTTAAGAATTTTATAAAATACTTTTTAGCTTTGAAAATTGATTTTAAATTCTAGAAAATTCTCAATAATTACTTAAAAATTTAGGGAAGGCTAGGAAAAATATAATAAACTATTTTTCGCTTTAATTAAATATTTTAAATACATTTCCTTGTTTTAAATTTTGAAATTAAAATTCAGAAAATCAAATAAAAGCCAAGTAAAATCCAATTACTTTAAAATAGTTAATTTGAATTTAAATTTTTCCAGAAAGCCAAATTTTGGGATGTTACAACAAAGAACGAAAACACACCGGAGGGCTCCTCGAAGGGCAAATGCAAGCAAGAATCTTCGAAGGATGCCTCTGAGCGCAAGGACGCCAAGCCTAAGGACTCGTCGGGTGACAAGTCCAAGCGCAGCCAACGTAAATCCCAGAGGCCCCACTACGTCTTTGACATCAAGGGCGACTCTGAGGACAGTGCCCACACCGGCCGTGGCCGAGGTCGCCGAGGCCGGGGGCGAGGGCGCGGCCGGGGTCGTGACGATAGTCCCCGCACAGAGCAAGAAGACCAGCTCTCGGACTGTGGTGCGAGGTGCACGGCCGGGGCGGCCACAACACGCGGGCATGCACCGCCGTTGCGGCGCTCCGTTAGAGCATCGCCAGGGAGCGTCATGGCCCACGTGCAGTTGCCCCAAGATGGTCCCCTACGGATTCAAGCTTATGTGCAGCAACCCTAGGAAGGAGTATTGCTGATCCAGGCCCCAAAGGGAGGACAACGCCGGGTAATAAACGTCATCTCCGGGGGCTCTTCACTGGAGTTCTCCTCGGCGTGGCAACATAAGTCCTACCCGTGGAGGCTACACCATGTGGCAGCATATCCGGCACAAGCACCACCAAAGTGGGTGCAGCACGAGATCACCTTTACGCCCACTGTCGCCGAGGGTGTGGAGTTCCCTCACCAGGATCCCCTGGTCATCCAGGTTGCCATCGCAGGATGCGATGTCAAATGCGTCTTGGTCGATGGAGGTAGCTCCGTGAACGTCCTGTTCACAGCGGGCTTCGACCAGATAGGGATCCCCGAAGTCGCCTGGGTCCCTCAGGAATCCCATTGCAGGGCTTCGGGGGTCAACTGCTGAAGGCGCTGGGCCAGATATGCCTCCAAGTATCCTTTGGCCAGGGTGACAATGTAAGGAGTGAGGACGTCACCTTCGACATCGTCGACATCCCGTATCCATACAATGCCATACTGGGGCGCCCAACCCTCAACTCCTTCGAGACAATTGCGCACCATGGCTTCTTATGCATAAAGCTCCCGGGCCTGCAAGGTATCATCACTATTCTCGGTGACCAGGACCTCACCCGGCGCATAGAGCTCGGTGCTCGGGGCCCGCACCACAAGGCCTGCCAAGAATCATAACGCGGACGAGATCACGCGAAGGCTCCCAACGACTTGAAAAAGCACCGCGTAGGCCTTCCTGCGAAGGTCGCCCCAGCACCAGAGGCTCCCCGCTGGCTTTACCTCGCCGCCGCAGCAATAGCGGCCAGCGCCGTCTTTGTCCTCCAGCGGTTAGTGTCCTTTCTTTTGCACCTGCTTGCCAGCGCAAACGGGACATTAATAAAGTCCATTCATTTAAAAACTCGTCTCATTTTGTGTTAACACAAGCGGAGGCACGCCTCCGTGTGCACTCTACGGAGTGTAAATAAGAAGCGCGGAGGCACGCCTCTGCGCACACTTTACGGAGTGTAAATAACAGCACGGAGGCACACCTCCGCGTGCACTCTACGGAGCATAAATAACACGCGCAGAGGTATGCCTCCGCGTGCACTCTACGGAGTCTAAATAAGACGCGCGGAGGCACGCCTCCGCACGCACTCTACGGAGTATAAATAACACGCGCGGGGCGTATGCCTCCGCGAGCACTCTACAGAGTCTAAATAAGACACGCAGAGGCATGCCTACGCGCGCACTCTATGGAGTATAAATAACACGTGCGGAGGTACACCTCTGCGCGCACTCGACAGAGTTTAAATAAGACACGCGGTCTCCGCGTGCACACTTCGTGAGTATAAAATAAGACACGTGGTCTCCGCGTGCACTCTTCGTCAGTATAAAATAAGACATGCGGTCTCCGCGCACACTCTTCCTGAGTACAAGATAAGACACGCGACCTCCATGCACACTCTTCGTGAGTATAAAATAAGACACGCGGCCTCCATGCCCACCTCCGCGCGCACTCTACGGAGTATAAATAAGACGCACGGAGGCCCGCCTCCGCGTGCACTCTACGGAGTATAAATACGACGCGTGGAGGCACGCCTCCGTGCGCACACTATGGAGTATAAGTAGGACGGGCGGAGGTTCGTCCCCGCGTGCACTCTACGGAGTATAAACAGGACGCGCGGAGGCCCGCCTCCATGCGTATTCTACGGCGTATAAACAGGACACGTGGAGGCCCACCTCCGTGTGCACTCTACGGAGTATAAATAGGATGTGCGGAGGCTCCCCTCCGCGCGCACTCAACGGAGGATAAATAAGACGCGCGGCTTCCACGCGCTGTGGAGTGTAGACGAGGCCCCAGCAGACTGGGCGCCAGCTTCGCTGACACCACTTCAAAGGGTAGGGGACGGAGCGCTCGAGTGTCTACTTCTACTAGGCACCAGTTCCACTGCCACCACTCCAAAGGGTAGGGGATGGAGCGCTCGAGCGTCTACTCCACTAGGTGCCAGCTCCACTGCCATTACTTCGAAGGTTAGGGGACGGAGTGCTCGAGCGTCTACTTCTATTAGGCGCCACTTCCGCTGCCACCACTCCGAAGGGTAGGGGACGGGCGCTCGGCGTCTACTCCACTGGCGCCACTCGCGCCACCACTTCGAATGGTACGGGATGGAGCGCTCGAGCGTCTACATCTACTAGGTGCACTACAACAGAACATGGCTATGGTAACACTTGACTGCAACATAATACAAATTGTGTTACAGGCAAAAAACTCAGTAACACATACTTTGTGTCCCGGGAGACCTCAGAACACATACTCGGTATGATCAATAAACGTGTTACAAGCATATAGTACCGCAACATAAACATGTGTTACAAAGCCATCTGGTAACATACAATATATGTGTTACGGACATGTGTTACTCTCTACTGTAGGGATAATGTTGTTCAACATTGATAGATTTGTACAAACAACACCACTACTAGATTGAAGAAGTGAACTAAAACTCTGAGACCCTTATCTTTTCGCTCGTGAAACTAAATGAACGCATCCGCCATCACAAAATTTAGTAGAGACCATCAAAGAAAGGAAATATTATGACTATTCATGATGGCGATGAACCAAAATAAAATTTACTTTTCTCACTTCGCATATGAGATTTCCGGACGAGTGGTCCGTGGCGCTCCCAACAGCGTAAGTTTCGGCGCGTGCAGAACGAAGTCTGGGCGTACTCGAGGATGAGCCACGAGCGTGGTCCCAAACGCGAAAGATTTGGGCGGTCTCAAGAGCGAGTTCGGCGTCGCCAGGCACGTAGTCCCAGTAGTGTAGGAGTGATTCTTTTGCATCTCTATGTTTCTTGGACTTTATTTGCCTAATGGGTATGCTGCGATGAAAACATTAGAGGAAGTCATGTTGTTTTCTACTAAATAAATCCTCATCTACTTGCATGCCGAACCTAATAAGAAAACACAGGTCTACAACATGAATAAAATTTTGTTCGTACCTCTTGTAACAACTTGTGCAGGAAATTTGATAACGTCATGATAAGCGTGTATCTTCAAAAATATAGTTTCCTAAATTTAATTACAATTTAAAGTGATGTGACTAAGTGTATAATGAACAATCGAATTAAAACAAGTGAAAATCTAGAGCCGAGTCCGTAATTATATTTTTTTCCACGGAGCGATCAAATATTAAAATCATTTAAAAAGCATTAGAGTTTTGGAAAATATGTACGCTCTGTTTTTGCTAAATATACTTTAAAAAAGTCTTATATTTTTTCCATGGAGCGATCAAATATAAAAATCATTTAAAAATGATGCTGTTTTATGCCTGATCTGAAATTTTTCACATACAAATCTCCCTCCACATACTTCCCGCTAATGTAAAATCTTCCCTCCAATAATCTCAGGCAAATCTCTCAGTTCATCTCTCAGTTCAACCCTACACTGTGCTCTAGATAATCTCAGTCCCTCCCGACTCTACTCACCCGGTCACCCCCCAGCCGCCGCCTCTCCTCCTCCCCTCATTCATTCGGTCATTCCATTCGAGACGCTCGTCTCCTCCTCCCCTCTATTCACCCTCGTCTCCTCCCCTCTATTCACGCTCGTCTCCTCCTCCACTCTAGTAACTTGCTTCACCAGTCGCCTTGTTCTCACTCGCTTTGGTTCTTTTTCCCCCTTCTTACTTGCGGCTAATGGTTCTTTTTCGTTTTGGGTGGCTGTGCCTGCAGGCGGAGGCGCAGGAGGAGATGCTCAAGAAGCTGTTGCAGATGTGCGACCAGATGGAGCCGAGACTCCAACTTCCTCCAAATATCCGCTCCTCGCCATTTTCTTCACGACCTAACAGCCCAGCTTCTCTCTTTAGTGGTATTTTTCTTCTCATTTGATTTCACAGTCATTGACAGAATCAATTTCTTTTTTACTAGCCCAACAATTGCTACATGGCACTTCCAACATTGGTGTTCTAGGATTTCTGGATAAGTGAGCATGTTACCGGTCGTGGTGCTTTGAGTAACATCGAACTTTGACGAGTTGGTTTTGGTGTTTGGTTTGCAATTCTGGGCGTTGATTTTTCAAATCTTACGTGGTAGGCCATTAAGCCTTATGGATTAACCAATTCATGGCATAAATATTTCTTGCTGGTTTACTACCATATATGCTCCATTGCTGTCAATTCTGTAGAACCTGTTTATCTGTGGTTGTGGTTTCTTTTAGCAATTTGGTCAATTATATCTGTTGCCATCAATTGAAGTCAGGGGCGGACCCGCCCTTCGGGCATGGTCGGGCGGCCGCCCGAGCTCCATCGCCGACGGACCCCCTCCTCCTCCAGAGCCAGCGTCACCTCTCCCTCAGTCCTCACTCCTCACGCAACTACGCTGGGGGCTAGTCCAACCGAACCGCGCCAACGCCTGCCCCTAACCCTAACCTTGCACGGCAGCCTCCGATTTTGTGCGAGATTTCTTGGGCAGCAGAGGCGTTTCTTGGCGATTGGTGGGGATGGACAACCACGCTGTCGGGTCGAGCTTCGGCAGATCCGGAGACGGGGCATGCTCAGGAGGAACTCTGGGAAGCCCAAGCGTGAGATCTCGCATCAGAATTTGATCTTGCTGCTGTTATTGTACTCCTTTTTTCTTTCGATTGGGGTTTGTAACAATTGCTTTTTTATTTTTGTGATTTTGGGCTAGTTGTGATCCTTAAATACGAGTTAGGAGGGATTAAAATGTAATCTTGCAAGGTTTAATTTGTCTTAAGAACTGATTTTTGAGGTCCTGAACTAGGATTTTCTCTTTCGCAGAGTGCGGTAGGAGGAGCTCTAGTTCATGTTTTCCTCTGGTTAAGAATAGGAGTTGACTCTAGCGTTAGAACTGTTGTATCGAGTAATCAAAGAAGAATCCTGCAATTTAAAATGTCAGGCCTTCTTTTCAGATGATCATACAAAGTTTTTGTGGAGCTAATAAACTTGCGACGAAATTTATTTATTTACTCCCTTTTATGTAAGCAGATTCCAAGTTTACGTAGCAAGAGCTCCAGCTTGCAAACCAATTCTTACTCGAAAATGGGTAGGTTGATAGTACAGTTTTTTTCCTGGTGTTTTAATTAGCTTTAGCTTGAGAGAGAGAGAGATCATATGTTGGAGCACCTCACAAGTGGTTGTGCTTATATTATACGGATCATTTCAGTATTTGTCCTTGTTGGTGTTGTAAATAATCTTGTTTTAGAGTCATGTGCAAAATTTGGGTGTAATCGAAGTCAAATTGCAGCCGCAATTCAAAGTCGTAGTTGGAAACAGAGTCGAAGTCGTATTAGACTCGGAGTCGGAGTAGGTTTGAGAACCCGTGTTAAATTCGAACAGCCGGGTATAAAAAGAGGCTTAGAGCCGTGTATTCTGTACACCAAGCAATTGAGAAAATACCAAAAAGAGGAGAAACGCAATCCCGATGTTTTGGTTTCTCTTGAACAATCTCATAGACGTGATCGTAGAAGCTTACGATCACGATGATGAATAATAGAACGTGGTCGTAAAGGGCTACCGACCACGTTGAAGGAGTTCGACCACGCAGAGAAGGCTACGACCACGGTGAGGGTGGTCGTAAGGAGCATCGACTTTCATCGGGGAGGTCTGAACGTGGTCAGAACGAAGTTCGACCACGGTGAACAGTGATCACCAGCATCACTGCGTGATCGTAAAGGGTTTCGATCACGGTATTCTCAAGCGGCTGGAGGAAAACAGCGCAACGATACAGCAGAGCGGTCGTAAACTGCTACAGTGAAGTTACGACCACGACTCAAAGCAATCGGTGGCGAGTTTGAGTGGTTGTACGGCATCGTAAGTAGTCGAAATCGGTCGTAAACGACTCTAACCGGTTGTAAAAGATCCTGGGAGGTCGTAAGACTTTCCAACAGTTGGCACCATTTTTGTCCCTATCGGTGTTGCTTCGCTGCTAGCTTCACGAAAGGTATGCTGAATTAATATGTTGTATGCTTGATTGAAAGATATGTTCGGCCAAGTGGGGATTTTTTTTGTTAATGTTTATTGTTTTCTTTGCCGTAGGTTGTTGAGATTGTTGATCGATATGATGATGCATACGTCCCAGCTAATATGACTGACAAGCTTGCTTACATCCAGAACTCAACAATATCCAAAACCTGCACAAGGACTCTAAAGGTAATGAACTTAGCTGCATGAGTATTCTTCTATAACCTGAAATTTTGGAAATGGAGAAGCAATAACCACTAGAGCGTCGATTAGTGACAGTGTGTTACATATATGCATCTTGGTTTAGGAATGAAAAGAATCCTTGGTTGAAATATTTGCTTGCATGTTCCTCTCCAGGTTCCAAAGAATATGACGCCGTCGGTTTTTGTGTATTACCAGCTGGATAACTTTTTCCAGAACCATAGGAGGTATGCAATATGCTTTCTGGGGTCACCAGTATTTCAAAGACATTGAAATGAATACAATGAATCCTTGGCTGAAATATTTGTATCCAATTTTTGCAACAATTGCATTGAAATGAATAAAGTGAAAAATGCATTGTTGTGAATGTTAGTTCACAACGGGATAACTACTGTACAGGGGAAGGCCAGAACGGCATGGCTTGAAGGGGATTAGAAGTAGAAGATTGAACGGCATTGTTGTGAATGTTAGTTCATACTTGATAGGTTGTTTCTTCTACGGTTTATTTACATCTATGGATTAAACTTCATTAGTGAGATATTTTTCAATATCCTACAATCTACACATGCTTGCATACAATTTTAGTTGTTGTTTCTATTTTTTATTGCTAGGCAACCAATTTTGGAAAGTAAGAATCAATCACTCTTTGCATAAAACTGAGGCGCTTGTATGACCACTGGACTGCTGCAAGTCAATTGATGATGCCCATGCTAAAGGAATGCCGATTGCTTGGCCTTCAATATGTGTATGATATTTCAACCTTGGTCCATATAATACTACATATATACTTTTTCATGTATCCTTAAAGCTCAATAATGTTTGCCACATGCAAGTTCAGAAGATTAATGGTTGAAATCTCATACTTGTTTCACCTCATGGATAGATCATCGGGCAAAGATTTTGTGAAGAATAGATAGATATCATTATGTCATTCTAGGATGAAAAGTTTGTGTTGTTATTCCCAAGACTTGTTTTCTCAAATGGATTATCATGTATGTTATAAAATTATGTGAACCATATTTTATATATTTCCCTGTGGAATGCAATGTTGGTGATGGTTATAATTTTGTGCAATATGTGATTCTTGTGAAAGAAAATAATTCTGCAATTAATTAATTGTCATTTTGAAAAAATCATTACTTTTTCCTCCCTCTAGATCTCTGTGTATATATATTTATATGTATTAAAATAAGTTTCCACAAAATGTTTTGGTGTAAGAAAGTGTGTTGCTACTCATATTACAATGGTGTTACTATTGCTCCAAAAATGTGTTACTGGGGTAGCTTGTTGTAGCACATATTTGTGTTACCAGGGTAGTTTGTTGTAGCACATAATATGTGTTCTTATAGATAAGATATGTGTTGCAAGGTAGTAACATGTTTTCGGACATGTAGTGGCACTTATCACGTGTTACTTCAAACCTAGCTAGTAACATGGGCTATAAGAACACTTAAAAATTGTGTTACTGCAAAGATTAGTAACACCTTTATTGACATGTAGTAGCACATAGACGTGTTACTATAGCTCCTTCCTGGTGTAGTGGTGCCAACTCTGCTGCCACCACTCTGAAAGGTAGCGGACGGAGCGCTCGAGCGTCTACTCCTACTAGGCGCCAGCTCCGCTGCCACCACTTTGAAGGGTAGGGGACAAAACACTCAAGCGTCTACTTCCACTTGGCGCCAACTCCGTTGCCACCGCTTCGAAGGGTAGGGGCCAGAGCACTAAGTCCTACGGGTTGATCGGACGTAGGCGCGATAATGAAAAATGCAACGGGCACATGTACTCCCAACCAAAGCCGTCATTGCATGAAAGAATGGTTACAGAGATTCCGTGTTACATTTGTGAAGAGCTAGTGTGTACAGGTGCCTCCAAAGACCTAAGGTCACTACTCATCTGGCTCCACCTTGATATACTCCCGCAGTCTTGCCCGCTGATACCTAGGCTGCCCAGAAATTAAGCGAGTCCTCAGCCTACCCCCAATGCTGAAGACGCCACGGGTCACGAGCTTAGGGACTAGCAATCGGTCCTTCTCAAGCAGCTGCCCAGGGCAAAAAATAGTAAAGTGATCAGAGTGTGGGTGCAATCTCCACTTCATTCATAAAAAGCGGGGAGCCGTAGGGCCCCAGCTTACAAAAAAAAAGAGAGCGCATACACCGTAACGCACTCCTACATTCTAGACCCCATCACACCTGTGGGTCCGCGCCATGCCCTGGGGCAGCAGCACTATCTTCGTTGCGCCGGGGAACTTCATCAAGCAAACAATATTGATAAGGGCAATTTGCACTAGTATGCAAGGCACACACTAGAAGGAATCTGCCGAACTCCCCAAACCGTGAATTCAGCAAGAAGACACGAATTAGAAGAGATGAACCTTGTAGATTCAATGGGCAATCTCAAGAATCTCCTACTCTTGCCTTGCACCAACTTCGCAAACTCCAAACTAGAAAACCTTGCAATCACGCAATTTGGCCGCCACCAACCATCATGGCGATTTTCTCCTTTATTTCACGAGTCTAAAAACTTATCATATCATAGCCTTCGTTACAATGGGGCTAAGGCCTTGGCCTTATATTGGTGCACAATGCACGGCCTTGATTACAACTCACGCACTACTTGGCCTAAGGCCGAAACAAACTCCAATACGAACTAAAAAGGAAATACCTAAACTGCTACCTCTGGTTTCTCTCTCAATTTGCGACTTGACCATGAGGATTCCGTGGCTGGGACCTTATCCATTGTGTGGGTCTTCAAAATATCTTTCCAACGAATCCAAGAACGCCCAAATCGGACTCCGTTTGTGAAAGTTATGGACATTTTAGTATCGGTCTTGCCAGCTGTCCCAATCCGAGTCCGAATCGGTTTCAAATCTTTATATGTTTTGTTTTCTTGTTCAAGGGGCTTCCAAATCCGTTTGGAACCTGAAAAGGAATCCTTCTCAACATTTAGAAAGCTATGGTGTGGTCGGATTTTATCCTTACCTGCATTGCAATACTCGGACTCCTTATGTTTGGCAAGTCTCGCGCGTCTCTCCGGACAGCTCGTGCAACTTGCAATGAAATTGCCATAACTTTGTGTAGGAAGCTCCAAATCAAGCACCGTTTGATTTGTTGGAAATTAGACTTCATTAGCTTTCCAAATATGTATTTTTTGTGTCTTAGAAACCTTAGAATTGACATTGAGAACTTCATGAACTTTGTAGACAGAACTGCAATCACGAGAACTTGATTGATCTTGTGTCTTCCTCTTGGCCACATCATCCCCCCTTCAAGCGAAACCGTCCTCAGTTTCGTGGTAATCTTCACAAGCTCCTTGCCCTTGATGGCAATGTCAGAAATAATCTCCTCATCTTTCTTGGGCAGCAAAGATTGAAATACACCTTTATGCATAAAAGTGAAGCGATTGGCTCTCCCTTGGTGTGTAACATTGCGATCAAACTGCCACGGACGCCCCAACATGATGTGACACATGTGCATATTCACGACGTCACACTCCACCTTGTCTTCATATCCATCAATTGAAAACGGCACGTGAACTTTATGAGTAACTTTCAGCTTACCAACATTGTGAAGCCATTGCATATAGTATGGCTTAGGATGACGCCATGTGGTTAATGAGAGTGCATCAACTACGTCCTTGCTGATCACATTGTTGTAGCTTCCACCATCGATTATAAGCTTGCACCGTTTGCCTTTGATCATGCATTGGGTTTGAAAAACACCACGTCGCTGCCCCTTCTCAACAATTAGCTTATTGTCACCATCCACCTTATGAGTCATCAAAGTTGGACCAACCTCAGGATCACAATACACAACGTCTTGCGGAGAATCATTGAATTTCTCATCGTCATGTTCAGATTCCTCGCTTTCGCCCTCCGTGGCATATCCCTCATGTGTGAGTAACACCTTCCTTGCATTTGGGCAATCCCTCATCATGTGACCCCTGCCCTTACACTTGAAGCACTCAATTTGACTTGTTCTAGCGGTGGAGAACGTGCTAGAATCAGATTTGGTTGCTTCTTTACCTCTGTTGCTTGCCTCCTTTGAAAGAGCCCCATTTGAACGACTTGATGTCGCCACCTTGGAGTGTGAACCAACATCATCGCCTTGCTGATGGACGCCTCTGTGGGTTTGTTTGAGTGTTGGCATGTCCTCCCTTGGCTTGTTTGCGCTTCAATTGTTGTTCAGCACGTTCAGCTTGATGCACTAAGTCTTGGATGTTGTAGTAATGGACCATCTCCACCCTATCTTGCACATCCTCATTCAACCCATTAAAGAAACGTGCCATAGTAGACTCATCATGCTCCTCTGTTCCTGTACGGATTATCAACATCTCCATCTCTTTTTAATACTCATCAACACTAGAATTACCTTGGCGTAGTTGTTGTAGCCGGTTGTACAAGGTCCTAGTGTAGTGTGTTGGGACAAAACGCCGCCTCAAAATATTCTTCAACTGTACCCAAGTATTCGGACGAGCTCCTACGCGACATAATTGATTCCACCAAACAAGAGCATATCCGGTGAACTTAATTGTCGCCACACGAATCTTCTTATCCTTAGTATAGTGATGGCTGTCAAAACTTTGTTCGACACGCATCTCCCACTCCAAGTACTCTTCTGGTTCAGCTTTACCATTAAATGATGGGATAGAAATTTTTATCCGCCCAGTTCCATCATCCACGGCAACACGCTGTGCAAATCCAACACCATCACGCATACCTCCACCACGGGCAGCACCTCTGCCACGCATGTCCCTACCAACGGTCAGCACCACGGTACTCCTGAGCACGGCGTGGTTGTGGAGCAAAGCCTGCTGCACCATCAAAAACCTCCTCGTGTTCATCGTCTTCGTACAGTGCACGCCATTCGGGATATTGAGGTTCCCGTTCAGCATGCTGAAATTGTGATGGCTGGGCGCGTATCGCCTCCGTCAACGCGTTAATTCGCGTCCCCAAATCATCAACCTTGCCTTCAAGCTTCCGGTGACAACTCAAGAAGTAGTCACGTGTCGCTTCAAATCCAATTCGTACCTCGGGCGGCAAAGACGCCGCATATTGGGGCACCTCCCCAATTAGCTCGGCATGATTATGTCGCACCTCACCATCTTCAGTCTTCATAGAACCCGCCATTAAGAAAAATTCAACAACCTCGTACCGTGGTTAACCACGCTCTGATACCACGATGATGCGGACCAACTAAGGATTAGTTGATGCGTAGGGATGGCCCGATCTTTCCCGGTACGATCAGCGAGGTTCCTTCTCCTTGGATAGAGTCTTCTCCTTGTCTTGATGTAGCAAACAATATTGATAAGGGCAATTTGCACTAGTATGCAAGGCGCACACTAGAAGCAATCTGCCGAACTCCCCAAACCGTGAATTCAGTAAGAAGACACGAATTAGAAGAGATGAACCTTGTAGATTCAATGGGCAATCTCAAGAATCTCCTACTCTTGCCTTGCACCAACTTCGCAAACTCCAAACGAGAAAACCTTGCAATCACGCAATTTGGCCGCCACCAACCATCATGGCGATTTTCTCCTTTATTTCACGAGTCTAAAAACTTATCATATCATAGCCTTCGTTACAATGGGGCTAAGGCCCTGGCCTTATATTGGTGCACAATGCACAGCCTTGATTACAACTCACGCACTACTTGGCCTAAGGCCGAAACAAACTCCAATACGAACTAAAAAGGAAATACCTAAACTGCTACCTCTAATTTCTCTCTCAATTTGTGACTTGACCATGAGTATTCCGTGGCTGGCACCTTATCCATTGTGTGGGGCTTCAAAATAGCTTTCCAACGAGTCTAAGAACGCCCAAATCGGACTCCGTTTGTGAAAGTTATGGACGTTTTAGTATTGGTCTTGCCAGCTGTCCCAATCCGAGTCCGAATCGGTTTCAAATCTTTACATGTTTTGTTTTCTTGTTCAAGGGGCTTCCAAATCCGTTTGGAACCTGAAAAGGAATCTGTTGTAGGGGTGGCCCCCACCTAAGCCCAGCAGGCCCGTTAGAGGAATATAAGGCCCAAAATGGGGCATGTATAATGACATGAGTGCCCTTGAGGGGATACTCGAATGTAAGGGTATAGATGTAAAAGCACTTTCCATGTGGACATATATATACAACACAGGCAGGGGAAGAAACCCTAAGCCATTACTCATCACTCTCTCCCAACTCTCCACTACCACATCTCTCTCTGTTTGGTCTATAGCCACAACAGTTGGCGCTGTCCGTGGGGAGGACAGGAGCAAGCCTGAAATCTGAAGAAGAATGGCATCGAAAAAAGCTTCGTCGATGGCGACGAAGGGAAAGAAGGCGGCCGGGTCGGAGTGTCGCATGGGTACCAGGGCCTCGGCATCGGCTGTTGCGGGCGCGGGTGACGGCGCGGGCGCGGTCGTCGAGGACGCCGACGCTCGTGCTACGACGACCAACCCCGCCACTGGCGCTGCGATGACCAACCCCGTCATCGGCGCTGCGACGACCGACCCCACCGACGCGACAGCGACCAACCTCACCGCCCTCGCCGCAACGCTCGCCGGTAGCGCGGACCGGGCGGTTGGAGGTAGCCACAACAGAGCGACCGGCAGCTCGGGAGCTCGCGAGGCGATCGTACCCGTGCCGACCCGTCCGCTGGGCGCGCCGGCAGCAGAAAGCGCCCTGCTGGCGGCCCTCAAAGCATTCCAGCAGGAGCTAGGGGATCTTCGCGGGGCTGTCCGAGACATCCAAGAGGCTCGGAGCCAGCAGGCCGCGCAAGTGGTCGCGCCAGAGCCCACGCCGGAAAGGGCAGACAGCCGCGACGCCCCCACATCCAGCCGCGTGCCGCTGCGACGCGTCGATCCAGAGTCCCCACTTTCGGCAGGACTACAGCAGGCGGCGTGGCCCGAAGACTTCAAATTCCCCAGTGTCATCGAGCCATACAAAGGCGATACGGACCCTCGCGAGTTCGTGCGCGTGTACAAAACCGCAATCGAGGCCACGGTTGGAGACGACACCACAAAGGCGGAGGGACTCCCCCTCGCGTTGCAAGGAGTGGCGCTTTCCTGGTTTTTTACCATAGAGCCACACTCCATCTACGCGTGGGAGCAGATCCGCGACCGCCTTCACAACAACTTTCAAGGAAATTATGTTGAGCGGGTGGACGCGGACCAGCTCTTCACCGTGAAGCAGAAACCTTCGGAGAAGCTCCGGGACTACTTCAAACGCTTCACGAAGATACGTTGTCAAGTCAAAGACATTAACGAAACCACCGTTGTCAATGCAGCCATACAGGGCCTTCGCCCGACCCGATGGCCGAGTATAACGCACGGAAGCCAATCAAGACAGTGACGAAGCTCTTTGACAAAATGGAAGAATATGCCAGGGCAGAAGAGGACGCACGGCGAAGGCATGGTGACGACTCCGACTCCAACCAGGCCGGTGCCTCGGCGAAAACCTAAGATCTGCCAAAGGATGGTTCTTCGAAGGGAAAACGCAAGCAGGAGTCGTCCAAGGACGCACACGAACACAAGGACGCCCCGCACAAGGAGCCGTCCGATAGGCCCAAGCGTGGCCAGCAGGTCGCGCGAGGCCGTGACGCCTCAACATCGGCGGTTCGGCAGCGCTCCGCGGTCGTGGCGGTCGGGGGCGCCGAGGCCGGGGACACGGCCGCGGCCAGGGACGCGATGATAGAGGTCATAGAGATTACGACGACCAGCACCATGGGTGAAGGAACGCGCGTAGGCTACGATAGCAGAAAATAAAAATTTTCTACCGCGCACACCGTGACATCATGCTAAGAAGGGATCATAGATCGTTACCACTAGACGCGCAGCGCAGCCGAAGAAGAGTTGGAGAAGCCGATCCAACCACGCCGCCGAGGTAGTAGTGGAAGTAGCCGATCGTCCCGAACAGATCGTCTCCTCCACGCGATCAACCACACCACGAGCAGATCCAATCGTAGTTTGTTGATGCCGATCAACGCCGCAACGAGCAGCGCCTCCACCGTATCCACACGTCCGGGCCGGAACTCCGATCGCGAGTGTACCAAAGACTCGCGAGCGGCTAGGGTTTGCCTCGGGAGGTGGCGGCTAGGGTTTTGTTCGGGAGGAACATATGCGTGTATATCTCAGCCCCCGCCTCCAAATATATAGACCTCCTCACTTGGGCCTCGTGGACCGAGGCCCAATAGGAGTCTATCCGGATCTCTATCCGAATTGAGCCCACATCCAATCACATTCGAATTAGTGTTCCAACCCATTAAGTGTGCGACCACAGCAGGTTCACGTATACTTGGTCGCGACCCGAAACACCTTTCCGATCACCTCATTAATAGCGGCCTCTAGCAAGACATATTAACCCCAAAGTATACGTAAAGATCATATCGGCTGAACTGTAATGTTCTCATGTACGAATCCCTTTGCCTCACGATATAGATTAAGCTCAAGGCGAGACTGTGTCATCCTCTTAATAGCTCAATCACTCTCTCAATTCCGTGATGGATTATAAACTTGTGATTGACTCTCAATCACATTGGCATGGCCATGCACTTTCATAATCCATTACATCGAGGCCCAGAGATATCTCTCCCATAAGGAGGGGCAAATTCTATCTTGATCATTCACATCCCACTACATGTTTCATAGCAAACCCGAAGACTACTTTTATGACTACCCGATTACGGAGTAGTGGTTAGTAGTCCCAAAATAGGCTACTACGCATGTTGGGAACCATGATGATCTCAAGTCTAAGGATTCTACATAAACACTACTTGAGACCAACTAATGACACATGGAATCTCTGCAGTTGTCTCATGGCGGGTCTATCCAACATATGTTCACTAACACATGTCCATATTATTGATTTGGTATCTCCATACCATGATCCATGAGACATGATCATCAATCAATACATATGCTGATCTTTGAATCATATTTGTTCCTCATATGATATATGATCAGGGATCATTTAGAAATAGCAACATTTTGGCATTAAGAGTCTCATGAATAAGTCACATACTCATTGATCAATAATGATAATGTCTATTTCAAGGAACAAAGCAATGTATCATAAACATAGTATGTGATATATTCAACATCTCCATGTTGCCTCTAGGCATATCACCAACAGCTCCCACTTGCACTAGAGTCAACCATGTAGGTATCTAATACCCATTGCCCTAGTGTGAGCCTCATGCTTTGGTGGGAAGCGGCTTTGTCAACGGATCTGCAATGTTCAAATCCGTTTGTACTTTGCATATCTTCACATCGCCTCTCTCCACAATCTCGCGGATGAGATGAAATCGCCGTAGAATGTGCTTGGACTTCTGGTGCGATCTAGGCTCCTTGGCTTGCGCAATGGCCCCACTATTGTCACATGAGGTCCATTGGGCTGGAGGCACTAGCCACCACACCAAGCTCGAAACAAATTTCTTGATCCAAACAGCCTCTTTAGCGACTTCGAAGCTGCTATGTACTCGCCTCTGTTGTAGAATCAGCAACCGCCTCTGCTTGGAACTCTTCCACTCACCGCACCGCCATTCAGTAGTAACACAAATCCAGTTGCGATCTAAAATCATCTTTGTCGGTTTGGAAGCTAGCATCGGTGTAACCATTTACAACGAGCTCTTCCTCACCCCCATAGACGAGAACACATCTTTAGTTCTTCTCAAGTACTTCAAGATGTTCTTTACGGCAATCCAGTGACTTTCACCGGATCTCGATGGTATCTACTTGTAGCACTTAAAGCATACGAGACATCCGGACGTGTACAAAGCATGGCATACATAATGGATCCCATAGCCAAGCATATGGAATCGCATTCATTTTATCCCGCTCATCAGTGTGTACTAGGACACCGACTTGCTAAGATGTATACCATGTGACATAGGTAGGAATCCTTTCTTGGAATCTGCATGTTGAACCTTTTCAACACCTTGTCAATGTACGTATCTTGGCTTAATCCAATTAGCCTTCTTGATCTATCCCTATAGATCTTGATGCTCAGAATATATGCCGCTCTCCTAAGTCTTTCATAGAGAAACTATTTTTCAATGAAGACTTAATGATTCGAGCATAGGAATGTCATTTCCGATCGGTAATATGTCATCCACATATAAGACCGTAAACACGAGTGCGCTCCCACTAGCCTTTTGTAAACACAAGGCTCTTCTTCGCTCTTGATGAAACCAAACCCTTTGATTACTTCATCAAAACGAATGTTCCAACTCCGAGATGCTCGCTTTAATCCATAAATGGATCTTTGCAGCTTGCATATCTTTCAACTGATTGCGGATCGACAAAACCCGTGGGCTGTGTCATGTACACATCCTCACTCAGATTTCCATTAAGGAAAGCTGTTTTGACATCCATTTGCCATATTTCATAGTCGAAATATGCAGCAATCGCTAGAATGATCCGAATAGACTTTATCATTGCGACGAGCGAAAAGTTTCATCATAATCAACACCTTGAATTTGTTTGAAACCTTTGGCCACTGTCGCGCTTTATAGATGTGAACATTTCCATCTATGTCTATCTTTTCTTGAAAATCCATTTGCACTCAATGGTTTTAACACCATCGAGGATCAACCAAGTTCCAAACTTGATTACCGTGCATGGATTCAATTTCGGATCTCATGGCTTCAAGCCATTTCTCGTAGTCCGTCCCACCATCGCTTCTTCATAGGTCTTAGGCTCATCGTTGTCTAACAACAATATGTCCCGTTGTTGAGTAGTCAAGAACATATACCTCTCGTGTGCACGACGTGACCTCTCGACTCACGTGGTGCGGTGTGTCCACAACAGGTTCTTCAACAGTTTGTTCATCCCGTTGTGGTTCTCAGAGAGCTGAAACGTTTTCGGTGTTTCCGAATTTCTTCAAGTTGCACCATGCTCCCACTATCCCTTCTTGAGAGAAACTCTTTCTCTAAGAAGACACCATGCTTAGGCGACAAACACTTTGCCTTCTCCTTGATTATAGAAGTAATATCCTTTTGTTTCCTTAGGATACCCGATAAAGAAGCATTTATCGATTTAGGACTGAGCTTATCAGATTGTAAACGCTTTTACATAAGCCTCACATCCCCAAATCTTAAGAAAAGACAAGCTAGGACGTTGACCTGTCCACATCTCATATGGTGTCTTTTCTACGATTTTGATGGAACCCTGCTTAGTGTGAAAGCGGCTGTTTCAAGAGCGTACTTCCAAAAAGACAACGGAAGATCACTTTGGCTCATCATGGAGCGCACCATATCTAATAAGGTGCGATTTCTCCTCAGATACCCCATTCCATTGAGGTGTTCTGGCGGAGTCAATTGTGGAACAATTCCACAATCCTTCGGATGATTGCCAAACTCATGGCTCAAATACTCGCCTCCACGATCGGATCGTAGAAACTTGATTGTCTTGCCTAAATGATTTTGCACTTCATTTTGGAATTCTTTGAACTTTTCAAAGGATTCGACTTATGCTTCATCGTAGATATACCCATATCTACTAAAATCATCGAAAAAGTTATGAAGTACTGAAAACCACCTCGTCGTTGAGCTCATTGGTCCACATACATCGAATGTACGAGTGCCAATAAGTCACTTGCCCGCTCACCTTGACCGTGAAAGGTGCCTTTGTCATCTTGCCAAGTAAACAAGATTCGCATGTCTCAAATGATTCAAAATCAAATGAGTGCGAATACCATCTCTATGGAGCTTCTCCATGCGTTTCTCATTTATGTGGCCTAAGCGATGATGCCAAATAAACGTGGGATTCAAATCATTCGAACGTTGCCTCTTTGCATTAATGTTATAGACCGGTGACTCTTCAAGAGTAAGAACATATAACCCATTCACCAATGGAGTATGACAATAGAACATATCTTTGAAATAAAGAGAACAACCATTGTTCACAGATCTAAAGTCATAACCTTCGCTTGCAAACATGAAGCGTAAATAATGTTCTTGGAAAGAGATGGAACACAATAACAATTATTCAATTCCAAAACTAATCCTCGAAGGTAAAGACAATGGCATGGTGCCAACAAATGACATGCAAAGCAACTTTGCTCCATTGCCAACGCGAAGATCCACTTCGCTCCTCCTCAAACTTCTACTTCTTCTTAGCCCCGCAACGATTTGCAAAGGTGAGCAACCGATCCGGTATCAAATACCCAAGAATCAGTGGATGAAGTAGCAAGATTGATCTCTATAACATTTATACCGGAGAGGAAGTCGATTTCCTTCTTCTTCTCAAGATCCTCCAAGTACTTTGGGCGCCTTTTCCAATGACACGATTGCTTACAGTAGTAACAATCGCATTAGAGCAGCGCCCTTCTTGACTTGCTTGGCCTTAGAACTGCTCGCGATCTCATCGGGAGCTAACTTTCTTTGACCGCGCTTTCTTGACATTGGGCTTGCCCTTGCCTTTCTGCATCATCATCACATGATTGCTGCTTTTCTTAATGCTTTCCTCGGCAGCTTTTAGCATCCCATGCAACTCGCCAAGGTCTTATCCATGTTGTTCATGTGATAGTTCAGTATGAATGGCTCAAAGCTCGGGGAGCGATCGAGAATCACATCAGAGCCAACTCTTGGCTAAGGGAAAACCAAGCTTTTCCAGACTCTCAATGTAGCCAATCATCTTAATCACATGAGGGCCGACGGATTCCCTTCTGCAAGCTCGCACGCAAACAAGGACTTTGAAGTGTTGAACCTCTCAGCCCTTGCTTGGTTCTCAAACATACCACGCAACCCTACAATGATATTGTAGGCATCCGTGTTCTCATATTGCTTCAAGCTCGAGAGGACATTGTGGCAAGCATGAGACACTCACATCAAGGTAATCATTCGCTTGCTTCTCATAAGCTCTCCGTGCGATGCAGTGAGCATTATCGTGCAAGTCATCGATAATGAGACTCAAGGACATACTCCTGCGCTCTTGCTTGAGAACAATTCTCAAGTTGCGATACCAATCCATAAAGTTCGCTCCATTGAGTTTTTCTTTCTCAAGAATAGATCGCAAATTAAAAGAACTGGATGCATTAGTTGACATGATCTACAACAAAGAATATGCAAAGTTTAGCACTATGTTTATGTTCATCTTTTATTAAACAATTTAACAAAAGACTCCCACTATGTGTTTTGCAACAAAACTCCCTCTAAGTTACATAGTGGGTCAAGAACCTCATTTCACTAATTCCTAGTGAGCTTTGGCATCACGGCTAGAAAACTAGTGACATGGGTAAGCAACACCTTGCTAATCACATCCCTATGTGACTCTTGCTTGTTGGGTGACATCAACATGCCCCGGCCCCAATCTATGCCCCAAGGTCCAAAACTGTTTTGATAACCTTGTTAAGTAAACCAAATGCTTCCGCATGTAGATAACCGACGGCACTCTACTTTGGTAGACCTACCATGCGGTGATCATTATCTTTTGGTGCAACATATGGAAGGGCATGAACACCTAATTTTATGAGGGATTCTATCCTACCAAAGCAACATATGACAAAAACATTGCATAAGAATAAGATAGATAATATCACGTATAAACACATTTAATCGTGAAGTAGTATGGCCCAAACAAATGGTGATCTCCATCTCCATGTAGGTGTAGACGATCTCCATCCTCCACATCACTCCTTTAGGCCACCATGCTTGAAAGCTTGTAACCTCAAAACTAGGCTACTACCTATAATAGCTAGAAATTGAAGATTACAAAGATAGATTCAAGCATTAAGGTCGACACGCAGGTCGTTAAATACAATATAGACAGCTAACAATAGCTGAAATAATCATGACACGCAGGCCATGAACGAATGTTACATGCATCACATACATCTCATACATTCCAATAAGATATAGGGCCATACTATTCACATCATTCTCTGCAAAAACAAGTTAGACGTAGAATCGTATTCTACCTAACGATGTGAACCCAAGACGCTATACAAGGTGGGTACGCACGGCACAACCCTACGAAATTTACAGATCCAATCTATGAAATCGCAATGGAAAAACTATTCGGCACAACCACCTTATGCCGATCCGAGACATTCTCTAGGATGCTAGTTTTTCCACCGGCCGAGGCCATCGATCCGTAATCTACTAGTATTCGGCATAACCACCTTATGCCGATCCGAGACAATCTCTAGGGCACTAGTATTCCCATCGGCCCGAGGCTATCGATTCGTATCCTACTAGTATTCGACATAACCACCTTATGCCGATCCGAGACAATCTCTAGGGCACTAGTAGTGATACAATCTGCGCTCATCCAACCCCTATTCACCGATTGATCTCATCAACCAGTGCTACCATCGATTCATCACATGAACCGACTGATCTAGACCGTAATAGATCCATCTACTACAACCGCATATCATCATATGCGCTGATCCAATCGCAAACTAAGCAAGATGGCTCGATACCACCGAAGGAACGCGCGTGAGGCTACGATAGCAGAAAATAAAAATTTTCTACCGCGCACACCAGACATCATGCTAAGAAGGGATCATAGATCGTTACCACTAGACGCAAGCGCAAAGCGAAGAAGAGTTGGAGAAGCCGATCCAACCACGCGCGTCGAGGTAGTAGTGGAAGTAGCCGATCGTCCCGACAGATCGCTCCTCCACGCGATCAACCACACCACGAGCAGATCCAATCAGTAGTTTGTTGATGCCGATCAACGCCGCAACGAGCAGCGCCTCCACCGGTATCCACACGTCCGGTGGAACTCCGATCGCGAGTGTACCAAAGACTCGCGAGCGCTAGGGTTTGGCTCGGGAGGTGGCGGCTAGGGTTTTGTTCGGAGGAACATATGCGTGTATATCTCAGCCCCCGCCTCCAAATATATAGACCTTCACTTGGGCCTCGTGGACCGAGGCCCAATAGGAGTCTATCCGGATCTCTATCCAATTGAGCCCACATCCGAATCACATTCGAATTAGTGTTCCAACCCATTAAGTGTGCGACCACAGCAGGTTCACGTATACTTGGTCGCGACCCTAAACACCTTTCCGGTCACCCGTTAATAGCGGGCTCTAGCAAGACATATTAACCCCAAAGTATACGTAAAGATCATATCGGCTGAACTCGTAATGTTCTCATGTACGAATCCCTTTGCCTCACGATATAGATTAAGCTCAAGGCGAGACTCGTGTCATCCTCTTAATAGCTCAATCACTCTCGATTCCGTGATGGATTACAAACTTGTGATTGACTCCTCAATCACATTGGCATGGCCATGCACTTTCATAATCCATTACATCGAGGCCCAGAGATATCTCTCCCATAAGGAGGGGCAAATTCTATCTTGATCATTCACATCCCACTACATGTTTCATAGCAAACCCGAAGACTACTTTTATGACTACCCAGCACGGAGTAGTGGTTAGTAGTCCCAAAATAGGCTACTACGCATGTTGGGAACCATGATGATCTCAAGTCTAAGGATTCTACATAAACACTACTTGAGACCAACTAATGACACATGGAATCTCTGCAGTGTCTCATGGCGGGTCTATCCAACATATGTTCACTAACACATGTCCATATTATTGATTTGGTATCTCCATACCATGATCCATGAGACATGATCATCAATCAATACATATGCTGATCTTTGAATCATATTTGTTCCTCATATGATATATGATCAGGGATCATTTAGAAATAGCAACATTTTGGCATTAAGAGTCTCATGAATAAGTCACATACTCATTGATCAATAATGATAATGTCTATTTCAAGGAACAAAGCAATGTATCATAAACATAGTATGTGATATATTCAACATCTCCATGTTGCCTCTAGGGCATATCACCAACAATGGGTTGTGGTGCGAAGTCCACGGTCGCGGCACCCACGACACGCGCGCGTGCACCTCTATCGCGGCGCTCCGCCAGAGCGTCGCCAGGGACAGGAACCCAGAGGCACGCCCACCCATGGTGGCCCACGTCCAGCACCCATACGAAGTCCCCATACACATCCAGGCACAAGGGACGCAGCCCCACGAGGGCCCTCTGCGGATTCAGGCCCATGTGCAGCAGCCTCGGGAGGGCCTCCTGCAGCTGCAGGCTCCGGAGGCCGCCCACCGCAGGGTTATCAATGTCATCTCCGGAGGCTCCTCACTGGAGTTCGCCTCGGCACGGCAGCGAAAGGCCTACGTACGGAGGCTACACCACGTGGCGGCATACCCAGCGCAGACACCGTTGGACTGGGCACAGCACGAGGTCACGTTCACACCTGCCGATGCCCAAGGCGTGGAGCTTCCTCACCAGGACCCCCTGGTCGTCCGGTCGTTATAGCGGGATGCGGCGTGGGGCGTGCCCTAGTTGATTTGGCGGCAGCTCGCGAACATTCGCTCGCGCGGCCTTCGACGGATGGGGATCCCGGCCGCCTCGGCCCATCGGGAGTCCCGTTGCAAGGCTTCGGAGGACAACCTCTGCGGGTGCTCGTCCAAATATGCCTGCAGGTCTCCTTCGGCCAGGACGACAATGAAAGGGTCGAAGATGCCACATTCAACATCGTCGATCTCCCATACCCTTACAATGCCAGACTGGGGCATCCAATCCTTAACTCCTTTGGGGCAGTACCGCATCACGGCTATTTATGCATGAAGCTCCCGGGGCCGCGGGCCATCATTACCGTTCGTGGCGACCAGGACATGGCCCGGTGCATCGAGCACGGCACCAGATATCCCCGTCGCGACGATCAACGGCACACTTTGAATCGGCACCGCAGCGCGAGGACCCACGGCGTCATCCGGGGATGGCTCGGTAAGCCCTACAGATAGTACAACTACTAGAGGCTCCGGTCGCGCCGAAGACAAGTGGTTAGTACCTCCGCCATATGTATTCGCTCACCCGCGCAAACGGGAATGTAATAAAGTTCCGTCTGTCGCCAACTTATTATCATTGTGCAAAAATACGCGGCGAGCGCGCGGAGGCTTCGCCTACGCGCGTGCTCCTGGAGTATAAACCAAAGACGCACGTTCGCGTGTGCACTCTCCGTAGCCAGGGGTACGGGTATGTGTATAAACCAAAGACGCACGTTCGCGTGTGCACTCTCCGTAGCCAGGGGTACGGGTATGAGTATAAACCACAGACGCACGTTCGCGTGTGCACTCTCTGTAGCCAGGGGTACGGGTATGAGTATAAACCGAAGACGCACGTCCGTGTGTGCACTCTCCGTCAAAGACACGGGTATGAGTATAAACCGAAGACACACGTCTGCGTGTGCACTCTCTGTCAAAGACACGGGCATGAGTATAAACCGAAGATGCACGTTCGCGTGTGCACTCTCCGTCAAAGACACGGACATGAGTATAAACCGAAGACGCACATTCGCGTGTGCACTCTTCATCAAAGACACGGGTATGACTATAAACGAAGACGCACGTTCGTGTGTGCACTCTCCATCGAGGACACGGGGATGAGTATAAATAAAGACGTGTGGGGGGATGCCTCTGCACGCACTCTACGGAGTATAAATAAGACGCGGATGTTCCACCTGCGCACTCTATGGAGTATAAACAAGCCGCGAATCCCGCGCATGCCACGGACGTCGTCCGTGTGCATACTCCCCGAAGTATAAATAAGATGTGGACGCCGATCCCACGCACTCTACGGAGTATAAATAAGACACGGATGTTCTCCCTACGCACTCTACGGAGTATAAACAAGTCACGAATCCCGCGCATGCCACGGACGTCGTCCGTACGCATACTCCCCGGAGTATAAATAAGACGTGGACGCCGATCCCACGCACTCTACGGAGTATAACCAAGACGCGGATATTCTCCCTGCGCACTCTACGGAGTATAAACAAGTCGCGAATCCCGCGCATGCCATGGACGTCGTCCTTGCGCATATTCCCCGGAGCGTAAATAGGGCACGGATGCTGTCCCTGTGCGCTTGGCAAAACGCAAACGCGGCGCGCATTTTGCGTGGCTGTCAATCGCACACCTCCTTAGCACGCTGAGGCTCGTCTTCGCACACCACGGGAGGTGTACGTAAGGCGTACTATGGAAACCAACTCCGAGAGCTTCAAGAAGTATCGACGTAGCGCGCCAGAGGTTGGCCCCGGCGAGGGCGCGCACGCGGTGTACAGGGCACACCAGAGGCTACCCCCACCCTGGGGTAGGGGGACGAGGTCCACCTTTGCACGCGCCAGTTTACGGACTTTAAACAGGTTGTAGTGCGGAGGTCCGCCTTCGCACGCGCCAGTCTACGGACTTTAAACAGGTCGTAGTGCGGAGGTCCGCCGCACGCGCTGCCGATCTCACGGACTTTAAACAGTCGTAGTGCGAGGTCCGCCGCGCGCGCGCGGTCTGAGACTTTAAACAGGTCGTAGTGCGGAGGTCCGCCTTCGCACGCGCCGGTCTACGGACTTTAAACATGTCGTAGTGCGGAGGTCCACCTTGGCACGCGCCGGTCTACGGACTTTAAACAGGTCGTAGTGCGGAGGTCCGCCTTCGCACGCGCCAGTCCACGGACTTTAAACAGGTCCTAGTGCGGAGGTCCGCCTTCGCACGTGCCAGTCTACGGACTTTAAACAGGTCGTAGTGTCAACGACTGCCTCCGCACGCACTAGCTCTACGGAGTAATCAACACGCGAACCCCGCGAGCGCGCTGGCACCCGTTCGATGGGCAGGAGACAGCGCTCTCACGACTACTCCACTAACGGTGCACTTTGAATATGGGGATCTCGTCCCCGCACAACACGACCGCTCGAACCACAACATGCAGCGCATATCCTAATTACCAGGAGGTCTATATATTGGAAAAATCTTACAAGTACAGGCCCGTCAACATCTCTGCCGCTCTAAGTAGCTATTCGGCAGGCTCGTCCTTAGCACGCGCTAAGGCCGGGGTTTCATCGGAAGAAGATCGCCCCGCCCAAAAGTGCAGCGACTCTTCGGCCCTTCGCCAGCGTCGAAGGCGCCGCCGGGTCGCAAGGTCGGACGCAAGTAGCCGGCCCCAGCAAGGAAGCTGCCCGGGACACAGGCGAAAGTCAGAATTTGTGAAGCAAGCACGTACTTCATTCACAAAAAAGGAGGGAGCATTTCAACGCACGCCTACACCTAGCCACCTCGGTGTCACACCTGCGGGTTCCCGGCGCTTTCGGAGGCCTCAACGCCACCCTCGTCGCGCCGCGGGACCTCGTCTAGAAATTGGCCGAGGCTCCCCTCCCTGTAAAGTGACTTCCAGAGCTCGACCCACGCGGCAGCCTCCCCGATGTAATCCCAGATCCGCTCGTGGAAGTACTTGACGGAGCAATGAACGGCGCGGATGGCACCGGACATTACTCCGGCCCCACCGGGCATCTCCAGCTGGGGGTCTTCCAGCCCGGCGATGTGCGTGCAACCGCGATGCCGTAGGAGCGCGCACACCATGCATGACGATACGTACGCACAGTGGTTGCCGAAGGTCATCGCGGCGCTGCGTGCGATGTTGGCGGCATCTCCGATTCAGCGGAGGGTCCGAGACAGCTCCTCCGGGCCAAAGGTGCGGTCCAACACCTTAGCCACGAGCCCTTGGAGATGGCTTTCCAGCGCTTGCATGGCATCCCACGCAATCACCGAGGCTTCGCCAAGCGTCTGGTCACACTCCGCTAGAGTTGAGGCAAGCTCGCCTTTTTCCTTCTCTAGCGAGGCGACCTGTTGCAGAAGGCCGTCCCGCTCCGCCGCAAACTCCCGCTGCACCGCCTCCGTGGCTGACTCCCGCACCGACGCGGCAAGTCCCTTGGCATGCGCCTTCGCCTCAGCGCACTCCGCTTCCAGCTGGCGGACGCGGGCATCCTGGGCAGAACGGGCTCCCGCGGCTTCGCGTAGCTCCTCCTCGGCGACCCGCAGCCTATCTTCAAGCGCCCTTTGGGCACGAAAATAGGCCGCTTGCAAGGCCTGCCCCAGCACAAGTGTCTGCACAATACGAAGGCTGAGCAAACTCAGCATAGCCAGGCATTGTCATACAGGTAAATGCTTACCCTCACTCCCGACACCTCCAAGGCGTCCCCAAGATGCCCCGCCTCGTAGGCCTGCAGTGCTTGCTGACCGATGCTGGCAGCCACGTCATCCACAATCCCGCGCCACGCCCTCAGCGTCTCCGGCGGGGGCACGAAGTCCGCTGGGCTCGGGTGCACGGTGGTCGTCCCGCCGGCACAAGGACCCCCATGTTCTGCCAAGGGCTTCTCCTTCGGAATAAGCGACGCTGCAGACAAGGACGCAGGTGAGCACCGCAAGGTGCAACGAAGAATACAGGGTAAGCTAAGCCACCTTACCTTCAGTAGCGGAAGGAGGGCTCCGGGGGCCCGCCCCCCTAGTCCCAGGCGGGGTAACGGTGGCGCAAGTCCCCACGGAAGGCGTGGTCCCACAAGGAACAGAAGCCTCTGCGTTCGGGGCCGGTGCCGACCGTTCTGGCATGGCGGACGGCGTGGCCTGGGGCGCAGAGGGGGCACGCACCGTAGGGACTTCGACATATGCATCGGAGTCCCACAAGCTCCCGATGCCCGTCGCCACGATGAATCCCCTACACGTCCGGTGGAGCTCCGGCCGCAGACACGGCCGCTTAGCCGGAGCAAGTGGCGTCGACACCGCCCTAGCAGCCGCTGCCGGAGAGGCCCCCGCGGCTGCAGCACCCGTGGGCAAAGACCCCGCCGTGGCAACCTCTGCGGAGGGCACCCCGGTTTCGACCGCTGCTGTTGGTGAAGACCCAGCTCCGTGCACCCCCGCGGAGGGCGTCTCCGGCATCATAGCGGCCACGGCCGAAGGCTCCACCTCAACGCCGCCGGTCGGCACGAGATCCTGTCCCGATGACTGCCACGGGTGATGAGACTTCCCCTCTCCGGCTGCCTGCGGCGAGCCCGCCGTCCAGGGCACCCCCCGAAGATCCTTCGCCCCCAGCGACCGCGCCATCCAAGCCCGAGTCGGCGTACCTCACCGAATCTGACTCTGCGTCTGCCGCACCATCGGGAGCGCTAGCAGTAGCACTGGCAGCTGCTACACCAAGCACGGCAGACGCTCCGCCTCGACCCCTCTTGCGAGACGGCGCTTGCCTCCTCGTTGCGCCGTCGCCTTGCTGTTGCGAGGCCGGATCAGCACGGTCCGGCACGGCAAGGCCCAGGGCCTCGCACACACGGTTTATCCGCCCCAGCCCCACCTCGGTAGTAGCGGACGCGTGTTGCTCATGCTCCCTGCCGGTATACGACCCGACAAATACGCGCGCAGCCCGCTCCGCATCCTCCAAGCGAATCTCTAAAGCAAAGCAGGAGATAAGATTAACATGTAACACACTCTGCGTAAACAAAGGGGAGATACGATCGAGGCTTACGAGGACCGGAGGGCACCGACAGCGAGCAGACCCACGGCAGCACATTATTGTCCCGACACTTCTCGGCAGCGAGGCGCCAGTCACGGGCGAGCGGCACCACGCCATACATCGCGTACTCTTCGGTGAGGTCGCACATGTTGAAGCGGGCGGCCACACCTACGAGCCGTCGGGCCCTCTGCCTGTCCTCGTCGTCGAGCGTTCGGCCGGGCGAGGTCTTGAACGCGATCGGCTGGCCCGTGCACTCGAGGCCGCTCCCGCTCTCCGCACGGTGGTAGACCCACCGTTTCATCCAGTGAGACTCCCACTTCCCGCGAGTCGAGTTCGTAGGGAAGAGCTTGCTGCAAGTTGACCGAAGAATAAAGGTGACGCTGCCGAAGCTCGACAGCGTCTCGTCCTTCCGCTCCTTGGGCTGGCACCGCGCCTCGTGCAGGAAGGCAAACAACGGCACCGGCCGGCACGCCTCGAGCGCAAGGCCCAATCAGACACCGCGAGCCGGGCCACGATGTTCGAGTCGGTTGTGCGCTCCACCGAAGGTCCACAAAGACGTCGCCCACGACGCCGCGCGATTCGAGCCCTGCATCAAAAAAGGCGACGAATACGAGCACCTCCGACTTCTCGGGACGCGGTTCCGTCTCGTCGGCGGTGGGTAATCGTACCGGCTGGCACTCGGAAAGCTTCCCCGCGCGCAGCAACGCTTGGATTGTCTTCTCGGTCACGAGCGAGGGGCCCAACTCGCCGAAAAACGAGCCTTCCTTCTCCGCCGCCAGCCACCACTTGTCCGCCGTCACCGGGTCGCGTTCGCTGAGCGAGTATTTCACCTCTAGCGGTGAAGACCGCCGGGGGAAGCCGCAGGCACTAGCTGCCCGCTACGCTTGCCACCGATGCCATCGCTTCTCACAAGGAACAAAGACATCGGTGAGAATACCACGGGAGTGTAGAGGGCGGTGCAAGCGAGAAGGCGGCATAGAACTGTGGGGGCGCGGTTACGGGGGCTATTTCAAGCCGCCTCACCCCGATGCCGAAGCGTCGCGACGGTCCGCGTGCCGGACGCGACCGCAGTCGTATAGAGGCCCGACCCGCACTATCCCCCATAACCAAAGACGAAGCGTCGCGGCGGCACGCGCCAGGCGCGACCACAGAGGTAAGGACCGTCAGAGCACGACGCTCCAGTGGCCTCCCGCCGCGTGGCAACCCCCGCATGAAATAACTGGGGCACACGACCCGACGCCCATCTTTGAGACGGAGCCTCCGCCCCAGCAGGACCACACCCGGAGTATGGCCCCTTCGCACAAAGGCCAGCCGGCGGGTCACAGCCTTGGCCGAGGGGTCGAAGCCCATGGAAGGATTGTGTTCCGCCTCGTGCCCCACTCATGGGAAGGCAGGCTGCATAACGCGACAGCCGGCCCTCTGACGGGCCAGGCGTCCGCACAACTCCAGCCGCCATTAAAAGTGCACTAACAGGCCATGGGATCATAACAGCTTTGAAGCATAGCAAGGCGCGCCATTCCTCGCCCGCCCCGTGTCCCCCTTCCCTAGGGAAGAGGCGAGCAGCTGAGGTCACGCAACCGCTCACATCCCGCCGTGCACCAGTTACAAGCCGCCGCGTGCCCCACACGCGCCGAGGCGAGTCGCATGGTATGACAGCCTAGCTCTGGCAAGCCAGGGGCCAGCGCGATTCCAGGAACCATTACAGCGCATCACCGGATCGTGAGGTCGTAATCACCGTAGGCGCGGCGGTTTCCGCGGTGCGAAGTCTCAACTCAGACTACACAGCCGAGCCTCTACCGCGACAGGCTCAAGTACCGGCTTCAGCTTCAAGGATCGCGCGTCTTTCGACCAGACTGGCGCCGGCCGCCCACCCGCTCGCGGGTAGGGGCGGAGCGCGCGCGCGCGTCTACTTCGACTAGGCGTCGGCTCGCGCCACCCGCTCAAGGGTAGGGGACGGAGCGCGCGTGTGTTTACCTGACTACTAGCGCCAGCTCCGCCGCCACCCGTTCAAACGTAGCGGACGAGCGCGCGCGTGTGTTACTTTGACTAGGCGCCGCAGCCAGCGCCACGCCACCCGCTCAAACGTAGCGACGGAGCGCACGCGCCGCCTACTTTGACTAGGCGCCGCCGCAGGCATCGCCGCCACCCGTTCAAGGGTAGGGGACGGAGCGCGCGCGTGTCTACTTTGCCTAGGCGCCAGGCTCGCGCCACCCGTTCGAAGGGTAGGGACGAGCGCGCGTCTACTTTGACTGAGCATCGGCTCCGCGCCACCCGTTCGAAGGGTAGGGGCGGAGCGCGCGCGCGTCTACTTTGCCTGGCGCCAGGCTCGGCGCCACCCGTTCGAAGGGTAGGGGACGGAGCGCGCGCGTCTACTTCGACTAGGCGCCAGCTTCGCCGCCACCCGTTCGAAGGGTAGGGGACGGAGCGCGCGCGCCTACTTCGACTAGGCGCCAGCTTCGCCGCCACCCGTTCGAAGGGTAGGGGACGGAGCGCGCGCGTCTACCTCGACTAGGCGCCGGCTTCGCCGCCACCCGTTCGAAGGGTAGGGGACGGAGCACGCGCGCGCCTACTTCGACTAGGCGCCAGCTCCGCTGCCACCCGTTCGAAGGGTTGGAGACGGAGCGCGCGCGCGTCTACTTCGACCTAGCGCCAGCTCCGCTGCATCGGCAGCTTAAGATGGGCGGGTCTCCGCTTTAGCGGAGAAACTCTGCCACCCGCCTTGACCCTGCGCCGGGGCATAATGGCAAGCCACCACGGGCCAAGCAACCTCAGCGGCAGCCTCGACGGGGGCTCTACCTCCGTGGGGGTAGCGCAGGCGGCCACTTCGGCTTCAAAATCCATGCGACAACCTCATGGCCTAAACCGGCGGGGATCCAGGCGCCTGGGTTTCCCGTATTTTGGGAGCGCAAGGGCTGATATGCGCCAGGCTTTGACGGGTTCTCACAGACAGATAAGCCCAAGTATATCAACATTCCGCGTTGATAGTGCCAGTTGGCACAATCAGCGGACGCAGATGAACTCAAGCATATCTGTCTACGAGAACAAGTCAACCCTTGCCATCTTCATACGACAGCCTGACGCGCGCGTAGGAGGCCGTCTTTTTGACTGTACAATGCAGGTACAACCCAACACCAGCACAATATATATACCCGATCAGCGGGGGAGCTCAACCGGCAGGAGCCCAACCGGCGAAGGAGCGTCGCAGCACCGCTTCAAGCCCCGCGCAGCACCAAAAATGTTTCGCCACATGGATCGATGGAAACATAGTATGGCCCCGCCGCCGCCTCAAGTCTCGCGTTGCGCCAACCAAGTCTCGCCATACAGGCCGACGGTCATTCACCAATCGAGGGCGCTCGACGTCGGAGTCCGCTGAGCACCCCCGATTCCAATCCCAGCGTCGGCTTCGACCCCGCCGCAGGCGGGCCCTGCAAGGAAGGCAGCTCTCCCAACACAAGCTCCGCCAACCATATAGGGAAGCTCACAGGCCGCAGGGACGGAGGGGGCCAAAGGACTCGGCGACATGGCTTCGACCCGTGAAGCCCTTCACCATGAGAGGCTCCTATTGTAGGGGTGGCCCCCACCTAAGCCCAGCAGGCCCGTTAGATGAATATAAGGCCCAAAATGGGGCATGTATAATGACATGAGTGCCCTTGAGGGGATACTCGAATGTAAGGGTATAGTTGTAAAAGCACTTTCCATGTGGACATATATATACAACACAGGCAGGGGAAGAAACCCTAAGCCATTACTCATCACTCTCTCCCAACTCTCCACTACCACATCTCTCTCTGTTTGGTTTGTAGCCACAACAGAATCCTTCTCAACCTTTAGAAAGCTATGGTGTTGTCGGATTTTATCCTTACTGAGAGACCATGTGGTCGTGCTCCATGAGAGTGATGAGTAATTGACAAAGGTTTAGGTCAGTCGAGTTTGGTTTGAGTGGTTCAGAGTTGAGTCGTTGCGTGGCGCAATCGGGCTCGGTCGGACTTTGGTCAAATCTGGTCATTTGGGTTTAGGATGCATATTCTAATGTTTTGACAGGTTTTGACTTCATCTGTGGTAAGTGTAATGGTATTTACGCTTTCATGTGTCGAGCGGTGCTATTTGACGTGTTTCTTGTCTGTGTGACTGCAGGACGTCGAGTTGGAGTCGTGGCGACACGGTGGACGGACTAGGCGCAGTGGCACCGAGGTCGAACGGTCGGGATGTGTCGAAGACGACGTGGACTCGAGGTGGTTGCGGCGTGCGAGGCAAGGAGCGCGAAGCTTCCGGAAGGTGCGAAGGGGCGACCGGGAAATTCGCAAGGCTGCACAAGCGTGAGCGGGCTCCGTTGGACGTAGCGGGCGTAACGGGGCGGAGACCCGTTAGCCAGGCGCTATAAAAGGAGAGGAGGGGCTGCATGCCCTCCTTGAGCATTTTGGAGGGAATTAGGGTTAGCTCTAGTCAAAAGAGGCTTTAGGAGTTAGTTTTCCTTTAGTCTTTAGTGGTCGGAGAGGCGATCCGGTGCTCCTCTCTGTCCCCTACGATGTGTTCTAGGTGATAGAACAGAGGTGTGTTCTTCCTCCATCATGTGTTCTTGAGTGGTGTTCTTGAGTAGAGAGGGAGAGGATGGATTGAGGAGTTTGTAATCTTTCCTTTTGTATCAAGTCGGGGTATCGAAACTCCTCTGTATTCCCTGTGATTCAAGAAATGAAATCTGAAGTTTGGTTTTCCCTGTTCGTAGCTTCTATTCTTCAGTTTCCTCTTTGCAAGATTTCTTGATTTTCGTGGTTCTGAGTTCTTGCTTGCTGGAGAGTGCCAAAATGGGTTGCTATGACATGGGTGATGCTCAAAAGCCATTTGGCTATTTAATCCCAAGAGCAAACCGAGTTTGATTCTCATATTTCAGTTTTGGCCTCCTCTGTTCTTGTTCTTCGTTTCTTGGTTTTGGTCCAGATTTTGATTCCCTTGTTAAGATGGCTTGAAATTTGGTATGAAGAGTCCAGAGGCTATTAATTAGCTTCCCTCAAAATTTCATAGCCAAAGGATCAACGGTTGGGGAGTTATTTGGTTTTTGGCTCGATTCTTGCAAGATTTCAGATCTTTACCCAAATCTGAAATTCTTGATTCTTGGAGTGGATTTCTTGTTATTGGCTCTTGGCTTAGTCTTCTGGGAGTGTTCCCTAGCTACCCTCAAAGTTCCCAAGCCAAGAATCCAAGAATCTTGCGATTTTCTCAGTTTTTCTGAAATTTCAGTTTGCTGATTTTCTCGAGAGGTACTACCGCTCCCCGAGAGGTACTACCGCTCAGAGGTACTACCACTCGTCCTAGCGGTACTACCGGTTTTGTTCAGACCAGTCCGATCGGCTGCGAAGAAACGTTCGGACAAGTCCGATCGTCGTGCGGTACTACCGCTCCGTGAGAGGTACTACCGCTCAGAGGTACTACCGCTCCTCGAGAGGTACTACCGCTCAGAGGTACTACCGCTCGTCTCAGCGGTACTACCGCTGCGATCGACCGCTCTGAATTTATTTTTCTTGGCGCTTCTTTTGGATCTGGTTTTCCTTGTTGCCTTGACTTCCAGTAGTGCATATCTTCTATCTTCATAGCTTCCATAGCTATTGGAGAAGAAGTATAAGCGTGGGTACTTGAGGGGCGAATTTAATTTTTGAGAGCGCCATTCACCCCCCCCCCCTCTGTCGCCATTTCGGTCCAACAATTGGTATCAGAGCCGGTTAGCTCTTTTCAATAGATCTTAACCGGTCTCAAGAGCCATGGCGACGGACAAGTACTCGACCAAGCCTCCCGTCTTTGATGGCCTGGATTATCCTTTACGAAGAGCCAATGGAAACATACATCCGTGCTCAGGGGTATGCCATTTGGCAAGAGGTGAAGGTCAGATTTGTTGTTCCTGCCGATGAGAACATTAATGCTGGAAATATGCATGATGTTGAGGCAAACGCTAAGGCAAGGAACATCATAATCCAGAGTCCGAGTCGAGCGTAGTTTGACCGCATCTCTCATCTTTCGTCCGCCTTCGATATTTGGGAGACCCTCGATGCATACCATGAGGGCACCACCCAGATTAAGACGGTGCGACAGGACCAGTTCAAGCGGGACTATAACAAGTTCGAGATGCTTGTTGGTGAGTCATTGGATGAGTGTTTTGCGCGTTTTCACAAGATCTTGAGCAACCTCCGAGCGGTCGGTCTCACATACCCCGACTCGGACAACGCTCGTCAGATGCTTGCTGCACTCGACCTTCGTGTTTGGGAGATGAAGGTGACTACCATCAAGGACACCACAGACCTCTCGACTTTGACGCTTGACGCGCTGTACTCGCGCCTCAAGACGCACGAGATTGACATTGTCTCTCGTAAGTCGAAGTCTCAGTCGATGGCTTTAGTCACCGATCCCACTTTGGCTTCTGGTCTCTCTTCTGATTCTTCTTGCGATTTCTCCTTGCTGCTCTCGTGACATAACCGATGATCGCTTAGAGCAGCTGCGGATGATCGATTGGCCCTCCTAGCCCGGTTTTCCCATGCCTACAAGGGTAGGAGAGACAGAAAGAGAGGAGGACCAGTCATCTGCTTCGAGTGTGGTGGCCCCAACCACATCCGAGCAAACTGTCCCAAGCTTGGAAAGAGTAAAGGTGACTACGGCGGTTCGGGCAAGAACGACTACACTGACAAGAACCGCAACACGAAGCCTTCAAAGACTGCTGCAGGAAAGAAGAAGTTCCGCAACTTCGGGAAGGCCAAGAAGCTCTTCCACCGCGTCCTCACCGCCTTAGACGACCTCGACCTCAGCGAGGTGGAGGGATGGAGCGACGACGACGGGACGGGTGACCAAGAGCCCAAGGATGGCGGCGACGACTTCTCCGGCATGTGCTTCATGGCCCTCGAGGGCGAACTGAGCGACAGCGAGCTGTACTCCGACTCGGATGAGGTATGCCCCACCTACGACCAGCTCAATCATGCTTTTCTTAAGCTAGGTGGTTTTCATGCTAGAGCTAGGGCTAGGTGTACTGAGTTAGAGAAGGAAATAGATAGATTATCACGGGAGCTTACCTCACTTACATCTGCTCCCTCCCGTGATGATTGTGATACATGCTGTGCTCTGTTGGGTGACATGGAGAAATTAAGGACCTCGCATGATAGTGTGTCCTCCGAGCTTGATATTGTTAAGGTGGAGAATGTTAGTCTGCTTGCTGAGTTAGAGTTGAGTAGGATGGTCATTACCCTACTTACTACCGATGAGACTACTTCTCCTACCTCATGTGAGGTTAAGGACATTGCTTTGCTAGAGGACCTTATGCCATGCTCCTTGATCTGCTCGAGTCTTGTGAAAATTGCAATAACTTGAAGATGAACCTAAAGCGGGCAGATCACAAGATTGCTGAGTTGAGTGCTTCCTTACTTGAGCCTATTGATTCATGTTTGAACTGTCCAAAGTTAAGCGCTGAACTTGAATCGTCTCAAAACAGATTTCAAGAAATGATTGACAACAACAAGAAAATGGCTCAGTATGCGACTAAAGATCCTGTTAGCTCACCATGCATTAGTTGTAACAAACTAAAATCTGACTTGATTGCATTGGATGAGAAATGTGTGAAGCTAACTAAGGACCTTCTAGAGAAACCACATTCTGCTTGTAATGTGATTGTGGAGAAGGGGGAGAAGCCCCAAGGTAAGGTTGAGGCGCTTAGCGACGTGAACCAAGCGGCTAGCATGGGACTGTCCCTTCAGAGTCGGCTGTGCGTGCACAAGCCATTCTTCCCTCTGCTGTTGGTTCTTCATCTGCTCCCTTACCTCCTGCTGTTCCCTCTTCCCCTTGCTCTTCTTGCACCTCTCTCTTTCGGGAGTGTCAGTACCTTATGAACACTCTCGAGAGATTTGTAGGAGGCAAGAAGAAGCTTAATCTTATTCTAGACCAATCCAAGATTTGCAAGTTCAATCAAGGTCTAGGATATGATTTTTATGAGGATATGAGGAAGCATCCACCGCTATTCTCCGACCCATAGTAGGAGGTGTGATCGAGGTCGAGCCCGGATCGATGAGGTTAAATTCAAATCAGCGGGCTTTGTCCAAGGGATCTCGACGAGCAAGGTGAGTCCACTGCCGCTCGCCTCTCGTAAGGCGGCTTTGACCGTGCTACTTCTACCTCTCGAGGATGAAGTATCACCGCACCTTCTGTCGAAGGATGGACACACGGTTGATCGATGCTTCAGCGCGCCAAGATCGCGCGTAGAGGCCGTGTTTAGTCTCTTAGGTGTATTCGTGGTCAGCCCGGATCCCGAGTGCACCTAGGACCAAAGACGAGGTCTAGGGTTACTTTGCTGTTGATGGGTTTGGGCAGCATCGAGGACTTGGTTTTTCCGAGTTTTCTGTTTTCCATCCTCATGCTGCCTCTCAGTCGTGTCTTCCGCCGTCCCGAGGGTAGATCTCGGTTTCCCGTCGAGATAGCTATCCATGGCGTGATCAGCATGTTGCCGGTGTTCGACTCGCTCTCCGTAGTGAGCGCTTGGACCCGCACGCCTTTAGGTCTGCTCACAGACCTTCTACTTCTTTGAGTCACAGAGAGCGTAGGGTAGATAGAGGTCAGTCGTGTTTGACTACTTCATCTGCTCCACGTGTTACTCAGTATTGGGTGCCAAAATCACTTTTGATTTATCCCAGTACTGAGACTTTACTCTCTCGTTGACTCAGGTTCGCCGGGCAGGGAAGGGAAAGGTTTGGCTCGTCGACTCCGGGTGTTCACGACACATGACCGGAGATTCCCGTTGGTTTTCTTCCCTTGCCCGTGCTCCAGGTGATGAGTCGATCACCTTCGGAGATGCTTCATCTGGGCGCGTCATCGCCAAAGGTACTGTGCGCATTAATGATTCTTTCATTTTGAAAGATGTTGCCTTGGTTAGTAAGCTGCAGTACAATTTGCTTTCAGTCTCTCAGCTTACCGATGACGGTTTCGAGGTAAGCTTTAAGAAAAATGCTTGTAAAATTCTTGATTCTTCGGTAGTCCGGTTTATGGATTTCGTTATGGGAGGATCTTTCGTGCTGATTTTTCCGAGTCTTCCGTGATCCTCTCAAGTGTTTAGTTGCTTCTGAGTCCCGCGACCTTTCTTTCTGGCATAGGAGACTTGGTCATATCGGATTTGATCATTTGACCGAGTTAGCGCCACGATCTCATTCGTGGTCCGCCGAAACTCAAGATGGTCAAAGACCTTGTTTGCTCTCCATGCCGCGCACGGCAAGATGGTTGCCGCTTCTCACCCTCCCACACAAGCACTATGACCGATGCACCGACAGTGCTCCACATGGACACAGTTGGACCAGCTCGAGTGCAGTCAGCAGGAGGGAAGTGGTATGTTCTTGTTGTGGTCGATGACTTCTCGAGGTATTCTTGGGTGTTTTTCTTAGCCTCGAAGGATGAGACGTTTTCGCATTTCCGAGGTCTTTTCAGTAGGCTTTCTGTAGAGCTCCTAGGTGCCTAACGAGCGATCCGCAGTGACAATGGCACGGAGTTCAAGAATTCCTACTTTGAGAGTTTCTGTGGTGAGACAGGTGTAGAGCACCAGTTCTCTTCTCCATACGTCCCTCAGCAGAATGGCGTTGTGGAGAGGAAGAACCGTACCTTGGTCGAGATGGCCAGGATGATGCTTGATGAGTACTCTACACCGCGGAAGTTTTGGGCTGAGGCTATAGCCACCGCGTGCCATGTCTCAAATCGAGTTTTTCTTCGGGCAAACTTGCATCGCACTTCTTATGAGCTGAGATATGGGCGAAAGCCTAGCGTCTCTTATTTTCGTGTGTTTGGTTGCAAGTGCTTTGTTTTGAAGTCCGGGAACCTAGACAAGTTCGAGTCACGTTCTTGTGATGGAATCTTTCTAGGTTACTCGCCTTCTTCGCGGGCTTATAGGGTCTGGAACTGCGAGTCTAGTAAAATGGTAGAGACCTGTGAGGTGACCTTTGACGAGGCCAGTCCGGGGACTAGGCCCGATATCTCAGGTTCTTTAGAGCAGTCCGAGACCATCTTTGTGGATGATGAGGATGATGGAGACGACGGTTGTCTACCTGATCCTGTCCCTCATCCACCCCTTGAGGTGCCGTCTTCCACCGCACCTCGAGGTGATCAGCCCATGCCTTCTGCTTCTTCTGGAGCTGGTGGCTCTGTTCCTACCTCGTCAGCTCACGAGGTAGAGGCCACTTCTTCATCTCATCCTGGACCTCCTAGACATATCCAGAAAGCTCATCCTTCAGAGCAGATCATTGGAGACCTTTTCGAGCGTGTTACCCGCTCAAAATCTGGCTTATCTCAATTCTGTCTCCATTCTGCTTTCATTGCCTCCTTTGAGCCCAAAGATGTCTCTCATGCTTTATCTGATGAGTCTTGGGTCAATGCCATGCATGAGGAGCTAGAAAATTTCGAGAGGAACAAGGTCTGGTCGCTTGTCGAGCCCCCGCGAGGTCACAATATTATTGGGACTAAGTGGGTGTTCAAGAACAAGCAGAGCGAGGATGGAGTGGTTATTCGAAACAAGGCTAGACTGGTTGCTCAGGGGTTTTCCCAGGTTGAGGGTCTAGACTTCGAGGAGACCTTTGCCCCTGTAGCTCGACTTGAGGCCATTAGAATCCTGCTTGCCTTTGCAGCTTCTAAGGGTTTCAAGCTCTACCAGATGGACGTCAAGAGTGCCTTCCTTAATGGAGTCATTGAGGAAGAAGTTTACGTCGATGACCTCCGTGTTTCGAGAACCCCAAATACCCACACCATGTCTTCAAGCTTTCCAAAGCATTGTATGGACTTAAGCGCACCCGAGCTTGGTATGAGAGGCTTAAGTCCTACTTGTTGAGTCATGGGTTTGAAATGGGTAGAGTAGATAAGACCTTGTTCATCCGCCGTCATGGCAATGACCTTCCGCTCGTCCAAATCTATGTCGATGACATCATCTTTGGCGCTCTTCCCATACTGTTTCACAGTTCTCGGATGTCATGAGCACCGAGTTTGAAATGAGTATGATGGGGGAGTTGACCTTCTTCCTTGGCTTCCAAATCAAGCAGTCTCGGGAGGGTACATTTCTTCATCAAGGAAAGTACACTCGTGACCTCCTGAGACGCTTCGACATGAGCGATGGTAAGCCTGTGTCGACTCCCATGGCTTCTACAGCCTATCTTGACCCAGATGAGGATGGCGAGCCAGTTGATCAAAAAGAGTTCAGAAGTATGATCGGCTCCCTTCTTTACCTCACTGCCTCGAGACCAGACATACACTTCTCAGTGTGTCTGTGTGCTCGGTTTCAGGCTTCTCCTCGCGTATCTCACCGCCAGGCGGTGAAGCGCATCTTTCGGTACCTTCGAGCTACCATTGACTATGGTATCTGGTACTCTTCCTCATCCTGTCTTTCCTTGAGAGCCTTCTCGGATGCGCACTTTGCGGTCGAGTAGGATAGATAGGAAGAGCACCTCGCACCGCCAATTCATTGGCACTTCTCTTGTTTCTGGTCTTGAGGAAGCGGAGTTGCACACCACCGCGAGGCCGAGTGCGTTGCTGCAGCCAGCTGCTATAGCCAAGTACTTTGGATGGCTTCGACCCTGCGGGACTTTGGGTTGGTCATAGATAGTGTTCCACTCTTATGTGATAACACTTCTGCGATTAACATTGCTAAAAACCCAATGCAGCACTCTCGGACCAAGCACATTGATATCCGATACCACTTCCTTAGAGACCATGTAGAGAAGAGTGATATAGTGCTCCAGTTTGTAGAGAGTGACCACCAGTTGGCTGACATCTTCACCAAGCCTTTGGATAGTTCGAGGTTTTCAGCTCTGCGGGGAGAGCTTGGGGTGGTGTGTCCTTACGGATTGTAGTGAGGGGGAGCTTTGGGCTTTACTGCTTTACTATATTGATCATGCTTCTGTCTCATTTCTGTTGCATTGCACTCGGGGTGCATTTGGGTTTAGTCCTTCCAGCATAGGTTAGAGTGCTTCTCTTGCCGAGATGCTTAGACTTCTAACTCTTATCTTGTGCTTCCAGGATTAGCTGCTTCTTATCTCACTAGGTCGAGCTCACTCACTTCTTGTAGGTTCTAGCGAGGGTTGGGCCACCCTCGGTTAGACAGGGTACGTGTTTGCTCTCTAGTGTGTGATTTACTGTTAGCTGATTGTCCTGGAGTCATATGGGGTAGATGAGAGTCAGTCTGAGCCATATTTGTCTCTATATCTTATCTATGCTTTAAGGACTGCATGTTTTGGTTTTATTTGCCAGCTTCTCGATTTATTGCTTTGGTTCAGGGAGGGTTCATTTGGGAGCTTCTGGAGCTTAATTGTGACTTAACTCAACTTAAACTAAAAGTTGCATGTCATGTTGAGGGGGAGCTGGATTTTTTCTGCATTTTAGCATTTCGCATTGTAATATAACTACATTGAGCCTTGACTATTATCCTGTTATGACATGTTTACAATGTTTTACACCTTGCCATGATTTGTGCCTTATATGCTAGATTGATCATGACTTCATATGTGTAGACTAGCTTTTACCATGATAAGTTAATTAAAATTGCCCAACTTGAAGTAAAACTTGTCATGCTAGCATTTGAGTTTAGTCTTTCTGGAGTTATCTCTTTATGATTCATGCCATGTCAACTAGGCTTAGCTGAGCGTTGAATCTTTTATTGAGCCTTAGATTGAGCTATTTTAGTCTCTTGATGTAGCATGAGGTAGTACAATATGTTTAAAAAAAAGGATCTCTCTTGTGCGAAAAAACTGATTTCACCAATTCTTTCTCATGAGACGGCTTGCATTGCACTAGGCATGAACTCAGGGGGAGTTTTGGATGACCTAGACTATCTTCTTAAGCTTCTCGCTTGGAGTAGTCGCATAAGGCTTGAGATCTAGCACAAAAAATCTCTGTTGTGCGAAAAAACTGATTTCACCAATTCTTTCTCATGAGACGGCTTGCCATTGCACTAGGCATGAACTCAGGGGAGTTTTGGATGACCTAGACTATCTTCTTAAGCTTTTTGCTTGGAGTAGTCGCATAAGGCTTGAGATCTAGCACATAAACAAAATTTGGGTTAGAAACGACCATGAGCTTTAAAAAGACAATGTCTTATGTGCTCAATTTGCTTAAGCTACAAAAAGAACCAAGTACTTGCGCCAATGTTTCATTCTTGAGCATAGCACTCTAGTTGGTCTCAATATTAGCTTCTTGGTTCCGCTTAGCTTACTTGACATGGCGGCATCATCCTTGGGTATCTCTAGTTAGACTTTACCTCTTGATGACTTGACATTCTCACTTAATGCACTATATTTCAGATTGTTATCTATGTGTTCTAGCTAGCTTATACATGTCAGGTCATGATCTAGATAGCTTTTTATAGAGTTATTGCTTGGTGTATCTCATTATGGTCAATATGGATAATTCTCATGGCTCTAAATGCTTAAATAAACAAACTTCACCATATTCATCCATTTACATGTCATATTCTCTCTATTGCATCTTGATGCGTTTATTGCCAAAAGGGGAGAATAGAGAAGAAAAAGTCCGTTGGGATCAGTTTAGAGCTTTGTAGATCAATTTGCTCTTTCAAGAGTTGCTCTAGTGTTCCTTTGTCGACATGGTCATTAGCTTCATTTCATTCTCGTGGACCATGTTGGATTCTTCATACTCAAACTCTTCTTAATGCTTTTCTGCTTGTCAATAGACTCATCAAGGGGGAGATTGAGAGACCATGTGGTCGTGCTCCATGAGAGTGATGAGTAATTGACAAAGGTTTAGGTCAGTCGAGTTTGGTTTGAGTGGTTCGGAGTCGAGTCGTTGCGTGGCGCAATCGGGCTCGGTCGGACTTTGGTCAAATCTGGTCATTTGGGTTTAGGATGCATATTCTAATGTTTTGACAGGTTTGACTTCATCTGTGGTAAGTGTAATGGTATTTACGCTTTCATGTGTCGAGCGGTGCTATTTGACGTGTTTCTTATGCGTGTGATCGCAGGGCGCCGAGTTGGAGTCGTGGCGAGACACGGTGGACGGACTAGCGCAGTGGCGCTGAGGTCGAACGGTCGGGATGTGTCGAAGACGACGTGGACTCGAGGTGGTTGCGGGCGTGCGAGGCAAGGAGCGTGGAAGCTTCCTGAAGGTGCGTATGGGCGACCGGAAATTCGCAAGGCTGCACAAGCGGGGCGGCTCCGTTGGGCGTGGCGGGCGTAACGGGCGAGACCCGTTAGCCAGGCGCTATAAAAGGAGAGGAGGGGCTGCATGCCCTCCTTGAGCATTTTGGAGGGAATTAGGGTTAGCTCTAGTCAAAAGAGGCTTTAGGAGTTAGTTTTCCTTTAGTCTTTAGTGGTTGGAGAGGCAGAGTCTGGTGCTCCTCTCATCCCCTACGATGTGTTCTAGGTGATAGAACAGAGGTGTGTTCTTCCTCCCTCATGTGTTCTTGAGTGGTGTTCTTGAGTAGAGAGGGAGAGGATGGATTGAGGAGTTTGTAATCTTTCCTTTTGTATCAAGTCGGGGTATCGGAACTCCTCTGTATTCCCTGTGATTCAAGAAATGAAATCTGAAGTTTGGTTTTCCCTGTTCGTAGCTTCTATTCTTCAGTTTCCTCTTTGCAAGATTTCTTGATTTTCGTGGTTCTGAGTTCTTGCTTACTGGAGAGTGCCAAAATGGGTTGCTATGACATGGGTGATGCTCAAAAGCCATTTGGCTATTTAATCCCAAGAGCAAACCGAGTTTGATTCTCATATTTCAGTTTTGGCCTCCTCTGTTCTTGTTCTTCGTTTCTTGGTTTTGGTCCAGATTTTGATTCCCTTGTTAAGATGGCTTGAAATTTGGTATGAAGAGTCCAGAGGCTATTAATTAGCTTCCCTCAAAATTTCATAGCCAAAGGATCAACGGTTGGGGAGTTATTTGGTTTTTAGCTCGGTTCTTGCAAGATTTCAGATCTTTACCCAAATCTGAAATTCTTGATTCTTGGAGTGGATTTCTTGTTATTGGCTCTTGGCTTAGTCTTCTGGGAGTGTTCCCTAGCTACCCTCAAAGTTTCCCAAGCCAAGAATCCAAGAATCTTGCGATTTTCTCAGTTTTTCTGAAATTTCAGTTTGCTGATTTTCTCGAGAGGTACTACCGCTCCCCGAGAGGTACTACCGCTCAGAGGTACTACCGCTCGTCCTAGCGGTACTACCGGTTTTGTTCGGACCAGTCCGATCGGCAGCGAAGAAACGTTCGGACAAGTCCGATCGTCGTGCGGTACTACCGCTCCGTGAGAGGTACTACCGCTCAGAGGTACTACCGCTCCTCGAGAGGTACTACCGCTCAGAGGTACTACCGCTCGTCTCAGCGGTACTACCGCTTGCAGTCAGACTGGCTCTGAATTTATTTTTCTTGGCTGCTTCTTTTTGGATCTGGTTTTTCCTTGTTGCCTTGACTTCCAGTAGTGCATATCTTCTATCTTCATAGCTTCCATAGCTATTGGAGAAGAAGTATAAGCGTGGGTACTTGAGGGGCGAATTTAATTTTTGAGAGCGCCATTCACCCCCTCTGTCGCCATTTCGGTCCAACGCTTACTTGCATTGCAATACTCGGACTCCTTATGTTTGGCAAGTCTCGCGCGTCTCTCCGGACAGCTCATGCAACTTCCAATAAAATTGCCATAACTTTGTGTAGGAAGCTCCAAATCAAGCGCCGTTTGATTTGTTAGAAAGTAGACTTCATTAGCTTTCCAAATATGTATTTTGTGTGTCTTAGAAACCTCAGAATTGACATTGAGAACTTTATGAACTTTGTGGATAGAACTGCAATCACGAGAACTTGATTGATCTTGTGTCTTCCTCTTGGCCACATCAGCGCGCATGGCGCCTGACATCACCCCAGCCCCGGCTGGCATCTCCAGCTGGGGGTCGCCCAACTCGTCAACGTGCTGGCAGCCTCGGTGCTGAAGCAGCGCGAAGGCTAAGCGCGAGGTCATAGAGGAGCAGTGGTCACCGAAGGCCTTGGCGGCGCTAAGAGGCGGCACATCAATGGAGAGGTCTTCAAGGGCGCCTTCCAGAGCCAGCATGGCATCCCACGCTACTACCGAGGCATCACCCAAAGCCCGGTCCTTCTCCCCGTGAGACACGGTGTGTCGGGACCCCAGATTTCCAAACCCGGACCCTCTGTGTATTACTGCACTAGTCCCAGATCAAAGCTAGTGCACACAGTTAAACAGAAATGATTCATGACCAACAACGTATTTATTACAATTATAAAGAGTACAGACCGAAAGGTCACATTATTACAGTAGAGGTTTCAAGACCTCACACAATCAAAACACAGCGGAAGCAAGGGGAACTCAAAGTAGACCCATCAATATGCCACAGGCAGTTGACTGGGGAAGCGCGACCTAGTCCTCCGGGAAGAATCCATCACAGCCACAAGCGAAGCAGTAGTCGTAAACACCTTCTTGAGCTTCATGTTCTTCTGAGTATTATTTTTGAGTGTAGCATGTGAGTACATAAAGTACTCCGCAAGTCTTGGGAAAAATGCATAGATGCAAGGCTTGACAAAGGAAGGCTATATGGTTCTTTTGCACAAAGCAATATTTTAAAATTTCAATTACTACTAATTATTTTCGAAGTCATCCATTTAATAAAGTAAATGTTTTAGCAGAAACTATCATTAACTTTCTAGTGAAGGTTCCATCTACCAACACTAGCCAACCAATTACAATTGGTCAAGTTTAAAACTGCAGGTTCCATCCACCCTCTTTGGCTCCAACTGCCAGGATACCCTTCCGAGAGTTCCCTCCACTCTCGGAATACAAAACTTTTGATTTTTAAAACAAAACCAGAAATCTACCATGTGCATGCATTCTTTGCCCGCCCTTGACCGTGGGCACGACTATTCGAATAGTTTTACACTCTGCAGAGGTTGTACAACTTTACCCACAAGAGATAAATTATCCTAAAGGTCAACACGCTTCCTTTGGCATGAGACCCAGATAAAATATCACAAAGCCTTTACCTTACTCTAATCTAGCTAGATACCACCCGCCGAGGTTTCACCGCAGTAGGCTAACCGCCCAACCAAGCCCCTCTTGCGCCATATGAGTACAATAAATCCCTGTCCCTCACCGTGAATAACCACCCATCCTCGGCATCCACTTTCCACCGGTGGCACCTAAACTAGACTATCGTAAGTTAGTCAGCTAGGTCGTACCCATATAGACTTGTGGTTGTACGGTTAATGCTCAGTCTGGACAAACACAAGCGTCGGTTCTTAATTGACTAGGGTGGAACATACACTTAACAAGATCTCGTGCTTGCTGCACCAATCCAAACCAACCATCCACCCTAATCTAAACCAATTTCCACATTTTGTATTATTTTAAAAGAACAGCGGTAACTCCAATTACCACTAAATTTGTAAAAACAAGGGTATTACAATAATTCATAATTTCCCATTTGCAAGATTTGTGAGGTATTAAATAGCGAGACTAAGCATTATACTAGCATTCCACTATTCACAAAGATTCAGTAATAATCTCATTATTGAGACAAATGAAACTCTAGGGTGACAAAGGTACATGGCATTCAATTTCAATGGAGGGTATAACAAGGTTGGTTTAACTAACCCTTAAGATTTGAACTAATATTTTATATAAATAGCAATGCACATAATTAAAAATAATTAAAACATTTCGAAATCATAGTTTCAAGATGATCAAAGGAGACTTGCCTTCTTGAGTGTTGTTTGGGTCTTCTTGCTGCGACTCGACGAAATCCTCAAATGACAATGAATCTATCTGCTAAAAAACAGACAAACAAAACAAATAAAATCAAACAAAATTAAAATAAAACTCAAAAATTCAAAAAAGAGTCCATATTTGGATAGCTTAGGATTTTAGAAAATTTAGAAATTTGAACGGATCAAATCGGAGTTAAAATGAGAAAGTTATGGCTTTCGGAAGATTAACAGGAGGGAAAAAGGAAAAGGCTGACTTTCGGGAATTAATTTTGCACTGAAAAATGCTATTTATGACGTCATCAATTTTCGAATTTTCTGAGCGGGAAAATATATTTGAATGGCCGGTGGGTCCGGTCTACCGTGAACCGGATCCACGGACCACGGGATTCGCCGACGTGGCACACCGGCCACATGGCGCCATGCGGGCGCGAGGTGGCGGCCACGCGGCGACCACGCGGCGGGCCGGCCATGCGGCGCGCGCATGGGCGGCACGGAGGCGCACGGCCGGCGGCCTTGCCGGGCCGGCGGCGGCGGCGGCGGCGGCGGCGGGTGAGGAGGGCGGCGCGCACTCACCGGCGGCGGCGGGAGGCTCGGCGCGCGGCGGCGCGGAGGCGGCGGTGGAGGTGGTGGCGGCGGGGTTTGGGTGGCTGGCGGTGGGGCACCGGGAGGCGGCCGAGAAGAGGAGGAGAGGGGCGGTGGGAGGCGGTGGTGAGGGAGGGCGAGGGGAGGGCGGTATTTATAGGCAAGGGGAGGAGGGGTGGCCGGATTTTTGGAGCTTCGCCGGACTTAATGCAAACCGCGAATAAAGGAAATAAAAGAGGGGAAACGGCCGGATGAATGGAGGGGAGTAATAGGGCATCCGTTTCCACTCTTTATTCGGGAATTAAAGCGAGTAAAACGGCCGGAATCAAAGCTTGATTTTTCGGTTTAATGAAGGTGGAGAGAGAGGGTGGGAGGAGGAAGAAGGTGAGGTTGAAAAAGGATATGACATATGGGTCCCATGTGTCATAGAGAGTGAGAGTTAGTGAAGGGGTACGGGCCGTCGGATTCGCGACATGTGGCAAGTGGATGGATGAGGGCATTTGGATTTTATGAAGGGGTAAGTGATCATGTGTGGCTAGGATTAAAACGTGGAGAGAGGTTGATTTAATCTGAGAGTGACACATGGCGGAATAGGATTAATTTGATTTTTATTTTCGGAATAAATTTCAGCAAATACTAGAAACTTTATAAACACTTGGAAAATTAATATTTAATGTCTAAAAATTCCATAAAAATCATAAAATATTCCTGGAAGCATTTTAAACTTATTAAAAATATTTTTAATTTCAGATTTGAATTTAATAATTTTATAAAATACTTTTTAACTTTGAAAATTGATTTTAAATTTCAGAAAATTCTCAAATAAAATTTAGAAATTAGGAGAGGCTAGGAAAAATATAATTTTCCCTTTTTGGCTTTAATAAAATATTTAAAATACATTTTCTTGCTTTAAATTTTGAAATAAAATCCAGAAAATCAAATAAAAGCCAAGTAAAATCCAATTACTTTAAAATAGTTAATTTGAATTTAAATTTTTCCAGAAAGCCAAATTTTGGGATGTTACACGGTGAGGCGACCCTTCTCCTCCTCCAGCACGGCGATTTGCTGGAGCAAGCCGTCGCACTCCTCGGAGGTCGCGCACTGTGCCTCCACTACAAGCGCCCGAGCATCCAAGATCGCCTTCGCGCCCTCTATCTCCAGGAGTCAGATGCGACCATCCTTGACGGAGTGGGCCTCTTCAGCCGCGTGTAGGGCCTCCTCGGCAGCCCGCATTCAGTTTTTTAATGCCCCCTGCTCGCGGGCGTGTGCCACCTGCAAGGCTCGAGCAAGGGCGAGCGTCTGCATAACACAGTCATTAGCAAATTTCCGCATAATGCCACATCATTGAAGTCGAGCACTCACCCTCATCTCCGAGGCCTCCAGCGCGTCCTCTAGGAGCTCTGGCTCGCACGCCAGCAGCGCCTGGCGATCCAAGCCGACGACCACACTTTTCCGCGGCCCCCTTGCCAGGCCTGTAGCATCTCTGGCCGAGGGACGAAGTCCATCAACATTGGTCGCGCGGCCTCCACGGCGACAATTCTCAAGGCGCCGGCTGACGATGCCACCCCTGAAACATCCCCGTCCCTCAAGGGTTGCTCACAGCTGGGGGATCGTTCCTCTGCTAATGGTGAAAAACACTGGTCAGAGAGCTCTACGGTAGCCTCGCATGATAGTACAGAGGAATTGAACTTACCTTCAGCATCAACCTGCAGGGCCCATTAGGGTGTCCCCTCGGCCTTGCCTGGGGGACCGCGACAACACCAGTGCTGCCTCTGTGTCGCATCGCCCCCCCGACCCCGCTGACTTCCGCAGCAAACCCCTCCCTTGGCTGGGAGGGCAATACCTTGCGCCGGATCATGTCGGGACCCCGGATTTCCGAACCCAGACCCTCTGTGTATTACTGCACTAGTCCCAGATCAAAGCTAGTGCACAAAGTTAAACAGAAATGAATACATAACCAGCAACGCTTTATTACAATATTAAAGAGTACAGACCGAAAGGTCTCATTATTACAATTGAGGTTTCAAGACCTCGCACACATGAAACACAGCGGAAGCAAAAGATAAACTCGGTGAAGATCCATCAATATGCCACAGGCAGTTGACTGGGGAAGCGCGACCTAGTCCTCCGGGAAGAATCCATCACAGCCACAAGTGAAGCAGTAGTCGTAAACACCTTCTTGAGCTTCATGTTCTTCTGAGGTTTATTTTAAGTGTAGCATGTGAGTACATAAAGTACTCCGCAAGTCTTGGGAAAAATGCATAGATGCAAGGCTTAACAAAGGAAGGCTATATGGTTCTTTTGCACAAAGCAACATTTTAAAATTCAATTACTACTAATTATTTTCGAAGGCATCAAGTTAATAAAGTAAATGTTTTAGCAGAAACTATCAATAATTCTATAGTGAAGGTTCCATCTACCAACACTAGCTAACAACTTGAACAAGTTTAATACTGCGGGTTACATCCACCCTCTCTGGCTCCAACCGCCAGGATTCCCTTCCGAGAGTTCCCTCCACTCTCGGAATACAAAACTTTTGATTTTTAAAACAAAACTAGAAATCTACCATGTGCATGCATTCTTTGCCCGCCCTTGACCGTGGGCACGGCTATTCGAATAGTTTTACACTCTGCAGAGGTTGTACAACTTTACCCACAAGAGATAAATTATCCTAAACGTCAACACGCTTCCTTTGGCATGAGACCCAGATAAAATATCACAAAGCCTTTACCTTACTCTAATCTAGCTAGATACCACCCGCTGAGGTTTCACCGCAGTAGGCTAACCGCCCAACCGAAGCCCCTCTTGCGCCATATGAGTACAAGAAATCCTGTCCCTCACCGTGGATAACCACCCATCCTCGGCACCCACTTTCCATCGGTGGCACCTAAACTAGACTATCATAAGTTAGTCAGCTAGGTCGTACCCATATAGACTTGTGGTTGTACGGTTAATACTCAGTCTGGACAAACACAAGCGTCGGTCCTTAATTGACTTGGGTGGAACATACACTTAACAAGATCTCGTGCTTGCTGCACCAATCCAAACCAACCATCCACCCTAATCTAAACCAATTTCCACATTTTGTATTATTTTAAAAGAACAGCGGTAACTCCAATTACCACTAAATTTGTAAAAACAAGGGTATTACAATAATTCATAATTTCCCATTTGCAAGATTTGTGAGGTATTAAATAGCGAGACTAAGCATTATACTAGCATTCCACTATTCACAATGATTCAGTAATAATCTCATTATTGAGACAAATGAAACTCTAGGGTGACAAAGGTACATGGCATTCAATTTCAATGGAGGGTATAACAAGGTTGGTTTAACTAACCCTTAAGATTTGAACTAATATTTTATATAAATAGCAATGCACATAATTTAAAATAATTAAAATATTTCGAAATCATAGGTTCAAGATGATCAAAGGAGACTTGCCTTCTTGAGTGTTGTTTGGGTCTTCTTGTTGCGACTCGACGAAATCCTCAGCGACAGCGGAATCTACGCGCGAAAAGACAGACAAACAAAACAAATAAAATCAAACAAAATTAAAATAAAACTCAAAAATTCAAAAAAGAGTCCATATTTGGATAGCTTAGGATTTTAGAAAATTTAGAAATTTGAACGGATCAAATCGGAGTTAAAATGAGAAAGTTATGGCTTTCGGAAGATTAACAGGAGGGAAAAAGGAAAAGGCTGACTTTCGGGAATTAATTTTGCACTGAAAATGCTATTTATGACGTCATCAATTTTCGAATTTTCTGAGCGGAAAACATATTTGAATGGCCGGTGGTCCGGCTCACCGTGAACCGGATCCACGGACCACGGATTCGCCGACGTGGCACACCGGCCACATGGCGCCATGCGGCGCGAGGTGGCGCCACGCGGCGACCACGCGGCGAGGCCGCCACGCGGCGGCGCGCATGGGCGGCACGGAGGCGCACGGCCGGCGGCCTTCCGGCGCGGCGGCCGAGGCGGGTCGGCGAGCTGCGGCGGTGAGAGCGGCGGCGCACTCACCGGCGCGGCGGGAGGCGGCGGCGGCGGCGCACGCTAGGAGGCGGCGGCGGAGGTGGTGGCGGCGGGGTTTGGGTGGTCGCGGTGGGGCACCGGAGGCGCCGAGAAGAGGAGGAGAGGCGGTGGGAGGCGGTGGAGGGAGGGCGAGGAGGGCGGTATTTATAGGCAAGGGAGGAGGGTGGCGGATTTTTGAGCTCACGGACTTGATGCAAACCGCGAATAAAGGAAATAAAAGAGGGAAACGGATGAATGGAGGGAGTAATAGGGCATCCGCTTTCCACTCTTTATTCGGGAATTAAAGCGAGTAAAACGGCCGGAATCAAAGCTTGATTTTTCGGTTTAATGAAGGTGGAGAGAGAGGGTGGGAGGAGGAAGAAGGTGAGGTTGAAGAAGGATATGACATATGGGTCCCATGTGTCATAGAGAGTGAGAGTTAGTGAAGGGGTACGGGCCGTCGGATTCGCGACATGTGGCAAGTGGATGGATGAGGGCATTTGGATTTTATGAAGGGGTAAGTGATCATGTGTGGCTAGGATTAAAACGTGGAGAGAGGTTGATTTAATCTGAGAGCGACACATGGCGGAATAGGATTAATTTGATTTTTATTTTCGGAATAAATTTCAGCAAATACTAGAAACTTTATAAACACTTGGAAAATTAATATTTAATGTCTAAAAATTCCATAAAAATCATAAAATATTCCTGGAAGCATTTTAGACTTATTAAAAATATTTTTAATTTCAGATTTGAATTTAATAATTTTATAAAATACTTTTTAACTTTGAAAATTGATTTTAAATTTCAAAAAATTCTCAAATAAAATTTAGAAATTAGGAGAGGCTAGGAAAAATATAATTTTTTCTTTTTGGCTTTAATAAAATATTTAAAGTACATTTTCTTGCTTTAAATTTTGAAATAAAATCCAGAAAATCAAATAAAAGCCAAGTAAAATCCAATTACTTTAAAATAGTTAATTTGAATTTAAATTTTTCCAGAAAGCCAAATTTTGGGATGTTACACGGTGAGGCGACCCTTCTCCTCCTCCAGCACGGCGATTTGCTGGAGCAAGCCGTCGCACTCCTCGGAGGTCGCGCACTGTGCCTCCACTACAAGCGCCCGAGCATCCAAGATCGCCTTCGCGCCCTCTATCTCCAGGAGTCGGATGCGACCATCCTTGACGGAGTGGGCCTCTTCAGCCGCGTGTAGGGCCTCCTCGGCAGCCCGCAGTCAGTTTTTTAATGCCCCCTGCTCGCGGGCGCGTGCCACCTGTAAGGCTCGAGCAAGGGCGAGCGTCTGCATAACATAGTCATTAGCAAATTTCCGCATAATGCCACATCATTGAAGTCGAGCACTCACCCTCATCTCCGAGGCCTCCAGCGCGTCCTCTAGGAGCTCTGGCTCGCACGCCAGCAGCGCCTGGCGATCCAAGCCGACGACGATCCAAGCCTGGAAGAATCCATCACAGCCACAAGCGAAGCAGTAGTCGTAAACACCTTCTTGAGCTTCATGTTCTTCTGAGGTTTATTTTAAGTGTAGCATGTGAGTACATAAAGTACTCCGCAAGTCTTGGGAAAAATGCATAGATGCAAGGCTTAACAAAGGAAGGCTATATGGTTCTTTTGCACAAAGCAACATTTTAAAATTCAATTACTACTAATTATTTTCGAAGGCATCAAGTTAATAAAGTAAATGTTTTAGCAGAAACTATCAATAATTCTATAGTGAAGGTTCCATCTACCAACACTAGCTAACAACTTGAACAAGTTTAATACTGCGGGTTACATCCACCCTCTCTGGCTCCAACCGCCAGGATTCCCTTCCGAGAGTTCCCTCCACTCTCGGAATACAAAACTTTTGATTTTTAAAACAAAACTAGAAATCTACCATGTGCATGCATTCTTTGCCCGCCCTTGACCGTGGGCACGCTATTCGAATAGTTTTACACTGCAGAGGTTGTACAACTTACCCACAAGAGATAAATTATCCTAAAAGTCAACACGCTTCCTTTGGCATGAGACCCGGATAAAATATCACAAAGCCTTTACCTTACTCTAATCTAGCTAGATACCACCCGCGAGGTTTCACCGCAGTAGGCTAACCGCCCAACCAAGCCCCTCTTGCGCCATATGAGTACAATGAAATCTGTCCCTCACTGTGGATAACCACCCATCCTCGGCACCCACTTTCCACTGGTGGCACCTAAACTAGACTATCATAAGTTAGTCACCAGGTCGCACCCATATAGACTTGTGGTTGTACGGTTAATGCTCGATGCGACAAACACAAGCGCTGGTCCTTAATTGACTAGGTGGAACATACACATTACAAGTTCTCGTGCTTCCCGCATCAATCCAAACCAACCATCCACCCTAATCTAAACCAACTTTCACATTTTATTTTATTTTAAAATCACAGTGACAACTCCAATTGCCACTTCCTTAACAAACACAAGGGTTCAACAATAAATCATAATTTTCCCCATTTTCAAGATTTTCCAAAGTTATTAGATAGCATGACTAAGCATTATCCTACCATTATACTATTCACAAAGATTAATATTAATCTCATTATTGAGTCAAAGGGAGTTCTAAGGTGACAAGGTACATGGCAATCAATGTCAAATGAGGGCATAACAAAGTTGGAATAACTAATTCCTAAAGATTTGAACTAGGGATTTTATGTAAATAGCAATGCACATAATTTAAAATATTTTAAAACATTTCAAAAGCATAGGTTCAAGATTATCAAAGGAGACTTGCCTTCTTGCAGGGTTTCTGGGTCTTCTTGCTGCTGTGAAGAGGGATCGTCGACAACGTTGGAATCTACGTGAGAAAAGACGAGGCAAACAAAGCAAATAAATACAAATAAAATTCAAATAAAATCCAAAAATTTAACAGAGCCCATAGTTGGATAGATTATGATTTTAGATGAATTTAGAAATTTGAATGGCTGAATTTGGAGTTAAAATGAGAAAGTTATGCTGGTTTGAAAATCTCATATTTGAATAAATCCAGAAATTAGGAAATTTCTGACAGGTGGGGCCCACTGGAATATTAGATTTTAATTTCTATTTTTATTCTGAGAGACTGACAGGTGGGGCCCACTGAACAGTAACCACTGGCGATCACTGACATGTGGGACCAACTGGACAGTGAGCCCACTGACTCAACCTCTGACACATGGGACCCATCGACTCGGGCCCACTTGTCGAGACAAGACAGAGGGTGGGGCCCAGCGGCGCGGGCCGCCAGCAGACCGGCGCCGCCGACATGTGGGGCCCACTTGTCGCTGCGAATTTTAAAAGAATGACTCGACCTCGGCGTGCGGAGCCGGGGCTCGAACGCGCCGAGGAGCTCGGGGAGGGATGAGATCGCACGATAACCGATGGGCGGGAGGCTTTGCCTACCCATATAGGGCAAGCAATTCTTTTGAGTTACCACGCCGGGAGGCTGGGAAGGTGGCCGAGGCGGTGGTCGTCGGCGAGGGAGTGGCGAGTGTCGGGCCCCTGATTATCAAATCCGACCCTCAGGTATTACAAAGACTAGTCCCGCATCAAAGCTAGTGCACACGGTCAAACAGAATGGAAAACATCACCATCAACGATTTATTACAAGAATAAGAGTACCACCACGTGGTCTCATTATTACAATGGAGGTTTAAGACCTCGCACACAAGAAATAAAGCGGAAGCAAATAAAACTGAGGACGACCCATCAATCCGCCACGTGCAATTGATCGGGAAGCGCGACCTAGTCCTCCGGAAGAATCCATCACACCACACGCGGCGTGAGAGTCGTAGTCACCTTCTTGAGCTTCAACTTCCTCTGAGATTTTATTTTTAAGTGTAGCATGTGAGTACGTAAAGTACTCCGCAAGTCTTGGGAAAAATGCATAGATGCAAGGCTTAACAAAGGAAGGCCATATGTTTCTTTTGCACAAAGCAATATTTGAAACCTCGATTACTACTAGTTATTTTCGAAGGCAATATTTAATGAAGTAAATGTTTTAGCAGAAACTATCATTAACTTTCTAGTGAAGGTTCCATCTACCAACACTAGCTAATCAACTTGAACAAGTTTAATATCAGGTTACATCCACCCTCTCTGCTCCATCCGCCAGATTCCTTCCGAGAGTTCCTCCACCCTGAATACAAACTTTGATTTTAAAACAAAATCAGAAATCTACCATGTGAATGCATTCCTTGCTCCGCCCTTGACCGTGGGCACGGCTATTCGAATAGTTTTACACTCTGCAGAGGTTGTACAACTTTACCCACAAGAGATAAATTATCCTAAAAGTCAACACGCTTCCTTGGCATGAGACCCGGATAAAATACCACAAAGCCTTTACCTTACTCTAATCTAGCTAGACACCACCCACCGAGGTTTCACCGCAGAAGGGTTAAATCCGCCAATCAAGCCCTCTTGCGCCATATGAGTACAAGAAATCCTCGTCCCTCACTGTGAATAACCGGTCCATCCTGCACCCACTTTCCACCGGTGGCACCTAAACTAGACTATCATAAGTTAGTCACCTAGGTCGCACCCATATAGACTTGTGGTTGTACGGTTAATCCTCGCTTGGACAAACACAAGCGTCGGTCCTTAATAGACTAGGGTGGAACATACACTTAACAAGTTCTCGTGCTTACTGCACCAACCCAAACAACCATCCACCCTAATCTAAACCAACTTTCACAATTTTATTTTATTTTAAAATCACAGTGACAACTCCAATTGCCACTTCACTTTCAAACACAAGGGTTCAATAATAAATCATAATTTCCCATTTTCAAGATTTTCCAAAGTTATTAGATAGCAAGACTAAGCATTAAGCTACCCATCTACTATTCACAAAGGTTAATAGTAATCTCATTATTGAGACAAAGGGAGTTCTAGGGTGACAAGGTACATGGCAATCAATGTCAAATGAGGGCATAACAAAGTTGGAATAACTAATTCCTAAAGACTTGAATTAGTGACTTTATGTAAATAGCAATGCACATAATTTAAAATATTTTAAAAACATTTCAAAAGCATAGGCTCAAAATGATCAAAGGAGACTTGCCTTCTTGCAGGGTTTCTGGGTCTTCTTGCTGCTGTGAAGAGGGATCGTCGACAACGTTGGAATCTACGCGAGGAAAGACGAAGCAACAAACAAATAAATACAAACAAAAATTCAAATAAAATCCAAAAATTCAACAGAGGCCATAGTTGGATAGATTATGATTTTAGATGAATTTAGAAATTTGAATGGCTGGAATTGGAGTTAAAATGAGAAAGTTATGCTCATTTGAAAATCTCAGATTTGAATAAATCGAGAAATTCGGAAATTTCTGACAGGTGGGACCCACTGGAGAATTAAATTTTAATTTCTATTTTTATTTTGAGAGACTGACAGGTGGGGCCCATGAACAGAACCACGGTAGTCATCGACATGTGGGACCCATCGACGCTGAGCCCACCGACTTAACCTCGACATGTGGGACCCTCTCGACTCGGCCCACTTGTCGAGACCAAAGACAGCAGGTGGGGCCCAGCGGCAAATGGCTGGCCAGAGACGGCGCGGCCGACGGGTGGGATCCACTTGTCACCCGAAAATAAACGAAAAACTCAACCTCGCGCGCGAGCCGGAGGCTCGAACGCGCCGAGGAGTTACGCGTGAGCGCCGCTAGCTGAGGAGCGGGAGGCGTTGCCTACCCAATATGGGTAGGTAACCCTTTGAGTTACTCACGGAGGGGAGGCCGGGAAGATGGCCGAGGCGGGTCGTCGGCGGCGAGGGAGTGCCGGAGGGGTTCAGGCGGTGCGTAGAATATGATCCTGGCGCGAAGGGGGTTCGGTTGGAAGGGTCGGCGGCTTGGGGACGAACGAGACGGCGGCGACGAGGTGGCAGCGACGCGGCTCGGAGCTCCGGCGCGACGCGCCCGGTGACGGGAGGCGCCGAGGGGTCGGGGAGGACCGCCCGGGCGTGAGGAAGCTCGGGGAGGCGACGGCAGGCTCTGGGGATGACCGAGGCAGCGAGGAAAGCTCGCCGGAGTTGGGCGGAGCTCGGAGGGACGGGAGGCACGGTGCTGGGGCGCTACGGGGCTCGGAAGCGAGAGCGGAGGGCCGAGGGAGGTGGTGCTGGAGGAGGCGAAGCCGAAGGGGGGTTTTTATAGGGCGGAGGAGGGGACACGGGCGCGGGATTGCTCGCCGGAGATCTCGGTGGCCGGCGGGGAAAGTTTGGGGGAAAAAGGAAATAGGGGACCGGGAAGGGAAGGGAGGCGCGGGCGTTAGGGATCCGGTCGTGCGGGGAGCTCGGGGATTCCAAAACCGGGGAGAGGCAGGGAAGGCAAAGCCGGATTCGGCTCGGTGCGTCGCCGCGCAAAGAAGGAAAGCGGGAGAGAAGAAAGGAAAGGGGCGCCCGTGGGGAGACGGATCCGACAAAGCGGGCCGGGTTGCAGCGAGAGCGAGGCGTGTGGGCGGCGGCGGCGGGCTCGCGGTGCGAGAGACGGAGACGGAGGGGAGACGCGCCGACGTGTGGGCGGCGCGCGTCGTCGGATGGAGTTCGGCGGTGGAGGATGAGGTGAGGCGACGGGTGGATGGGAGTGAGGGACGACGTGGCGCCATCGGGAAGGGTAGCGCGGTGGAGCGGATGGCCGAGGGGGCGGCGTGGCTAGATCCAGGCCGCCCACGCGTCGTCCGGGAGGGGTTTGAATTTTTATTTTTGGTTTTGATTTTTAGATTTTCGAAAAGGCTAGGAAATTCATTTGGCCTCGAAAAATATGAAAATACCTCCAAAATTTCCAGAAAAATTCACGAAGCTCCCGGAGATATTTTGGACTTAATAAAATTATTTCTAACTACTGTTGATACTTAATTTTCATAATTTAAATTACTTTTAAATTCTAAAAATAGGTTTTAAATTCCAGAAAATTCAGAAAAGCCAATTAAAATCCAATTACTTTGAAATAGTTGATTTAAATTTAATTTTTCTCCGAAAGCAAAATTTGGGATGTGACAAACCTACCCCCTTAGAAAGAATCTCGACCCGAGATTCTGGACGGACGGGAAAAGGTCGGGAACTCTTCTTTCAAATCCTCCTCACGCTCCCAAGTCGCCCGATTCGAATGGTTGCTCCACCGCACTTTACGTAACTTGATAACCTTGTCGCGCGTCGCGCTCGCTTCCTCCAATATCTTGACTGGATACTCTGGATAGGTGAGGTCCTCCTTCACATTGATTTCATCTAGAGGCATCTGCTCTTCTGGAACTCTAAGACATTTTCTTAGCTGAGACACATGGAAGACGTCATGCACCTTTGACAGTTGAGGGGGAAACTCCAACTGGTAAGCCACTTCTCCTCGTTTTGCTACAACAGGAATGGGTCCGATGAATCTAGGAGCAAGTTTTCCACTGACCCCAAAACGCCTCATTCCTTTGAGAGGTGACACCTTCAAATAAACATGATCCCCAGGTACAAACTCCAATGCCCTTCGACGATTGTCCGCATAACTTTTCTGTCTTGTTTGTGCTATTTTTAATCTGTCCTGAATTAGGCGAACTTGTTCCTCGGCTTGCTTTAACACGTCTGGTCCAAATACTTGTCCTTCTCCTGTCTCCTTCCAATACAAGGGAGTCCTGCACTTTCTACCATACAAGGCTTCAAATGGAGACATTTGTAAACTGGATTGGTAACTATTATTGTAGGAGAACTCTGCATAGGGTAGACTCTGATCCCAATTTGTCTTGTTTGCTAAGACACAAGCCCTCAACATATCTTCCAAGATTTGATTTACTCTTTCTGTTTGTCCATCTGTCTGGGGATGATAGGCTGTACTGAAGTTTAAGTTTGTGCCCAAAAGTTCATGTATCTTTTGCCAAAACCTTGAGGTGAATTGGGTTCCTCGATCTGACACAATCTTCTTTGGGATTCCATGCAAACACACAATTCTTGACATGTACAACTCCGCAAGTCTATCCCCGGAGTAGGTGGTCTTTACTGGAATGAAATGGGCGACTTTTGTCAAACGATCCACTATAACCCAAATTGAATCGTGCCCTGTTTTGGTTCTTGGTAATCCAGTTATAAAATCCATACCAATTTCTTCCCATTTCCACTCAGGGATCTGCAATGGCTGCAGAAGTCCAGCAGGTCTCTGGTGTTCAGCTTTAATCCGTTGGCATACATCGCACAAGGCTACGTATTCTGCAATTTCTCGTTTCATACTTGACCACCAATACCTCTCCTTGAGATCTTGGTACATCTTAGTACTCCCAGGATGAATTGAATATCCAGATTCATGGGCTTCCTTCAATATTAACTCCTTTACCTCTTTCTTTTCAGGTACAATAATTCTTTTCCCAAACCAAAGGGTACCTTCTTCATCCTCTGAAAATCCCGAGGCTTTCCCTTTCTTCATATTATCCTTGATCTCCTGGGCATACTTGTCCTCCTTTTGAGCTGCTCTGATTTGATCCTCTAAGGTTGGTTGAATCTCCAGAGTAGCGAGAAATCCTTTTCCCACTACTTCTAGATTAAGTCAAATTCTTCTTGAAGTGCGGGCATACCGTCCCTTAATCCACAACTTGGTGCAATAACTCTTTCGGCTCAAGGCATCGCCTACCACATTAGCCTTTCCGGATGATAATGTATTCCAATATCATAATCCTTTATTAACTCAAGCCATCTCTTTTGCCTCATATTGAGATCGGGTTGAGTAAATATGTACTTCAAACTTTTGTGATCCGTATAGATCTCACAATGCTGCCGATCGATAATGCCTCCATATTTTTAGAGCATGCACTACACCATGAGCTCTAAATCATGGGTTGGGTAGTTCTCTTCATGGGGCCGCAATTGCCTTGAAGCATAGGCTACTACCTTTCTTTCTTGCATCGAACACACCTAACCCTTGCCTCGACGCATCACGAAAGACTTCAAAATCCTTCCTAATGTCCGGAAGCGCCAACACCGGTGCAGAAGTTAACCTTTTCTTCAACTCTTGAAACTATCCTCACATGGTTTACTCCATTCAAACTTCTTTTCCTTCTTCAAAGAATCGGGTGAGAGGTCTTGCGAGCTTGGAGAAACCTTCAATAAATCGACGATAATAACCACCAATCCAAGAAAACTCCCGATTTCGGATATCGACTTTGGTTGTGTCCAATTGAGCACATCATTTACTTTCTCGTGGTCTACTGACACTCCTCCCGCTGAAATCACATGGCCCAAGAAAGCTACTTTCTTCAACCAAAACTCACACTTACTGAACTTGGCATACAACTGATTCTCTCTGAGCTTTTCCAAAACTATCCTCAAATGTTCTGCGTGCTCTTCCTCATTCTTGGAGTATATCAGAATATCGTCGATGAATACAACCACAAACTTATCCAAATATTCCATGAACACCTTATTCATCAGATTCATGAAGTATGTCAGCATTGGTTAGACCGAAAGACATCACTGTATACTCATACAATCCATAACGGGTGGCAAATGCGGTCTTGGGTATGTCCTCTGGTCTTAACTTCAATTGGTGATATCCTGATCGAAGGTCAATCTTAGAGAATACACATGATCCTTTCAACTGATCAAACAGATCATCTATTCTGGGTAAAGGGTACTTGTTCTTAATAGTCACATCATTCAATGATCGATAGTCCACACACATGCGAAGACTACCATCTTTCTTCTTTACTAGCAGTACTGGTGCTCCCCAAGGTGACGAGCTTGGCCTTACAAATCCTTTATCCTGTAGCTCTTCAATTTGTTTCTTAACTTCCACCAAATCATTTGCGGACATCCGATAAGGTCTCTTGAAATTGGAGCTGTTCTGTACTAGGTTGATGACAAATTCTACTTCCTCTCAGCGGCATTCGGGCAAATCTTCCGGGAATACATCCGGTACTCACTCACTATAGGTACTTTTTCCGAGTCACTCCTTTACGCTGCTCAAACTACACCTGCTGGGTAAGGGAGTTTGACTTATACCTTACTTGAATCCCATCGAGTTAGTGATTGTAATGACTCAACAAGATAGTCTATCTGCCCTTTATACTTGGTTAACCAATCCATTCCAAGTATTACATCTAAACCCTTGGAGTCTATTATAATAAGATTCGCTAAGAACTTAACTCCATTTATATCCACGCTTCGCAAGGCAAACTGTGTTAGTCCTCATTTCCTTTCCAGGACCGGACTAGCATGGGGTTCTGTAGTTTACTCACATCCCAATTATACCTTTCAACCACATCTTTTGACACAAAAGAATGTGAAGCTCCGAATCAAAAATGCCGATGCAATTATCGAGTTGACAAGAAACTTACCTGTAACTACGCCGGGTGCATCTTGGGCCGCTCACGCGTCACATGGTTGAGATGCCCTCTGCTCACCACTTGTGGAGTCCTTGGGGTCTGTGGTGCCCCACGGCCTTGACTGCAATGGAGCTTTGCCGCGTAGTCCCCAAATTGAAACGAACTGGTGTCATTGCTGGGCGTTTCTGGGGACAGTTGCTGGCATAGTGCCCCATGTTCTTGCAGTTAAAGCACTGCACTCCTGCTGCTGAAGTCTCGTTCTGCGGGGGTTGGCCACCATTGTTTGCCCGGGGAGTTTGTGGATTTGGGTGGGGTCCTGAAAAGGGAGTCCTTGGCATGCTTGACTCTGATAGCTTATGATAGTGAGGTGTGTTGGGGCGGAATCGAGAGCTGCTTGCTCCTTGTCGTGCTTGAAACTTCCTCTTCCGATTTTAAATGCAGTGCGCCGAGCATCTTCTTGGACAAAGGCCTTGTTCACTAGGTGCTGGAAGGTTGGGAAGTCATTGGATACCAGCTGCACTTTGAGATTGGGGTCAAGTCCCTGCGTGAACCTCCAAATCTTGGTTGCCTCTGAGGTGACCTCTTCAGATGCATACCTGGACAGTTGGGTGAACTTGTTCAGGTATTCGGAAACACTGAGGTTTCCCTGTTGTAGTTGGTAGAATTCTCTCTTCTTCATTTCCATTATTCCCGTAGGAATATGGGCAGTGCGGAAAGCTTCGACAAACTCCTCCCAAGTGATGGCTTGGGCATTTTGATGGGCGGCGCGGTAGTTTTCCCACCGCCATGGCAGCCATTCCTTGAGCTAGTGAGCAGATATACAAGACCTTTTCATTATCGTTGCAATCGAGCTAGGACCAATTTTCTTTCCACATCCTTGATCCAATCATCCGCCTCCGGGGATCCATCGATCCAGCAAAAGTGGGAGGTCTTGTCCTCATGAATTCCCAATTTAGACCGGGTGCTCGGTTGGGTGCTGGGCCGGGTCACGCACTTGGTTCTCGGCGAGCTTGAAGTAATCGCAGCTGCATAGCCATCATTTGCTCCAAGTTGGGGCCCGAGCAGGAGGTGGTGGAATGTTGTCCTCCGGCTGGTTGTTGGCGCCACGGCTCGCTGTGGTTGCTCTCGTGTTCACCATCCAAGGCGGTTTAGGTTAGCGTAAGGTAAGAGGAAATAGCAAAGGTAAGAGATTAGGGAACTAAACCACATCCCCAAGCCAACACACAAGAAAGAACTTAGGGGAAAACTTTATTAAAACAAGATAACTCCAAGGATGGCTGTACCACAAGTGCACATAGGCTCTGCACACCATCTAGCACACCAAAACATAACAATAAGCAAAGACTACTAATCCTTCCAAAGACGCGCCCTCGTGGTCTTCTTCCGGTCCTCTTCGATCCTCCTCCGGTCTTCTGGCGTTCTCTCACGTGATGACGTGAACAAATCACACTCGCCGAGGTACGCATGCGATCGAGGCAGGCGATCGAGAACGGAAGGAGAAGGCTTGCGCTTCTTGACAATCGCGAGTCGCTGGTCTTTCGGCAAAACGCGGAAGGGAAAAGTAAAATTGTAGAACAGTATAAAATGAATAAAATAAATTAAAAATTAAATAAAAGCTCTAAGTGGGCTTTGAGAGTGGGTCGACCACCTTGGGCCGAGGCCCAAGGGGTGGCCGCACCCTCCCACTTAACCCTAGGGCTTCCCCTCCTCCCCTTTCCCACACCCAGCCGCCACCCCTTTTCCCACCCTCTGGGCGCAGCCCTCCCTGGTTGGTGCCCCACCTCCCCACAAGTGCTGCTGCCATTGGAGCCAAGGAGAGGAAGGAGAAGAAGAAGAAGGAAGGAGAAGGAAGGAGAAGAAGAAGAGGAGGAAAAAGGGGTGATTCTTCATATAGGTAATTTTTCCTCATCCCAAACCCTCTGTTTTTCTGAATAATTAGGTTCACACGGATTTTGAAGGAGATTATAGATTAATTGCCCGATTAGAGATTACCTGCTGTCTGCCTGTAGATTGATTCGCGTAGCGCATCTGTTTGCGCGGTTTTGACCTAGTAAACGATTTTTCCTGGGACTCTCCCAAAAGGAAAGTTGTAGAGGACTTCCATACGCATCTCCTATATTTATTTGGGAATTTTCTGCCGTGGGATCTGGGAGTTACAGGGTCGGGAATACTGCTGTTCGTCAGGCGAGCAGATTGGTACAGACCGACGGTAATCTGTGAATTTGTGGTAGTAAATGATTTTTTGGTCATGGTTGTAATTGAGAAAGTTGTAGAGAATTTAGAGTTATAGCTTCTATATAAAATTCAGAATTTTTAGACCCTGTATTGTTGTTGGGACGCATTTTAATATCGCTGTCCAATCTGCTAGAACAGAGATCTTTGTCTGTGTTGGGCATTAAATTACTTAGGGTAATAAAGTTGAAAGGATTCTAGACCTTTGCATAGCTTTGTTTACATTATCTTAATAATGTTAAATTTGTGAACTATGTTTTAGATTAAAATGTTGGAGGATGTTTTAATTAGTGAATTGCTATCGCTATCCCGTTATTCCTTAATTGTTTATGCTTCCGCTTATACTATCTTGTTTACTAATTGTTGCCGCTTAATTTATTTTGTAAATTGGCTAGTTGTAGAGCGCTTTAGTAGCATCCCAGGTAATGTGGGTCCCGGGTGTTACAAATGGTATCGAGCGCGTTAGGTCCGTGGTAATGAAACTATTAAATTGACACACCGTGCACGAGGATGGGATGGGTCAAGCATTGCATTTATGCTTTTGACATGTTGTATTGGTGATTTACATTATGAGATAATCTTGTATGATTATTATTTTGTCCTATGACTGTTATGAGTGAGAATTGTCAATGATAAGATGTAGAGGTTGTATTTGCTGCCTTAGCATTGCCAAAGTTATACCACCGCTTGTAGCATGGGGATTAGCGATGTAGTTATCTCGAGTAACTAGTGCGATGTTGTGAGTGAGTTTCTTAAGAAAGGTTGTTAACTTCCTTGAGTTGATTTTGGCCAATTCCCGCCTATTGCGCTTAATGAATTTTCTCTTGAGATTGTGGTTCATTGCAGTTGTTGGTTTGCAAATTATTTCGAGTGTTGAAGTTTAATTCTCTCCTTTCGACTTTATTAAAACAAGATAACTCCAAGGATGGCTGTACCACAAGTGCACATAGGTTCTCCCGTAGTTGTTGCTCGGCTATCCTTGGAATGCTCTATTCTTTGGTTGTTCTTTTCTTGATTGTTCTTTTGTCTCGTGGGTTGAGGAGCAAGATTCGAGGACTAATCCTTTTAGGTGGGGAGAATGTAATACCTCGATCGCCGATACCATCTAGCACACCAAAACATAACAATAAGCGTAGCGCATCTAAGGACGCGTAAACGACATTTTATTTGGGTACTACGGACTCGAAAGACTACTAATCCTTCCAAAGACGCGCATTTTAATATCGCTCGCTAGAACAGAGTCTTCTTCATTAAATTACACCTATCTGGTCCTCTTGTAGGTTTTAAGTGATGAATCGATCCTCCTCCGGTCTTCGGAGAGGAGTAAGGCGTTCGGGGTTCTCACGTGATGACGTGGCTTTGTGCTGAGAGATGCCTTTTGGACAGGTGGTCTTGTCCCTGAGCACTCTTGATTTTACTTCGCACTCGGTGGTTGCCGAGATTGCATGATATCGTGCGTATCGATAATGTGGAATATGGCAAAGACCGAGAACGGAAGGAGAAGGCTTGCGCCAATTAAATCTGAAATTGAAGAGGTATGATTCATTTGTGGTTGTAGTTGTATGGAATTATAAATGATGATGTATGATTGTTCGTAGTTTGAATAGCGTTAAACAAAGTTTGCTTTGCCGAGATTTTATCTTGAGGGTGATGACATGGCGGATCGGGCGCCGCACCTTCTTGTGGTAATGTCATGATGACGTAATAAGTCCGATGTGGAGTCGACAAGATTTATTTGTTAATGTTTTACCGTCATTGATGGTGATTTGAGGATTGAGGATATAAACATTGTTATTTGTGAAAGATTAAATTGTTGATGATTAATCTATTGAAGTTTGTGGAAGATTAAATGTTTCATTTGCATTTAATTGTGGATACAATGACTGAGTTTGAATAGCCTCGTTAAAGCTTTTTGCTTGCTGAGATTTTATCTCACCCTTGTTTCCTCTCCTCTGTGGACCTTGAGCATGCATGGAAGGGTAGAACGGCACCACACCGATGCACGTGAATCATATTTTTATGTCTGTAATAAAGTTGAAAGGATTCTAGACCTTTGCATAGCTTTGTTTACATTATCTTAATAATGTTAAATTTGTGAACTATGTTTTAGATTAAAATGTTGGAGGATGTTTTAATTAGTAATTGCTATCGCTATCCCGTTATTCCTTAATTGTTTATGCTTCCGCTTATACTATCTTGTTTACTAATTGTTGCCGCTTAATTTATTTTGTAAATTGGCTAGTTGTAGAGCGCTTTAGTAGCATCCTGTAATGGGTAATCGAAGTCGAGCCGTGCCGTTGTTGGGGATGACGGCTGGTACCGGGAAGACGGCGTGTAATCAACTACGGTGAAGACGGCGCATAGTCGGCCGGCGAGACGCCCCAACTCAAACTCACCTGCTCTCGAGGAGCTGTGCGGCGTGTCGAATGCTGGTAGCTGGAAGTGAGAAGCATCCGAAGTTGTCCAATCTCATCCTGAGCTCTAGCATAAGTGACTGCCATCGCCTGGGTGAGCTGCACCTGATGTGACAATCGAGGATCGTCAGCTGGAATATCAAAGGGATCTGATACCTCCCCGGGCGAGGGTTGATGAAGAAGCAAAAAGGGGACTGATGTACAACATCTTTGTGCAGGTGGCACAACTCGTGAATGGCGAGGCGTGCTGCGTCCTGGACAACGTCGAAACAGCGGAACCGAGGGTGCTTGATGGGGTAGGTGTGGGACTTGAATTCCTCTTCCCGTGCATACAGAATACCTCCATCGCCCAAGAGTCTCGATCCAGATCCGCGTCTTCCGACCCGAAGATGGGCGGTGGACGGTACTCCGGACATCGCATCACCGCCGGAGAAGGCTAGCGAATGCTCCAAATCCTCTCCATGTGAGTAGTAGTCCCACGGGGCAGCGGAGGATGAACCAGCCATCTACAAAGTTGAGTGAAAGAAAAGATTAGTAAAAGTTTTAACAAATGGAGTTGGAGACAAGAACGAGATTCTAGGTAGGAAGAGAGTAGAAGCAAAGAAGCTTATACATTTTTAATATACTCTTTTATAAATATAAGTCCTTATGGTTTGCCATTCCTAATCTAGGTCACGTCCTATACCAAATTGGCTCGATACCATCTCTGCTGGGCCCTGATTATCAAATCCGGCCCTCGTATTACAAAGACTAGTCCCGCATCAAAGCTAGTGCACACAACAAACAGAATGGAAAACATCACCATCAACGATTTATTACAGAAAATAAGAGTATCGACCACGGGTCTCATTATTACAATGGAGGTTTAAGACCTCGCACACAAGAAATAAAGCGGAAGCAAATAAAACTCGAGGACGACCCATCAATCCGCCACGAGCAATTGATCGGGAAGCGCGACCTAGTCCTCCGGAAGAATCCATCACGACCACACGCGACGAAGTAGTCGAGTCACCTTCTTGAGCTTCAACTTCCTCTCGAGATTTTATTTTTAAGTGTAGCATGTGAGTACGTAAAGTACTCCGCAAGTCTTGGGAAAATGCATAGATGCAAGGCTTAACAAAGGAAGGCCATATGTTTCTTTTGCACAAAGCAATATTTGAAACCTCGACACTACTAGTTATTTTCAAGGCAATATTTAATGAAGTAAATGTTTTAGCAGAAACTATCATTAACTTTCTAGTGAAGGTTCCATCTACCAACACTAGCTAATCAACTTGAACAAGTTTAATATGCATGGTTACATCCACCCTCTCTGCTCCATCCGCCAGATTCCTTCCGAGAGTTCCCTCCACCCTCGAATACAAACTTTTGATTTTAAAACAAAATCAGAAATCTACCATGTGAATGCATTCCTTGCCCGCCCTTGACCGTGGGCACGGCTATTCGAATAGTTTTACACTCTGCAGAGGTTGTACAACTTTACCCACAAGAGATAAATTATCCTAAAAGTCAACACGCTTCCTTGGCATGAGACCCGATAAAATACCACAAAGCCTTTACCTTACTCTAATCTAGCTAGACACCACCACGAGGTTTCACCGCAGAAGGGTTAAATCCGCCAATCAAGCCCTCTGCGCCATATGAGTACAAGAAATCCCTGTCCCTCACCGTGAATAACCACCCATCCCCGGCACCCACTTTCCACTTGGTGGCACCTAAACTAGACTATCATAAGTTAGTCACTAGGTCGCACCCATATAGACTTGTGGTTGTACGGTTAATGCTCGCTTTGGACAAACACAAGCGTCGGTCCTTAATAGACTAGGTGGAACATACACTTAACAAGTTCTCGTGCTTATCGCACCAACCCAAACAACCATCCACCCTAATCTAAACCAACTTTCACAATTTTATTTTATTTTAAAATCACAGCGACAACTCCAATTGCCACTTCACTTTCAAACACAAGGGTTCAATAATAAATCATAATTTCCCATTTTCAAGATTTTCCAAAGTTATTAGATAGCAAGACTAAGCATTAAGCTACCCATCTACTATTCACAAAGGTTAATAGCAATCTCATTATTGAGACAAAGGGAGTTCTAGGGTGACAAGGTACATGGCAATCAATGTCAAATGAGGGCATAACAAAGTTGGAATAACTAATTCCTAAAGACTTGAATTAGTGACTTTATGTAAATAGCAATGCACATAATTTAAAATATTTTAAAAATATTTCAAAAGCATAGGCTCAAAATGATCAAAGGAGACTTGCCTTCTTGCAGGGTTTCTGGGTCTTCTTGCTGCTGTGAAGAGGGATCGTCGACAACGTTGGAATCTACGCGAGGAAAGACGAAGCAACAAACAAATAAATACAAACGAAAATTCAAATAAAATCCAAAAATTCAACAGAGGCCATAGTTGGATAGATTATGATTTTAGATGAATTTAGAAATTTGAATGGCTGGAATTGGAGTTAAAATGAGAAAGTTATGCTCATTTGAAAATCTCAGATTTGAATAAATCGAGAAATTCAGAAATTTCTGACAGGTGGGACCCACTGGAGAATTAAATTTTAATTTCTATTTTTATTTTGAGAGACTGACAGGTGGGGCCCACTGAACAATAACCACTGGTGGTCACTGACATGTGGGACCCACTGGACAGTGAGCCCACTGACTTAACCTCTGACATGTGGGACCCTCGACTCGCCCACTTGTCGAGACCAAAGACTGAAGGTGGGGCCCAGCGGCAGTGGGCAGCAGAGCGGGCGCCGACGGTGGGATCCACTTGTCACCGGAAAATAAACGAAAACTCAACTCTCGCGCGGAGCCGAGGCTCGAACGCGCGCGAGGAGTTACGCGTGGCGCCGCTAGCTGTGGAGCGGGAGGCGTTGCCTACCCGGATGGGTAGGTAACCCTTTGAGTTACTCGCCGAGGGGAGGCCGGGAAGATGGCCGAGGCAGGTCGCCGGCGGCGAGGAGTGCCGAGGGGTTCAGCGGTGCGTAGAATATGATCCCGGCGCGAGGGGTTCGGTTGGAAGGGTCTGCGGCTTGGGGACGAACGGAGACGGCCGCGACGAGGTGGCAGCGACGACGGCTCGGGAGCTCCGGCGCGACGGCGCCCGGTGACGGGAGGGGCCGAGGGGTCGGGAGGACCGCCCGGCGTGAGGAAGCTCGGGAGGCGACGGCAGCTCGGGATGATCGAGGCAGCGAGGAAAGCTCGCCGGAGTTGGGCGGAGCTCGGAGGGACGGAGGCACGATCTTTGGGCGCTACGGGCTCTGGCGAGAGCGGAGGGCCGAGGAGGTGGTGCTGAGGAGGCGGCCGAAGGGGGTTTTATAGGGCGGAGGAGGGACACGGCGCGGGATTGCTCGCCGAGATCTCGGTGGCAGCGGGAAAGTTTGGGGAAAAAGGAAATAGGGGACCGGAAGGGAAGGAGGCGCGGCGTTAGGGATCCGGCGTGCGGGGAGCTCGGGATTCCAAAACCGGGAGAGGCAGGAAGGCAAAGCGGATTCGGCTCGGTGCGGTCGCCGCGCAAAGAAGGAAAGCGGGAGAGAAGAAAGGAGCGGAGCCCGCGGGGAGACGGATCCGACAAAGCGGGCCGGGGTTGCAGCGGAGCGAGGCGTGTGTGGTCGACGGGCGGGGCCGCGGTGTAGAGAGACGGAGACGGAGGGGAGACGCGCCGGCTGTGGGCCTGGCGCGCGCGTCGGATGGAGTTCGGGTGGTGGAGGATGAGGTGAGGCGACGGTGGATGGGAGTGAGGGACGACGTGGCGCCATCGGGAAGGGTAGGCGGGGTGGAGCGGATTGCCGAGGGGGGGCGGCGTGGCTAGATCCAGGCCGTCCACGCGTCGTCTGGGGGAGGGGTTTGAATTTTTATTTTTGGTTTTTGATTTTTAGATTTTCAGAAAAGGCTAGGAAATTCATTTGGCCTCAGAAAAATATGAAAATACCTCCAAAATTTCCAGAAAAATTCACAGAAGCTCCTGGAGATATTTTGGAGTTAATAAAATTATTTCTAACTACTGTTGATACTTAATTTTCATAATTTAAATTACTTTTTAAATTCTAAAAATAGGTTTTAAATTCCAGAAAATTCAGAAAAGCCAAATAAAATCCAATTACTTTGAAATAGTTGATTTAAATTTAATTTTTCTCCAGAAAGCAAAATTTGGGATGTGACAAACCTACCCCCCTTAGAAAGAATCTCGACCCCGAGATTCGGACGGACTGGGAAAAAGGTCGGGGAACTCTTCTTTCAAATCCTCCTCACGTTCCCAAGTCGCTTCCGATTCTGAATGGTTGCTCCACTGCACTTTACAGAACTTGATAACCTTGCTGCGCGTACGGCGCTCTGCTTCCTCCAATATCTTGACTGGATACTCTGGATAGGTGAGGTCCTCCTTCACATTGATTTCATCTAGAGGCATCTGCTCTTCTGGAACTCTAAGACATTTTCTTAGCTGAGACACATGGAAGACGTCATGCACCTTTGACAGTTGAGGGGAAACTCCAACCGTAAGCCACTTCTCCTCGTTTTGCTACAACAGAATGGGTCCGATGAATCTAGGAGCAAGTTTTCCATCGACCCCAAAACGCCTCATTCCTTTGAGAGGTGACACCTTCAAATAAACATGATCCCCAGGTACAAACTCCAATGCCCTTCGACGATTGTCCGCATAACTTTTCTCGTCTTGTTTGTGCTATTTTTAATCTGTCTGAATTAGGCGAACTTGTTCCTCGGCTTGCTTTAACACGTCTGGTTCAAATACTTGTCCTTCTCTGTCTCCTTCCAATACAAGGAGTCCTGCACTTTCTACCATACAAGGCTTCAAATGGAGACATTTGTAAACTAGATTGGTAACTATTATTGTAGGAGAACTCGCATAGGGTAGACTCGATCCCAATTTGTCTTGTTTGCTAAGACACAAGCCCTCAACATATCTTCCAAGATTTGATTTACTCTTTCTGTTTGTCCATCCGTCTGGGATGATAGGTCAGATCTTGAAGTTTAAGTTTGTGCCCAAAAGTTCATGTATCTTTTGCCAAAACCTTGAGGTGAATTGGGTTCCTCGATCCGACACAATCTTCTTTGGGATTCCATGCAAACACACAATTCTTGACATGTACAACTCCGCAAGTCTATCCCGGAGTAGGTGGTCTTTCTTGGAATGAAATGGGCGACTTTTGTCAAACGATCCACTATAACCCAAATTGAATCGTGCCTGTTTTGGTTCTTGGTAATCCAGTTATAAAATCCATACCAATTTCTTCCCATTTCCACTCGTGGATCTGCAATGGCTGCAGAGTCCAGCAGTCTCTCGTGTTCACTTTAATCCGTTGGCATACATCGCACAAGGCTACGTATTCTGCAATTTCTCGTTTCATACTTGACCACCAATACCTCTCCTTGAGATCTTGGCACATCTTAGTACTCCTGTGATGAATTGAATATCCGATTCATGGGCTTCCTTCAATATTAACTCCTTTACCTCTTTCTTTTCAGGTACAATAATTCTTTTCCCAAACCAAAGGGTACCTTCTTCATCCTCCAAAATCCCGAGGCTTTCCTTTCTTCATATTATCCTTGATCTCCGGGCATACTTGTCCTCCTTTTGAGCTGCTCTGATTTGATCCTCTAAGGTTGGTTGAATCTCCAGAGTAGCGAGAAATCCTTTCCCACTACTTCTAGATTAAGTGCAAAATTCTTCTTGAAGTGCAGGCATACTTGTCCTTAATCCACAACTTGGTGCAATAACTCTTTCGGCTCAAGGCATCGCCTACCACATTAGCCTTTCCGGATGATAATGTATTCCAATATCATAATCCTTTATTAACTCAAGCCATCTCTTTTGCCTCATATTGAGATCGGGTTGAGTAAATATGTACTTCAAACTTTTGTGATCCGTATAGATCTCACAGCGGTTGCCGATCAGATAATGCCTCCATATTTTTAGAGCATGCACTACACCATGAGCTCTAAATCATGGGTTGGGTAGTTCTCTTCATGGGGCCGCAATTGCCTTGAAGCATAGGCTACTACCTTTCTTTCTTGCATCAGAACACAGCCTAACCCTTGCCTGGACGCATCACAGAAGACTTCAAAATCCTTCCTAATGTCCGGAAGCGTCAACACTGGTGCAGAAGTTAACCTTTTCTTCAACTCTTGGAAACTATCCTCACATGGTTTACTCCATTCAAACTTCTTTTCCTTCTTCAGCAACTGGGTGAGAGGTCTTGCGAGCTTGGAGAAACCTTCAATAAATCGACGATAATAACCACCAATCCAAGAAAACTCCCGATTTGGATATCGACTTTGGTTGTGTCCAATTGAGCACATCATTTACTTTCTCGTGGTCTACTGACACTCCTCTGCTGAAATCACATGGCCCAAGAAAGCTACTTTCTTCAACCAAAACTCACACTTACTGAACTTGGCATACAACTGATTCTCTCTGAGCTTTTCCAAAACTATCCTCAAATGTTCTGCGTGCTCTTCCTCATTCTTGGAGTATATCAGAATATCGTCGATGAATACAACCACAAACTTATCCAAATATTCCATGAACACCTTATTCATCGATTCATGAAGTATGTCAGCATTGGTTAGACCGAAAGACATCACTTTGTATACTCATACAATCCATAACGGGTGGCAAATGCGGTCTTGGGTATGTCCTCTGGTCTTAACTTCAATTGGTGATATCCTGATCGAAGGTCAATCTTAGAGAATACACATGATCCTTTCAACTGATCAAACAGATCATCTATTCTGGGTAAAGGGTACTTGTTCTTAATAGTCACATCATTCAATGATCGATAGTCCACACACATGCGAAGACTACCATCTTTCTTCTTTACTAGCAAGATCTTGGTGCTCCCAAGGTGACGAGCTTGGCCTTACAAATCCTTTATCCTGTAGCTCTTCAATTTGTTTCTTAACTTCCGCCAAATCATTTGCGACATCCGATAAGGTCTCTTGAAATTGGACTGCTCTGTACTAGGTTGATAACAAATTCTACTTCCCTGTCTAGCGGCATTCCGGGCAAATCTTTCGGGAATACATCTGGGTACTCACTCACTATAGGTACTTTTTCCAGAGTCACTCCCTTTACGCTGTTCAAACTACACCTGCTCTGGGTAAGGGAGTTTGACTTATACCTTACTTGAATCCCATCGAGTTAGTGATTGTAATGTTCTGGTCAAAGACAAATCTATCTGTCCTTTATACTTGGTTAACCAATCCATTCCAAGTATTACATCTAAACCCTTGGAGTCTATTATAATAAGATTCGCTAAGAACTTAACTCCATTTATATCCACGATTGCGTCAAGGCAAACGTGTTAGTCCTCATTTCCTTTCGAGGACTGACTAGCATGGGGTTACGTAGTTTACTCACATCCCAATTATACCTTTCAACCACATCTTTTGACACAAAAGAATGTGAAGCTCCGAATCAAATAATGCTGATGCAATTATCGAGTTGACAAGAAACTTACCTAACTACGTCGGGTGCATCTTGGGCTGCTTCCGCGGTCACATGGTTGAGATGCCCTCTGCTCACCACTTGTGGAGTCCTTGGGGTCTGTGGTGCCCCACGGCCTTGACCTGCAGTCGGAGCTCTTGCTGGCGTAGTCCCCAAATTGAAACGAACTGGTGTCATTCTTTGCGTTTACGGGACGATTCTTGGCATAGTGCCCCATGTTCTTGCAGTTAAAGCACTGCACTCCTGCTGCTGAAGTCTTGTTCTGCGGGGGTTGGCCACCATTGTTTGCCCGGGGAGTTTGTGGATTTGGGCGGGGTCCTGAAAAGGGAGTCCTTGGCATGCTTGACTCTGATAGCTTATGATAGTGAGGTGTGTTGGGGCGGAATCGAGAGCTGCTTGCTCCTTGCTGTGCTTGAAACTTCCTCTTCCGATTTTCGTACAGCTGGCGCTGAGCATCTTCTTGGACAAAGGCCTTGTTCACTAGGTGCTGGAAGGTTGGGAAGTCATTGGATACCAGCTGCACTTTGAGATTGGGGTCAAGTCCCTGCGTGAACCTCCAAATCTTGGTTGCCTCTGAGGTGACCTCTTCAGATGCATACCTGGACAGTTGGGTGAACTTGTTCAGGTATTCGGAAACACTGAGGTTTCCCTGTTGTAGTTGGTAGAATTCTCTCTTCTTCATTTCCATTATTCCCGTAGGAATATGGGCAGTGCGGAAAGCTTCGACAAACTCCTCCCAAGTGATGGCTTGGGCATTTTGATGGGCGGCGCGGTAGTTTTCCCACCAGTTGGCAGCCATTCCCTTGAGCTAGTGAGCAGCATACAGCACCTTTTCATTATCGTTGCACTGAGCTAGGACCAATTTTCTTTCCACATCGTTGATCCAATCATCTGCCTCCAGGGGATCCACTGATCCAGCAAAAGTGGGAGGTCTTGTCTTATGAATTCCCCAATTTAGACCGGGTGCTCGGTTGGGTGCTCTTGGTGGGCCGCACTTGGTTCTCAAGCAGAGCTTGAAGTAATCTTCTTTGCATAGCCATCATTTGCTCCAAGTTGGGGCCCGAGCAGGAGGTGGTGGAATGTTGTCCTCCGGCTGGTTGTTGGCGTCACGGCTCCTGCCAGGGTTGCTCCTCGTGTTCACCATATGAAGCGGTTTAGGTTAGCAGAAGGTAAGAGGGAAATAGCAAAGGTAAGAGATTAGGGGAACTAAACCACATCCAAGCCAACACACAAGAAAGAACTAGCAACCACTTAGGGGAAAACTTTATTAAAACAAGATAACTCCAAGGATGGCTGTACCACAAGTGCACATAGGCACAGCACACCCATCTAGCACACCAAAACATAACAATAAGCGTTCTAAGGACGCGGACATTTTATTTGGGTACTACGGACTCGAAAGACTACTAATCCTCTCCAAAGACGCGCTCCTCAGGGTCTTCTTCCGGGTCCTCTTCTGGATCCTCCTCCGGGTCTTCCTGGCGTTCTCTCACGTGATGACGTGAACAGTCACACTCGGCCGAGGCACGGTTGCGACTGGAGGCAGTCGACCGAGAACGGGAAGGAGAAGGCTTGCGCTTCTTGAGGGTGATGACAGGTGGCAGACTGGGGCGTCGCACCTTCTTGCGTGCTGTAAGTCTGATGTGGAGTCCTGAAAGTCGAGCTGGTGCCGGGTTGTTGGGGATGACGGCTGGTACTGGGGAAGACGGCGTGTAATCAACTACGGGTGAAGACGGCGCATAGTCGGCTGCGGCCCGGAGACGTCCCAACTCAAACTCAGCTGCCTGGCTCTGGAGGAGCTGTGTGCGAAGCGTGTCGGAATGCTGGTAGCTGGAAGTGAGAAGCATCCGAAGTTGTCCAATCTCATCCTGAGCTCTAGCATAAGTGACTGCCATCGCCTGGGTGAGCTGCACCTGATGTGACAGTCGAGGATCGTCAGCTGGAATATCAAAGGGATCTGGATACCTCTGTCCTGGGCGAGGGTTGATGAAGAAGCAAAAAGGGGACTGATGTACAGCATCTTTGTGCAGGTGGCACAACTCGTCAATGGCGAGGCGTGCTGCGTCCTGGACAACGTCGAAACAGCGGAACCGAGGGTGCTTGATGGGGTAGGTGTGGGACTTGAATTCCTCTTCCCGTGCATACAGGAATACCTCCATCGTCCAAGAGTCTCGATCCAGGATCCGCGTCTTCCGACCCCTGAAGATGGGCGGCTGACGGTACTCCAGACACTGCATCAGCTGCCGGAGAAGGCTAGCGAATGCTCCAGCATCCTCTCCATGTGAGTAGTAGTCCCACGGGGCAGCGGAGGATGAACCAGCCATCTACAAAGTTGAGTGAAAGAAAAGATTAGTAAAAGTTTTAACAAATGGAGTTGGAGACAAGAACGAGATTCTAGGTAGGAAGAGAGTAGAAGCAAAGAAGCTTATACATTTTTAATATACTCTTTTTATAAATATAAGTCCTTATGGTTTGCCATTCCTAATCTAGGTCACGTCCTACAGTCAAATTGGCTCTGATACCATCTCTGTCGGGCCCCCGGATTATCAAATCCGGGCCCTCTCATATTACAAAGACTAGTCCCGAGATCAAAGCTAGTGCACACAGTCAAACAGAATGGAAAACATCACCATCAACGATTTATTACAGTAAATAAGAGTACTGACCACAGGGTCTCATTATTACAATGGAGGTTTAAGACCTCGCACACAAGAAATAAAGCGGAAGCAAATAAAACTCGAGGACGACCCATCAATCCGCCACAGGCAATTGACTGGGGAAGCGCGACCTAGTCCTCCGGGAAGAATCCATCACAGCCACACGCGAAGCAGTAGTCGTAGTCACCTTCTTGAGCTTCAACTTCCTCTGAGATTTTATTTTTAAGTGTAGCATGTGAGTACGTAAAGTACTCCGCAAGTCTTGGGAAAAATGCATAGATGCAAGGCTTAACAAAGGAAGGCCATATGTTTCTTTTGCACAAAGCAATATTTGAAACCTCGATTACTACTAGTTATTTTCGAAGGCAATATTTAATGAAGTAAATGTTTTAGCAGAAACTATCATTAACTTTCTAGTGAAGGTTCCATCTACTAACACTAGCTAATCAACTTGAACAAGTTTAATACTGCGGGTTACATCCACCCTCTCGGCTCCATCCGCCAGATTCCTTCCGAGAGTTCCTCCACCCTCGAATACAAACTTTTGATTTTAAAACAAAATCAGAAATCTACCATGTGAATGCATTCCTTGCCCGCCCTTGACCGTGGGCACGGCTATTCGAATAGTTTTACACTCTGCAGAGGTTGTACAACTTTACCCACAAGAGATAAATTATCCTAAAAGTCAACACGCTTCCTTGGCATGAGACCCAGATAAAATACCACAAAGCCTTTACCTTACTCTAATCTAGCTAGACACCACCCGCTGAGGTTTCACCGCAGAAGGTTAAATCCGCCCAATCAAGCCCCTCTTGCGCCATATGAGTACAAAGAAATCCTGTCCCTCACTTGTGAATAACCGTCCATCCTCGGCACCCACTTTCCATCGGTGGCACCTAAACTAGACTATCATAAGTTAGTCACCTAGGTCGCACCCATATAGACTTGTGGTTGTACGGTTAATGCTCGGTTTGGACAAACACAAGCGTCGGTCCTTAATAGACTAGGGTGGAACATACACTTAACAAGTTCTCGTGCTTCTCGCACCAACCCAAACAACCATCCACCCTAATCTAAACCAACTTTCACAATTTTATTTTATTTTAAAATCACAGTGACAACTCCAATTGCCACTTCACTTTCAAACACAAGGGTTCAATAATAAATCATAATTTCCCATTTTCAAGATTTTCCAAAGTTATTAGATAGCAAGACTAAGCATTAAGCTACCCATCTACTATTCACAAAGGTTAATAGTAATCTCATTATTGAGACAAAGGGAGTTCTAGGGTGACAAGGTACATGGCAATCAATGTCAAATGAGGGCATAACAAAGTTGGAATAACTAATTCCTAAAGACTTGAATTAGTGACTTTATGTAAATAGCAATGCACATAATTTAAAATATTTTAAAAACATTTCAAAAGCATAGGCTCAAAATGATCAAAGGAGACTTGCCTTCTTGCAGGGTTTCTGGGTCTTCTTGCTGCTGTGAAGAGGGATCGTCGACAACGTTGGAATCTACGCGAGGAAAGACGAAGCAACAAACAAATAAATACAAACAAAAATTCAAATAAAATCCAAAAAATTCAACAGAGGCCATAGTTGGATAGATTATGATTTTAGATGAATTTAGAAATTTGAATGGCTGGAATTGGAGTTAATATGAGAAAGTTATGCTCATTTGAAAATCTCATATTTGAATAAATCGAGAAATTCGGAAATTTCTGACAGGTGGGACCCACTGGAGAATTAAATTTTAATTTCTATTGTTATTTTGAGAGACTGACAGGTGGGGCCCACTGAACAGTAACCACTGGTGGTCACTGACATGTGGGACCCACTGGACAGTGAGCCCACTGACTTAACCTCTGACATGTGGGACCCTCTGGACTCCGGGCCCACTTGTCGAGACCAAAGACTGAGGTGGGGCCCAGCGGCGCGGCTGCGCAGAGCCGGCGGCGGCTGACGGGTGGGATCCACTTGTCAGCCCGGAAAATAAACGAAAAACTCAACCTCCGCGCGCGGAGCCGGAGGCTCGAACGCGCGCCGAGGGAGTTACGAGTGAGCGCTGCTAGCTAGGGGAGCGGGGAGGCGTTGCCTACCCAGTATGGGTAGGTAACCCTTTGAGTTACTCGCCGGAGGGGAGGCCGGGGAAGATGGCCGGGCGGTGGTCGTCGGCGAGGGAGTGCCGGAGGGGTTCAGGCGGTGCGTAGAATATGATCCTGGCGCGGAGGGGGTTCGGTTGGAAGGGTCGGCGAAGCTTGGGGACGAACGGAGACGGCCGGCGACGAGGTGGCAGCGACGACGGCTCGGGAGCTCCGATGTGACGGCGCTCCGGTGACGGGAGGCGCCGAGGGTCGGGAGGACCGCCGGGCGTGAGGAAGCTTCGGGAGGCGGCAGCAGCTCGGGATGACCGAGGCAGCGAGGAAAGCTCGCCGGAGTTGGGCGGAGCTCGGAGGGACGGGAGGCACGGTGCTGGGGCGCTACGGGGCTCGGAAGCGAGAGCGGAGGGCCGAGGGAGGTGGTGCTGGAGGAGGCGGCCGAAGGGGGTTTATAGGCGCGAGGAGGGGACACGGTGCGGGATTGCTCGCGGAGATCTCGGTGGCAGCGGGAAAGTTTGGGGAAAAAGGAAATAGGGGACCGGAAGGAAGGGAGGCGCGGCGTTAGGGATCCGGCCGTGCGGGAGCTCGGGATTCCAAAACCGGGAGAGGCGGGGAAGGCAAAGCGGATTCGGCTCGAGTGCGATCACCGCGCAAAGAAGGAAAGCGGGAGAGAAGAAAGGAGCGGAGCTCGCGGGAGAGACGGATCCGACAGCGGGGCGGGGTTGCAGCGGAGCGAGGCGTGTGTGGCGACGCGGGGCCGCGCGGCGCGAGACGGAGACGGAGGGGAGACGCGCCGGCAGTGGGCGGGCGTGCGTCGTCGGATGGAGTTCGGCGGTGGAGGATGAGGTGAGGCGGGCGGGTGGATGGGAGTGAGGGCGACGTGGCGCCATCGGGAAGGGTAGGCGGGTGGAGCGGATGGCCGAGGGGGGCGTGGCTAGATCCAGGCCGTCCACGCGTCGTCCGGGAGGGGTTTGAATTTTTATTTTTGGTTTTTGATTTTAGATTTTCAGAAAAGGCTAGGAAATTCATTTGGCCTCAGAAAAATATGAAAATACCTCCAAAATTTCCAGAAAAATTCACAGAAGCTCCTGGAGATATTTTGGACTTAATAAAATTATTTCTAACTACTGTTGATACTTAATTTTCATAATTTAAATTACTTTTTAAATTCTAAAAATAGGTTTTAAATTCCAGAAAATTCAGAAAAGCCAAATAAAATCCAATTACTTTGAAATAGTTGATTTCAATTTAATTTTTCTCCAGAAAGCAAAATTTGGGATGTGACACGGAGGGCTGCGGATGACGCGTGAAATGCAAACACGGAGCGGAGATGAGTCCAACGAAGGGGTCGGCGAGGCTCGGGGGCAAGCGGGGCGGCCGGCGACGAGGGGAGGGCGGAGCTAGCTCGGGTCCTCCGGTGCGACGGCGCTCCGGCGGCGGGGAGGGGCGGCTGAGGTGTCGGGGAGGGTCGCACGGGCACGGGGGTGCTCGAGGCGATGGCAATTACTCGCCGGAGCACTTACCGGACGCGCACGGGGAGCTTCTGGTGCGACGGCGCTCGGGGCTCAAGGGGAGAAGTGGAGGGCGCTGGGAGGTGGTGCGGGAGAAGGCGGAGCCGAGGGGGGGCTTTTATAGGGCGGAGGAGGGGACACTGGCGCGGGATTGCTCGCCGGAGATGGCGGCCGAGAAAAGGAAAGGCGCGGGGAGGAAAGGAAATAGGGCGCGAGAAGGAAAGGAGGCGCGGGTTAAGGGATTTGGTCGCGCGCGCGTCCGGACATCAAAACCGAGAGGGCCGGGTAAGGCAAGCGGATCCGCGCGGTCTCGGTCGGCCGGCGAAAAAGGAAAGAGGGGGAAGGAAAAGGAAGGAGGCGGCTCCGCGGAGACGATGGGTCTAACAGGCGGGGCCGGGTGGCAGCGGGAGCGGGCGCATGCGGTGGCCGACGCGGGGCCCGCAAGTCGCGAGTGAGGAGGAAATGAGAGCGGGCGGCTGGATGGCCCGTCACGGGACTCACTCATCCGAGCCGTCCACGCGTCGGGCGAGGAGGAGGAAGGCGGGGCGCCGGTGTGGCCGGGCCCATGAGGCAGCGAGGGAGAGAGAGATGCGGCCTGGATGGGCCGAGTGGCGACGTGGGCGGTCCTGGGCCATCCACGCGTCGGTTGGAGGGAGAGGGGAGATTTTTATTTTTCAGAATTTGATTTCTAATTTCAGAAAAGGCTAGGAAATTATTTAGGCCTCAGAAAAATATGAAATTACCTCCAAAAATTCCAGAAAAATTCACAGAAGCTCCTGGAGATATTTTGGACTTAATAAAATTATTTCCAACTACTGTTAATAATTAATTTTCATATTTTGAATTACGTTTTAAATTCTAAAATAGGTTTTTAAATTCCAGAAAATCCAGAAAAGCAAATAAAAACCAAGTAAAATCCAATTACCTTAAAATAATTAATTTGAATTTAAATTTTTCAAAAAGCCAAATTTTGGGATGTGACAAACCTACCCCCCTTAGAAAGAATCTCGACCCCGAGATTCGGACGGACTGGGAAAAAGGTCGGGGAACTCTTCTTTTAGATCCTCTTCACGTTCCCAAGTCGCTTCCGATTCTGAATGGTTGCTCCACTGCACTTTACAGAACTTTATAACCTTGCTGCGCGTACGGCGCTCTGCTTCCTCCAATATCTTGACCGGATACTCTGGATAGGTGAGGTCCTCTTTCACGTTTATTTCATCTAGAGGCATCTGCTCTTCTGGAACTCTAAGACACTTTCTTAGCTGAGACACATGGAAGACGTCATGCACCTTTGACAGTTGAGGTGGAAGCTCCAACTGGTAAGCAACTTCTCCTCGTTTCGCCACAACAGGAAAGGGTCCAATGAATCTGGGAGCTAGCTTTCCACTGACTCCAAAACGTCTCATTCCTTTGAGGGGTGACACCTTCACATAAACATGATCTCCATGTACAAATTCTAATGCCCTTCGACGATTATCCGCATAACTTTTCTGTCTGGTTTGTGCCGTTTTTAATCTGTCCTGGATTAGACGAACTTGTTCTTCTGCTTGCTTCAGCACATCTGGTCCAAACACTTGTCCTTCTCCTGTTTCCTTCCAATACAATGGAGTCCTGCATTTTCTGTCGTATAGGGCTTCGAACGGAGACATTTGCAAACTAGATTGATAACTGTTGTTATAGGAAAACTCCGCATAGGGTAGACTTTGATCCCAGTTAGCCTTGTTTGCTAGAACACAAGCCCTCAACATATCTTCCAGAATTTGATTTACTCTTTCTGTTTGTCCATCTGTCTGTGGATGATAAGCTGTACTGAAGTTTAAGTTTGTGCCCAAAAGTTCATGTAGCTTTTGCCAAAATCTCGAAGTGAATTGGGTTCCTCGATCTGACACAATCTTCTTTGGGACTCCATGCAAGCATACAATTCTTGACATGTACAACTCGGTGAGTCTATCTCCAGAGTAGGTGGTCTTTACTGGAATGAAATGGGCGACTTTTGTCAGACGATCCACAATAACCCAAATTGAATCGTGTCCTGATTTGGTTCTTGGTAGTCCAGTTATAAAATCCATACCAATTTCTTCCCATTTCCACTCAGGGATCTGCAATGGCTGCAAAAGTCCAGCAGGTCTCTGGTGTTCAGCTTTAATCCGCTGGCACACATCGCACAAAGCTACATATTCTGCGATTTCTCGTTTCATACTTGACCACCAATACCTTTCCTTGAGATCTTGGTACATCTTTGTACTCCCAGGGTGAATTGAATATCCGGATTCATGGGCTTCCTTCAGGATTAACTCCTTTACCTCTTTCTTTTCAGGTACAATAATTCTTTTCCCAAACCAAAGGGTACCTTCTTCATCCTCTGAAAATCCTGGTGCTTTCCCCTTTTTCATGTTTTCTTTAATTTCCTTGACATACTTATCCTCTCCTTGAGCTGCCTTGATTTGGTCCTGTAGCATGGGTTGAACCTCTAAAGTAGCCAGGAATCCTTCCTCCACCACTTCTAAGTTGAGCCGTTGGAATTCTTCTTGAAGTGCGGGCTTACTATCCTTAATCCACAGTTTGGTACAGTAACTCTTTCGACTCAAGGCATCAGCCACCACATTAGCCTTTCCTGGGTGATAATGTATTCCAATATCATAATCTTTTATTAACTCAAGCCATCTCCGTTGCCTCATATTGAGATCGGGTTGAGTAAATATGTACTTCAGGCTTTTGTGATCCGTGTAAATCTCGCAGCGGTTACCAATCAAGTAGTGCCTCCATATTTTCAGTGCATGCACTACGGCAGCAAGCTCTAAATCATGAGTTGGCTAATTTCCTTCATGGGGTCGCAACTGCCTCAAGCATATGCTACTACCTTTCTTTCTTGCATCAGTACACAGCCTAGTCCTTGCCTTGACGCATCACAGAAGACTTCAAAATCCTTTCTAATATCTGGAAGTGTTAACACTGGTGCAGAAGTTAACCTCTTCTTCAGCTCTTGGAAACTATCTTCACACGGTTTACTCCATTCAAACTTCTTCTCCTTCTTCAGCAACTGGGTGAGAGGTCTTGCGAGCTTGGAGAAGCCTTCAATAAAGCGACGATAGTAACTAGCCAAACCCAAAAAGCTACGGATCTCAGATACTGACTTTGGTTGCGTCCAATTGAGTACATCATTTACCTTATCGGGATCCACAGACACTCCTCCTGCAGAAATCACGTGGCCCAAGAAAGCTACTTTCTTCAACCAAAACTCACACTTACTAAACTTGGCATACAACTGATTTTCTCTGAGCTTTTCCAAAACTATCCTCACATGTTCTGCGTGCTCTTCCTCATTCTTGGAGTATATCAGAATATCGTCAATAAACACAAGCACAAATTTATCCAAATATTCCATGAACACCTTATTCATCAGATTCATGAAGTATGCGGGAGCATTGGTTAGACCGAAAGACATCACTGTATACTCGTATAATCCATAACGAGTAGCAAATGCTATCTTCGGTATATCCTCTGGTCTTATCTTCAATTGGTGATAACCTGATCGAAGATCAATCTTAGAGAAGACACATGATCCTTTCAACTGATCGAACATATCGTCTATTCTGGGCAAAGGGTACTTGTTCTTGATCGTCACATCATTCAAGGATCGATAGTCCACACACATGCGAAGACTTCCGTCCTTCTTCTTCACTAACAGTACTGGCGCTCCCCAAGGTGACGAGCTTGGCCTTACAAATCCTTTATCTCGCAGCTCTTCAATTTGTTTCTTGACTTCGGCCAAATCATTCGCAGACATCCGGTAAGGTCTCTTGGAAATCGGAGCTGTACCAGGTACCAGATTTATAACAAATTCAATCTCTCTATCTAGTGGCATTCCTGGCAAATCTTCAGGAAATACATCTGGGTATTCACATGCTATAGGCACCTTTTCCAAAGTCACTCCCTTCAAACTGTTCAACCTACACCTGTTCTGGGAAGGTGGGTTTGACTTATACCTTACTTGGATCCCATCCGAGTTGATGACTGTAATAGCTCGATCAGCACAATCTATCTATCCTTTATACTTGGTTAACCAATCCATTCCCCGTATCACATCTAAACTCTTGGAGTCTATTATAATAAGGATCGCTAAGAACTTAACTCCATTTATATCCACAGTTGCGCTAGGGCAAACTGTGTTAGTCCTCATTTCCTTTCCAGGGGATTGGACTAGCATAGGGTTCTTTAGCTTACACACATCCCATTTATATCCTTCAACAAAATCTTTTGACACAAAAGAATGCGAAGCTCCAGAATCAAATAATGCTGTTGCAGGTACTGAGTTGACAAGGAACTTACCCAGAACTACGTCGGGTGCATCCTGGGCTGCTTCCGCGGTCACATGGTTGAGATGCCCTCTGCTCACCACTTGTGGAGCCCTTGAGGTCTGAGGTGTCCCACGGCCTTGTCCTGCATTTGGAGCTCGTGCTGGTGGCGTTCCCAGGTTGAAGCGAATCGGGTCACAAACAGCGCTTACGGGACGATTCATCGCATAGTGTCCCATGTTCTTGCAGTTGAAACACTATTGGAAATATGCCCTAGAGGCAATCATAGAGATGATGATATTTCGTTGTATCCATGATTTAATAAATGTTCCTTGAATATTGCCTTTGTATTGATTAACAAGTATGTGACTTGTTTGTGAAACTCTTTACTTGTATGGTTATTCTAAAGTTGTCCCTAGTCGAAGTTCATGTGTGGACACACGTGAATAATGGATTAGCACATGTATCGGTTGATGACCATGTTTCACAGGTCATAGACATGGAGATGTCAAACCAATAATGTGGACACATGTTTAGAACATGGGGTTGGACCGACCCAACATGAGACATAACAATTATACTTATGGTTCTCTCTCTACACAATGTGTACGCCTTGTCCTTAGACCTGAGATTGTCGCATGTACTTGAGATGTGAATCGACCTACTTAGGGGCTATCAAACGCTGCTGAATCGGGTAGTTATAAAGGTAGCTTTCGGGTTTGTCATGAAGCATGCTTTGCGAGGCATGGTCGGTCGAGATGGGATTTGCCCTCTCTACCTAAGAGAGATATCTCTGGGCCTCGAGTGATCGGATCCGAAATGCATGGCCATGCTACTTAAGGTTAAGAGTTAACCTAGTAAGGGATTCCGGATCACGGGATCGAGAAAGAGTGGTCAGCTTGGAGCTTGACCAAATATCGTGAGGCAAAGGGATTGGCATGTACATAAAGTTGTGATGGTTCGTTCGATATGATCTTTATGTATGTTTAGGAGTTGGCACGCCTTGCTAGAGGTCGCTACCAACTATTGACCGAGTAGGTAAACTCGTGTCATGTCTAAACATACGTGAACCCATAGGTCACACACTTAAGGGTGAAGCCTAATTCGGATTGGATCCGGTTGGGTGGGTATTGAGTCCTAATGGGCCTCCATTCGCTGAAACCCATTATAAGGACGTCTATAAAAGGAGGGCTAGGCGCACGGGTAGAAAGAGATTTTCGTGACCTCCTCAAACCACGCGCCACCCTCCCACGCCCGGCGCCGCGCGATCTAGTAATCCGGCGTCGCCGCTCTCCCGCACGTGTGGATACCTTTTGGCGGCGCTGCATCTGTAGCGTTTGGACGAACCGCAAGAGAGGAGTTGTACGTTGGGCGCCGCGACGAGGACGAGGAAGTAGTACGACTACTCGCCCGACGTCTTTGCATCGACGTAGTACGACTACTCGCCCGACGTGCTGCATCAATTCCGCACTGCGCGCCTAGTGGTAATTCCGTGATCTATAATCGCAGTGATCTTGGTTTACGGGCATAATTTTTATTAATTTGCGCTAGCGTAGCCTACCCGTAGTCCTTCAGTGGTATCAGAGCCATTGCTGTCATGTTATTAAAATTGCAAAATCCTAAGTAAAAATTGCATAGATTGGGGTAAATACCGCGAGGGGCGCTGCCCCTTCGAACCCCGCGGGGGGAAACCCCCTCGACCCCCTTATCCGGTAGATTGCGAATCTATGCATAACTAGTTTTTGCAGGATGTATGTGACCAGTATGGCCTAATGTGTATGTGATGCATGTTTGTAATATTTTCATGACCTGCGTGTCGTGGGTTCGGCAACATGGCTGGAGCCATTGTGTTGTCAAAGTATTGTATTAACGGCCTGCGTGCCGACTTGTGATGATTCCTTGTATCCTTGTATTTGATTACTAGCTGTTATGAGTAATAGCTTATATTAGTACTTGGAGGACACATCACTTGGAGGGATGGCACACATGAACCATGGAGATGGAGATCATCATGGTGGATGAGATTCTATGGCGATGGAGATCACCATGAGAAAATGGGCCATCTTGAGTCACAATGTGTGAATGCTATTCCTATTGTTTTACTTCTATGCATGCTTGAATGGTAGAAGTATAGCGATCCTCACATAATGTTAAGTTAAAACATATGCCCTCCCAACTAAACCCTGCACCATCCCATGTCTTGTAAATTGATGGTGGGTCTATAAAATTAGGGCACCATCGACTTTCCTTGACTAGATGGGTTTGTATCGGATACATACATGCATAAGGGTTGGTGAACTTAACAAGGTTATCATAAAGGTTATGGGCCTTGGGGCATAAAGGTTGGGTGCCGAGGCATAGAGATGTCACCCAACAACAAGAGTCATATAGAGATATGATTAGTAAGGTGTTACTTACCGAATTACCTTGTCTCCTAGCGGTGATGCAAAAGCTCACTAGTAGACTAGTTAATTGCGGATCTTGAATCGCTAAGAATCAATAGAGGGATATTGATTTTAGTGGGAGTACATTCTATTAAATTTGTTTAATATGGTTTACTCTATCATGGTTTTACTTGTCTTAGTATTTTGCATTTTCTGTTGTAGATCAATGGCATCTAACATCCGCGCACACCCTTTTGCTTTGCGATCGATTCTTGAGAAAGAAAAATTAAATGGAACAAACTATTCGGATGGGTCCGTAACACGAATTGTTCTCGTGGCGTATAAAAAGGAAAACGTTCGACACCCCAATCCCGTAAGAGCTCACGACAATGCGGCGCTTTGTTAAAAATGCCTACAAGAAAGCATGTGATGACTCTCTTGAGATTAGCTGTCTTATGCTTGCATGCATGGAACCCGACCTTCAAAAGCGGTTTGAGGATCGGAAGCGTATGATATGATCATGGCGCTTAAGGACATGTTCCGACACGTGCCAGACTGAAAGGTTCAATGTCTCTAAGGCTTTTCGGAATGCAAGTTAATGAAGGTGCACCCGTAGGCCCACATGTGATCAAAATGGTTGGTTACAATCGGACTTTGGATAAACTTGGTTTTCCAATTAGCCAAGAGTTGGCAATCGATTTCATTTTGGCGTCTCTACCACCTAGCTATGGACATTTCATTTCAACTACCATATGCATGGGGTGGAAAAGGGCCTTAATGAGCTTTGTGGGATGCTCAAAACAGCAGCGAGTGACATTAAGAAGTGTGCAGGGCCTAGCCATGTGATGGTCATGTGAGAACAAGTCTAGCTTCAAGAAAAAGGGTAAGCAAATATGGGCAAAGAATAAGGGCAAGGTTAAAGATATGATCTCAAAACCAACGCCTAAGCCTAATCTGGACTGGAGCCGAGACAGATGCTTCTATTGTAAAGAGACTGCCACTGGAAGAGAAACGCAAGAAGTACATGGATTCCGAGGAATGCAAGAAGAAGGCTGGAAGTAAGACTTCCACCCATGGTACACTTGTCATAAATGTTTTAGACATTTTTCTTGCTGATTCTCCTATTAACTCTTGGGTATTTGATACCGGATCGTTGCTCACATTTGCAACTCGATGCGAGGGCTAATAAGAAGTAGAGGAGTCGCAAGAGGTGAAGTTGATTTTCGCGTCGGAAATAAAGCAAGGGTTGCTGCGTTGACCGTCGGCACCATGCAACTTCAGCTTCCTTCAAGATTTATTATGGAATTGAATAATTGTTATTATGTTCCTAGTATGAGTCGAAACATTTTATCCCCCTCATGTTTGATGAGAGATGGTTATTCATTTGCAAGTAAAGACAATGGTTGTTTGATCTCTAAAATGAAATGTTTGTGGCTTTTGCCCATTGTGAATGGGTTATTTATTTTAAATCTTGATGATGCGCCCATCTTTAACATAAATGCTAAAAGACTTCGACCTAATGATTTGAATCCCACCTATGTTTGGCATTGTCGTTTGGGTCACATAAGTGAAAAGCGCATGAAGAAGCTCCATGATGATGGTCTTCTAACTTCGTTTGATTTTGAATCATACGAGACATGTGAAGCTTGTTTGCTTGGTAAGATGACCAAGTCACCTTTCAAAGGTTCTTTTGAGAGGGCATCGACTTGTTGGAAATCATACATACCGATGTATGTGGACCAATGAGCACGATCGCTAGAGGTGGATTTCATTACTTCATAACTTTCATCGATGATTTTAGTAGATATGGCTATGTCTACTTAATGAAGCATAAGTCTGAAACTTTTGAAAAGTTCAAAGAGTTCCGAATGAGGTTGAAAATCAACGTGCCAAGAAAATTAAAGCTCGCGATCCGATCGTGGTGGCGAGTATTTGAGTCATGAATTTAGCAATCATCGAAGAGTTGCGAATTGTTCCACAGCTAACACCGCCCGAACGCCTCAAAGAAACGGGTATCCGAGCGCATAATCGGACCTTGTTGGACATGGTTCGATCGATGATGAGCCATCAGATCTACCATTATCATTTTGGGGTTACGCCTAGAAACAAAGCTTTCACACTTAATAGGTACCGTCTAAATCCGTAGTTAAGACACCATATGAGATATGGACCGGAAGAGTCACAGTTTGTCTTTTCTAAAGATTTGGGGATGTGAGGCGTTTGTCAAGCGACTACAGTCGGACAAGCTCACACCCAAGTCGGATAAATGCATTTTCGTGGGATATCCGAAGGAAACCTTTGGATATTACTTCTACAACCGACTAGAGGGCAAAGTGTTTGTCGCTCGAAGTGGTGTTTTCCTAGAGAAAGAGTTTCTCAACAGGGAGACAAGTGGAAGAACGGTGCAGCTTGAAGAGGTTCAAGATGAACCAATCGGGGAAGACTCGACGAATGATGCCCACGTGGCAGAACAAGTTGAGGAACCCATGGCAAAGGAAGCACCACCACCACGAAGGTCGGAAAGGCTCCGCAATGCGCGAGATATGTTATTATTAGACAATGATGAGCCTACGACCTATGCGGAAGCAATGATGGACCCAGACTCTGAGAAATGGCAAAGTGCCATGAGATCCGAGATAGCATCCATGGGAGACAATCAAGTTTGGAACTTGGTTGACCACTTTGATGGTGTTAAAACCATAGAGTGCAAATGGATCTATAAAAGAAGATTGATATGGATGGAAATGTTCATATCCATAAAGCTCGACTTGTCGCAAAGGTTTCGGCAAGTTCAAGGAGTTGACTACGATGAGACCTTCTCACCGTAGCGATGCTTAAATCTATACGGATCATTCTAGCTATTGCTGCATATTTCGACTATGAGATATGGCAGATGGATGTCAAAACGGCTTTCCTTAATGGAAATTTAACCGAGGACGTGTATATGATACAGCCCAAGGGTTTTGTCGATCCAATCAATGCTAGAAAAGTATGCAAACTTCAAAAATCCATTTATGGATTGAAGCAAGCATCTCGGAGTTGGAACATTCGTTTTGATGAAGTGGTCAAAGGGTTTGGCTTCATCAAAACGAAGAAGAATCTTGCGCTTACAAGAAGGCAAGTGGGAGCTCGCTCGTATTTCTAATCTTATATGTAGATGACATATTACTGATTGGAAATGATATTCCTATGCTCGAGTCCGTTAAGACCTCACCAAAAATAGTTTTTCAATGAAGGACTTAGGGAAGCGGCATATATTTTGGGTATTAAGATCTATAGAGATAGATCAAAAGGCTAATAGGATTAAGCCGTAGTACTTACATTGACAAAGTGTTGAAACGGTTCAACATGGAGGAGGCAAAGAAAGGGTTCTTGCCCATGTCTCATGGCATAAATCTTGGCAAGACTCGGTGTCCTTCGACAACCGATGAGCGAGATCGCATGAGTAAGATTCCATATGCTTCGCCATTGGATCTATCATGTATGCTATGATATGTACTCGCCAGATGTTTCCTATGCTCTAAGTGTTACGAGCAGATACCAGTGATCCGGTGAGAGTCATCGACAATGGTTAAAAACATCCTCAAGTATTTGAGAAGAACTAAGGATGTGTTCCTAGTCTACGGAGGTGAGGAAGAGCTCGTTGTAAATGGTTACACGATGCAAGCTTCCAAATCGACAAAGACGATTACAAATCGCAATCGGGTTTTGTGTTCATTTTGAACGGTGGTGCGGTCGGTTGGAAGAGTTCCAAGCGAGATCGCTGCGACTCTACAATGGAGGCGAGTACATTGCGGCTTCAAGCGGCAAAGGAAGGTGTTTGGATAAGGAAGTTCATTTCTGAACTAGGTGTGGTTCCTAGTGCGTGCAGTCCTCCGGATCTTTACTTGTGATAACAAGTGGGGCCATTGCGCAAGCCAAGGAGCCAAGGAATCACCAAAAGAACAAACACATATCTGCGGCGGTTTCATCTCATTCGAGAGATCCTCAATCGAGGAGATTTAAAGATATGCAAAATACATACAGATTTGAATATTTCAGATCCTTTGACGAAGCCTCTCCCACAGCCTAAGCATGAGGCGCACACAAGAGCTATGGGTATTAGATATCTTCTAGATTGACTCTAGTGCAAGTGGGAGATCATGGAAATATGCCTAGAGGCAATCATAGAGATGATGATATTTCGTTGTATCCATGATTTAATAAATGTTCCTTGAATATTGCCTTTGTATTGATTAACAAATATGTGACTTGTTTGTGAAACTCTTTACTTGTATGGTTATTCTAAAGTTGTCCCTAGTCGAAGTTCATGTGTGGACACACGTGAATAATGGATTAGCACATGTATCGGTTGATGACCATGTTTCACAGTCATAGACATGGAGATGTCAAACCAATAATGTGGACACATGTTTAGAACATGGGGTTGGACCGACCCAACATGAGACATAACAATTATACTTATGGTTCTCTCTCTACACAATGTGTACGCCTTGTCCTTAGACCTGAGATTGTCGCATGTACTTGAGATGTGAATCGACCTACTTAGGGGCTATCAAACGCTGCTCAAATGGCGGGTAGTTATAAAGGTAGCTTTCGGGTTTGTCATGAAGCATGCTGCGAGGCATGGTCGGTCGAGATGGGATTTGCCCTCTCTACCGAGAGAGATATCTCTGGGCCTCGAGTGATCGGATCCAGAAATGCATGGCCATGCTACTTAAGGTTAAGAGTTAACCTAGTAAGGGATTCGGATCACGGATCGAGAAAGAGTGGTCAGCTTGGAGCTCACCAAATATCGTGAGGCAAAGGGATTGGCATGTACATAAAGTTGTGATGGTTCGTTCGATATGATCTTTATGTATGTTTAGGAGTTGGCACGTCTTGCTAGAGGTCGCTACCAACTATTGACCGAGTAGGTAAACTCGTGTCATGTCTAAACATACGTGAACCCATAGGTCACACACTTAAGGGCTGAAGCCTAATTCGGATTGGATCCGGTTGGGTGGTATTGAGTCCTAATGGGCCTCCATTCGCTGAAACCCATTATAAGGACGTCTATAAAAGGAGGGCTAGGCGCACGGTAGAAAGAGATTTTCGTGACCTCCTCAAACCACAGCCGCCACCCTCCCACGCCTGGGCGCCACGCGATCTAGTAATCCGGCGTGCGCCGCTTCCTCCCGCACGTGTGGATACCTTTGGCGGCGCTGCATCCGTAGCGCTTGGACGAACCGCAAGAGAGGAGTTGTACGTTGGGCGCCGCGACGAGGACGAGGAAGTAGTACGACTACTCGCCCGACGTCTTTGCATCGACGTAGTACGACTACTCCGCCCCGACGTGCTGCATCAATTCCGCACCTGCGCGTCTAGTGGTAATTCCGTGATCTATAACTGCAGTGATCTTGGTTTACGGGCATAATTTTTATTAATTTGCGCTAGCGTAGCCTACCCGTAGTCCTTCAAACACTGCACTCCTGCTGCTGAAGTTCGGTTCTATTGTGGTTGGCCTCCATTGCCTGTCCGGGGAACTTGGTTATTTGGGCGAGGTCCAGTGAATGGGGTCCTTGGCGCACTTGGTTCTGCGGGCCTATGGAACTATGGTGGGTTAGGGCGAAATCTAGAACTGCTCGCGCCCTGTTGTGCTTGGAATTTCCTCTTTCGGCTTTCATACAGCTGACGCTGAGCATCTTCTTGGACAAAAGCCTTGTTCACCATGTGTTGGAAGGTCGGAAAATCATTCGACACTAACTGCACCTTGAGGTTGGGGTCGAGTCCCTGCATGAACCTCCAGGTCTTGGTTGCCTCCGAGGTGACCTCTTCAGCTGCATACCTATACAGCTGAGTGAACTTATTCAGGTATTCGGAAACGCTGAGGTTTCCTTGCTGCAGTTGGTAGAATTCTCTTTTCTTCATGTCCATTATTCCCGTAGGAATATGAGCAGTGCGGAAAGCTTCCACGAATTCATCCCATGTGATAGCTTGCGCGTTTTGATGGGCGGTGTGGTAATTTTCCCACCAGTTAGCGGCGATTCCCTTGAGTTAGTGAGCCGCATACAACACCTTCTCATTGTCATTGCACTGGGCTAGGACCAACTTCCTCTCCACATCCTTAATCCAATCGTCGCTTCCATTGGATCCATCAACCAGAAAAGTAGGGGCCTTGTCCTCATAAATTCTCGCATCCTAGACCGAGGAGCTTGGTTGGGTGCCCGTGGAGCTTGCTGTACTTGGTTACGGGTGAGAGCTTGAAATGCTTCGCAGCTGCATAGCCATCATCCGCTCCAAGTTGGGGGCTGAGCGGGAGGTGGTGGAATGTTGTCCTCTGGTTGATTATCGCGTCACGGTGTTGCGTGGTTGCTCCTCGTGTTCACCATCCAAGTGGTTTAGGTTAGCGTAAGGTAAGAGGAAATAGCAAAGGTAAGAAATTAGGGAACTAAATCACACCCCAAGCCAACACACAAGAAGAACTAGCAACCACTTAGGGAAAACTTTTATTAAAATCAAGATAACTCCATGAATGGATGTACCACAAGTGCACATAGGCCTGGTACAGTCCATCTAGCACACCAAAACATAGCATAAAATGTTCTAAAGACGTGGACATTTTATTTGGGTACTACTGACTCAAAAGACTACTAATCCTCTCCAAAGACGCGCTCCTCAGGGTCCTCTTCCGGGTCCTCTTCTGGATCCTCCTCCGGGTCTTCCTGGCGCTCTCTCACATGGTGCCTCGAACAATCACACTCAGCTGAGGCACGGGGATGGTTACGACTGGAGGCAGTCGAACGCGAGTGGGAAGGGGAAGGCTTGCGCTTCCTGAGAGTGATGACGGGTGGCGGACTGGGGCGTCGCACCTTCTTGCGTGCTGTGAGCCGAGTGCGGAGTCCCGAGAGTCGAAATGGCGCACGGTTGGCAGGGGCGGCGGCTGGTGCAGGTGAAGATGGCGTGTAGTCGGGTACAGCTTGGAGACGTCCCGCTAAACTCGTCATCGCCTCAAGAAGCCGTGCACGAAGAGTGTCGAGTGCTTGATAGCTGGAAGTGAGAAGCATCCGAGTTGTCCAATCTCCTCGAGCTCTAGCATAAGTGACTGCCATCGCCTGCGTGAGCTGCACCTGATGTGACAATCGAGGATCATCAGCTGGAATGTCAAAGGGGTCTGGATACCTCTGTCCTGCTCGAGGGTTGATGAAGAAGCAAAAAGGGGACTGGTGCACAGCATCCTTGTGCAGATGGCACAACTCATCAATGGCCAAGCGTGCCGCATCCTGGACTGCGTCATAACAGCGGGACCGAGGGTGCTTGATGGGGTATGTTTGGGAGTTGAATTCCTCTTCCCGTGCATACAGGAATACCTCCATCGTCCATGAGTCTCTATCCAGGATCCGAGTCTTCCGCCCCCTGAAAATGGGTGGCTGACGGTACTCCAAGCACTGCATCAGCTGCCGGAGAAGGCTAGCGAATGCTCCAGCATCCTCTCCATGTGAGTAGTAGTCCCACGGGGCAGCGGAGGATGAACCAGCCATCTACAAAGTTGAGTAAAAGAAAAGATTAGTAAAAGTTTTTAACAAATGGAGTTGGAGACAAGAACGAGATTCTAAGTAGGATGAGAGTAGAAGCAAAGAAGCTTATACATTTTTAATATACTCTTTTTATAAATGTAAGTCCTTATGGTTTGCCATTCTTAATCTAGGTCACGTCTTACAGTCAAATTGGCTCTGATACCACCTCTGTCGGGACCCGGATTTCGAACCGGACCCTCCGTATTATCGCACTAGTCCCGCATCAAAGCTAGTGCACACAGCTAAACAGAAATGAATACATAACCAGCAACGCTTTATTACAATATTAAAGATGCATGCACCGAAAGGTCTCATTATTACAATTGAGGTTTCAAGACCTCGCACACACTAAACACAATGAAGCAAAAGATAAACTTCGGTGAAGATCCATCAATATGCCACGTGCGCTGATCGGGAAGCGCGACCCATCGACTCGGGCCACTTGTCGAGGCGAGACAGAGGGGTGGGGCCCAGGCGGCAGTGGCCAGCGCAGACCGGCGGCCGCTGACATGTGGGGCCCACTTGTCAGTGCGAATTTTTAAAAGAATGGCTCGACCTCAGCGTGCGGAGCCGGGGGCTCGAACGCGCGCCGAGGGAGCCGGGGGAGGGATGAGATCGCGCTGATAACCAGATGGGCGGGGAGGCTTTGCCTACCCATATAGGGCAAGCAATTCTTTTGAGTTACCTGCCGGAGGGGAGGCCGGGGAAGGTGGCCGGAGGCAGGGTCGTCGGCGGCGAGGGAGTGGCGGAGGGGTGCGGATGACGCGTGAAATGCAAACCCGGAGCGGAGATGAGTCCAACGAAGGGGTCGGCGAGGCTCGGGGGCAAGCGGGGTGGCCGGCGACGAGGGGAGGGCGGAGCTAGCTCGGGTCCTCCGGTGCGACGGCGCTCCGGCGGCGGGGAGGGGCGGCTGAGGTGTCGGGGAGGATCGCACGGGCACGGGGGTGCTCGAGGTAGCGGTGGCGAGCTTCGGGGAAGACCGAGGCGACGACAATTACTCGCCGGAGCACTTACCGGACGCGCACGGGGAGCTTCTGGTGCGACGGCGCTCGGGGCTCAAGGGGAGAAGTGGAGGGCGCTGGGAGGTGGTGCGGGAGAAGGCGGAGCCGAGGGGGGGCTTTTATAGGGCGGAGGAGGCGACACTGGCGCGGGATTGCTCGCCGGAGATGGCGGCCGAGAAAAGGAAAGGCGCGGGGAGGAAAGGAAATAGGGGGCAGAGAAGGAAAGGGAGGCGCGGGGTTAAGGGGATTTGGTCGCGGCGGCGTCCGGGACTTCCAAAACCGAGGAGGGCCGGGTAAGGCAAGGCGGGATCCGGCACGGTCTCGGTCGGCCGGCGAAAAAGGAAAGAGGGGGAAGGAAAAGGAAGGAGGCGGCTCCGCGGAGACGACGGGTCTGACAGGCGGGGCCGGGTGGCAGCGGGAGCGAGCGCAGGCGGACGACGGGGGCCCGCAAGTCGGCCGAGGTGAGGAGGAAATGAGAGCGGGCGGCTGGATGGCCCGTCAGGGGACTCGGCTCATCCGAGCCGTCCGCGCGTCGAGGAGGAGGAAGAAGAGAGAGAGATGCGGCCCGATGGGCCGAGTGGCGACGTGGGCGGTCCCGGCCGCCCACGCGTCGGTGGAGGAGAGGGGAGATTTTTATTTGTCGAATTTGATTTCTAATTTCAGAAAAGGCTAGGAAATTATTTAGGCCTCAGAAAAATATGAAATTACCTCCAAAAATTCCAGAAAAATTCACAGAAGCTCCTGGAGATATTTTGGACTTAATAAAACTATTTCCAACTACTGTTAATAATTAATTTTTATATTTTGAATTACTTTTTAAATTCTAAAATAGGTTTTTAAATTCCAGAAAATCCAGAAAGGCAAATAAAAACCAAGTAAAATCCAATTACCTTAAAATAATTAATTTGAATTTAAATTTTTCAAAAAGCCAAATTTTGGGATGTGACAGATCGCCTCCTCATCGGACCCAGGATCCTCTGCGACCCCGACCGCTAGGGCGAACCCCCTCTCTGGCTGGGAGGGTGACCGCGTCCATGGCTGCTTCGCTTTTGGGGACTGGGGCGAGGATTCCCCAGCCCCCTTGGCCCCTTGTATCGCCCAAGGACTCCTCGCCCGCAGCCACCCCCTCCGCTCCGCCCTCAAGGTCCGAATCGGCAAACTTCACAGAGTCAGAGGTAGCGACCGTCGCGTCCTTGGCTCCAGCAGACCCGCTGGGAACGGCAGCCGCCGGGCTGGATACGACTGCGGGGACCAGGCCCTCCGTCGAGAAGGCAACCCCTTCCCATTGCCGTCGCCGTCACGACGGTGAGCCTGGCTTGGGGCCGGAGTGGCACGCTCCAACAAGCGAACACCCAGAGCTTCGCACACCTGGTTTATCTACCCTAGTTTCGCCTCCGCGGTCGCGGCTTCGCGCAGGCTGTGCTCCTTGGCTGCATACGGCCCTAAGAACACGGCCACCGCACGCTCCGCTCCCCCAGGAGAAACCCTACAAGCAAGGTGAAGCGGAGTCAACTAAAAAAATGTCCACCCCAAGACTTACGAGGGTTGGAGGGCCTCGGCAACGAGGACACGGACGGCCGGACACCATCGCGCCGGAGGCCTCCATGCTCTCTGCCTGTCCTGGTCGTCGATCGGCACGCTTGGCGAGGTATTGAATGACACCGACCGGCCCGTGCAGTTAAGGCCGCTGCCACTCGCCACACGGTGGTAGAACCACTGTTTCATCCAGTTTGGTTCCCACTTCGTCTGGGTCGAGTTGGCAGGAAAAATCTTCCCGCACTGCGACCGCAGGACGAAGTTGATGCTGTCGAAGTTGGAAAACGTCCCCCCTTCCAGCCTCTTCGGCTCGCCGCTAGGCCAGCACGCCTCCATACGAGCACCCAGCTGTAGACGGCAAGCCAGCTCTAGCCCGAAGGTCTGCAAGACATCGCCGACGATCATGGCCGCCGGGATTCGGAGACCGGCTTCAAAATAAGCGACAAAGACGATCACCTCAGACTTCTCCGGGTGTGGCTCCGTCTCGTCGCTGGCTGGCAGGCGCACCTCGCGGCAGTCTAACAGCTTCCCCTCGCGCAACAGGGTTCGGATCGTCTTTGTTGGATCGGAAACAGCAACAGAGGAGTGGGGTGAATGGTGCCTTTTTTAAAAAATGCCTCCAAAGTATTCACGTAGAACTCAACTCTTCGATAGCTATAAGGAGCTAAGAAGAAGATATTTCAAACTCTCTGGAAAGCGCAAACAATTTTCTCAAACGGCTGAGACACAAACCGAGAATAGACTGTCTTTCTAGAATTCAACAAGATCAGTGGATTTTCGGGAACAAGCAAATTCGGCAAAAACAGAAAAGAGCAGCGAAATTAACAACCCACTGAAAATTCAGACAAGACAGGGAAGACATAAGACCGCAAGAATTGTAACTCTGAAGCTTGAATAGTAGCCGACAATAGAATCACAACTGCATTTGTCTTGCAGGGAATGAACTTCTTAAAAAGCAAACTACTGAAACCTCAAGGAGCGGAATGCTGGATAAGATCAACCTAACACATGAAACGATCAATTTGAAAAAACATCGAAATAGGACAGCCAGCACAAAGCTACAGACTTGAAGCAGGAACCTGACGGAAAAGTAATTGCCAAAGACAGTAGGACATAAACCTTCAAAAATAAAGGCAGAGATTTTTTTTCTTTTTTTCTTTTTTTGGCTGTAAATGAGAAAGACTGAAAACTTGGAGCCGAAAGCTACACAAAAGGCAGATTAGCTAGCTGCAATCAGAAAGTAGACTGGTTATAGAGAAGAAATAGAAGTAAAAGAGAGGATACAAATCTCTACAGCTGTGACCGACTGCAAAAAGCAAACGCAGAAAATAGCAAAACCGAAAGTGGAAAGAGCATACAGGTGCAGATTGAAAATGACTGAGACAGCATGCACTTGAGAAGAAGTTAAAACAAAATAAAGGAAGAAGGATTGATGCATTTCTTGGAATATACACTCTGGTTTTTAATCTAGACATTCCATTGACAATAGGAAGTAAAAGACCAAAGAATATCTTGGTTAAAAAGCAAACTAGAACTGCCTGAAATCCGAGAACCTGAGAAGAAAAAGCAAGCTAATCAATGGATGAAGACAAGCTCAATAGCTACGGCTTTGTCACCGCAGTGATTGAAGAGAATGAGCCCGATCTCAGACATCCGAATAACATAAAAAAAATTTAAGCAACTAGCCAAGAGACTTTAAATACCAAATCGAAAAGATCTCACGACAGAAAGCTTCAAAGAAACGAAGATTCAGAATTGCATACAATATGAATGACAAGGACTTAAGCTAAAAAGGAGATCATAGACTAAGATCAACCGCTGGATTCAATTTTCAAATATCACTGGATTCAATAATCATAGTACTTTGAGCTTAGCGAGAACCCAGGCTCTGGAGGAAATAAATCAAAACAGTCATATCACAATAAACAGAAAGGACATAGAGCAATAACAGAAGCAAACATAGAGTAACAAAGGCTGGTTACCAAATCTTCTTAGACACAAGATTTCACAAAAGATGAAGAGACATGAATGCTTATATTAGAGATTGTCTACAGCCTTCTCAACACAAAACCCCAAGAGAGATGAACACACACAACCAAAAGCAAAACAAGAGCTCTTGCCACTATTTAGCCAACAACTCCACTAAAGAAAGAGCTCATGCAGGAGGAGGGAAACAACCAAAAACCCTAACTCTCTCAAGCCTACCCCTCTCCTTTTATAGCCTCTAGTTAATGGGTTTACAGCTTCCATTACCCAATAACTCCAACTAACTCTGCGCTTTATCCATTAACCTGAACCGCATCCACTTCCTTTTGTGCAGCCTTGCGTATTTACCAAAACGCCCCTCCTGCACCTTTCGGGAAGCTTCCTCATTTCTTGCCGCCCAAGCCTCGCAACCACTTTGAGTCCTTGCCATCTTCGGCACATCCCGACCGCTCCACCTCAGCACCACCTGCGCCTAGTCCGGTCATTCCGTGCCTCGCCACGACTCCGCCTCGATGTCCTGCAGCCATCACAGACAAGAAACACATTACATAGCACCGCTTTGACATGATGTAATCAACAATCGCATTGGAGAAATTTTAAACACAAAATAGCCGAAACTTGTCGAATCAAAAGTATAAGCATCCTAAACACTTTGACCAAGTTTGACCAAGTCCGGCCGAAGCCGATTGCACCGTGCAACGACATGGTCTGAACCATACAAACCAAACTCGACTTTCCCGAACACGCATCAATTACTCATCACACACACGTGGTCATCTCCACATGGTCTCTCAATCTTCCCTTGATGAGTATATTGACAAACACAGAAAAAGCATAAAGTTAAGTTTGAAAATGGAAGAGAGTCAAACATGGTCCAAAAGAAATCGAAGGGGCTTATGACCATGTCGACAAAAAGAACACTAGAGCAACAATAGAAAGAGCAAATTGTTCTCCAAAGCTCTAGGCTTTTTCTCCGCTATTCTCCCCCTTTTGGCAATAAAATCATCAAGATGCAAAAGAGAGAATCAAACATGATATTAGATGAAATGGCTGAAGTTTGCTTATTTTAAGCAATTAGAGCCATGAAGATTATCCAAAATGACCATATGAGAATTACATCAAGCCATAACACATAAGTATGCTATCAAGATCATGACAAGACATGTATAATCAAGCGAAGCCAAATAAGTCATAATCTGAAATTTAGTCGAATTGCTTAGCATGTCAAGTCAACCAAGATTATAGTCTAGCTAAAGGTATCCAAAGATGATGCGGGCCATGTCAATAAGCTAAGTGGAACTAAGAAGCTAGAATTGGGTCAATTTAGAGTGCTATTCATTCAAGAATGAATCATTCATTCAAGTACTTTGATCTTTTGGTAATTAAGCAAATTGGACACATTTGACGTGTTTTCTTTTTAAAGCACATGGTCATTTCCAGCCAACATTTTTAGTCATGTGCTAGATCTCAAGTCTTATGCGACCACTCCAAGCGAGAAGCTTAAGGAAATGATCTTGGTCAACCAAAACCCCCCTGAGTTCATGCCTAGTGCAATGGCAAGCCGTCTCATGAGAAAGAATTGGTGAGATCAGTTTTTCGCACAAAAGAGATCTTTTTGCTTTCTTTAAAAGGTTGTACTAACTCATGCTTCATCAAGGAACTAACATAGCTCAATCTAAAGCTCAATATAGATTCAAGACTCAACTCAGCTTATTTGACATGGCATGAACCATAAAAGGATAACTAAAGGCAGACTAGTCTCAAGAGCTAACATGACATGAATTAATTTAAGTTGAGCATTTTAATCAACCTATCATGGCAAAGACTAAACTACACATATAAGTCATGATAAATCTAGCAATTAAGCACAAATCATGGCAAGATGTAATGCATTGTAAGCATGTCATAATAGGATAATAATCAAGGCTCCATGTAGTTATATTACAATGCAGCATGACATGCAAGAAAATCTAGCTCCCCCTCAACATGTGATGCAGCTTTTAGTTCAAGTTGAGTTATGACAATATTAAGATCCAGAAGTTTCCAAATGAACGCCCTCTGAACCAAAACAATAAAAACGAGAAGCTGGCAAGAAAATCAGAAAAAGGCAGTCCTTAAAGCATAGATAAGATATAGAGGATACTATGGCTTAGACTGACTCTCATCTACCCCATGTGACTCTAGGACTATCAGCTGATCATCTAACACACTAAGGAGCAAACACGTACCCTGTCTACCCGAGGATGGCCCAACCCTCGCTAGAACCTATAAGAAGTGAGAGAGCTCAACCTAGTGAGAAGAGAAACAGCTAATAAGCAGCATCCTAGAATTACAAGATGAGAGGAAGAAGTCTAAACAACTCGACAAGAGAACCACTCTAACCTATGCTAGAAGGACTAACCCCAATGCATCCATATGCAATGCAACAGAAAATAGTAAGATGTCGGGACCCTGGATTTCCAAACCCGGACCCTCTGTGTAATACAACACTAGCCCCAGATCAAAGCTAGTGCACACAGTTAAACAGAAATGATTACATAACCAACCAAGCTTTATTACAATAATAGAGAGTACTGACCGAAAGGTCTCATTATTACAAATGAGGTTTCAAGACCTCGCACATATGAAACATAGCGGAAGCAAAAATAAATCCAGCGGAGACCCATCAATACGCCACAGGCAATTGATTGGGGAAGCGCGACCTAGTACTCCGGGAATCCTTCGTCAAATCCACCCGCGAAGTAGTCGTAGTCTCCCTCTTGAGCTTCGTATTCCTCTGAGTATTATTTTTTAGTGCAGCATGTGAGTACATATAGTACTCCGCAAGTCTTGGAAAAATGCAATAGATGCAAGGCTTAACAAAGGAGGGTTACATGGTTATTTTGCACAAAGCGATATTTTAGTTTAAATACCATTAAGTAATTTCGAGGGCACTAATTTACTAAAGTAATTGTCTTAACAGAAACTACCATTAATTTTATAGTGAAGGTTCTATCCACCAACACCAGTTGACCAATTCTAACTGATCAAGGCTTCGGGTTACGACCACCCACACTGGCTCCAACCGCCAGGGCAACATCCGAGAGTTCCCTCCACTCTCAGAATACCAAAACTTTGTTTTTTAAAATGAAAACCAAATATCTACCATGTGAATGCATTCCTTGCCCGCCCTTGACCGTGGGCACGGCTATTCGAATAGTTTGACACTCTGCAGAGGTTGTACAACTTTACCCCCAAGAGATAAATTATCTTAATAGTCACCACGCTTCCTTTGGCATGAGACATAGATAAAATATCACAAAGCCTTTCTCTCACTCTAGTCTAGCTAGACACCACCCGCGAGGTTTCACCGTAGAAGGGTTCCATCCACCCAGTCCGAAGCCCCCTCTTGCGCCATATGAGTACAGTACATCCCTGTCCCTCACTGTGAATAACCAGTAAATCTCTGGCACCCACGTTCCATTGGTGGCACCTACACTAGACTATCGTAAGTTAATCAGCTAGGTCGTACCCATATAGACTTGGGGTTATACGGTAGTGCTTAGTCTGGACAAACACAAGTGTCGGTCCTTAATTGACTAGGGTGGAACATACACTTTACAAGATCTCGTGCTTTCCGCACCAATCCCAACCAACCATCCGCCCCAGTCTAAACCAACTTTCACATTTTATTTTATTTTATTTTTAAAAGAACAGTGACAACTCCAATTGACACAAACTTCTAAATACTAGCTGAATGAAATAAGATTTCCCATTCCAAGATTAAATAGCATGACTAAGCATTTTACTACCGCTCTAATAATTATCAAAGATTTAATAATAATCTCAATGTTGAGACAAAGGTGATCCTAGGGTTACAAAGGTACATGGCATTCAATTTCAATTGAGGGTATAGCAATGATTGCAGTAACTATCTTGCTAAGACAAAATTAAGATTCTATGCAAACAGCAATGCACATAAATTTAAAATAATTAAAAATATTTCACAAACATAGGTTCAAAATGATCAAAGGAGACTTGCCTTCCTGCACGCTCTCTGGGTCTTCTTGCTGTGGAGTGGAGAGATCTTTGACAACGGTGGAATCTACGCGCGAAAAGACGAAGCAACCAAAACAAATAAATAGAAACAAAATTCATATAAAATTAAAAATTCAAATAGAGGGCATATTTGGATAGATTATGATTTTAGAAGAATTTAGAAATTTGAACGGCTCAATTTGGAGTTAAAATGAATAAGTTATGCTTATTTAAATATCTCAGTTCAAATAAATCCATAAATTATTAAATTTCTGACAGGTGGGGCCCACTGCAGAATTTACATTTTAATCTTTTTCTTTTATTGATTATTCTCTGTGTCTATGGCCAGTGGGGCCCACATGTCAGTGAGCCTATTACTCAGCCACTGACAGGTGGGACCCTTCTGTCAGTGGCCCCAGGCTGCTCTTGGCCACTGACAGGTGGGACCATAGGGGCTCTAGACCCACATGCCACGGAGGCACTGTCAGGCGGGCCCAGATGTCAGCCGGCCCATAGACTGATAGCGACTAACGGGTGGGGCCCAGGTGTCAGAGTGGAAAATAATAGAAACGGCTAAACCTCAGTGTGCGGAGCTAGGGGCTCGAACGCGCGCCGAGGGAACCGGGGGGAGGGGGAGATAACGCTGTTAACCAACTGAGCTCACGGGTGTTTCTTTCCCATAAAGGGTAAGTATACCTTTTGAGGTATCTGCCGGAGGGGTTCGGGCAGAGGTGGACGGAGGCGATGGCGAGGGGTGGCCGGAGGGGTTCAGGTGCTTCGGTGCGGCGGTGTTCCGATGGCGGGGAGGCTCGGCCGAGGGGTTGGGGATGGTCGCCGGCGCACGGGGAAGACGACGGAGGTGGCGGCGATTCCTCGCCGGGCTTGATGGCTGCGGCGGTGAGTAAGGCGCATGGCGCAAGAGCGAGGAGGGGCCCGGGAGAAGCGGGCGAGGGCGGAGGGAGGAGGTGCGGTGAGAGTGGAGGCCGAGGGGGCTTTTTATAGGGGCGAAGGGGGGGGCACAGGCGCGTCAATTGCTCGTCGGTGATGGTGGCCAGAAAAAGGAAGGGAGAGGGGAAGGAAGGAAAGAGGGGGCACGGAAGGAAAGAGGGCGCAGCATTACGGGATCCGGTCGCGGCGGCGCCCGGGGTTTCCAAAACCAGAGAGAGCCGGGGAAGGAAAGGCGAATCCGCGGGGGACTCGGTCGCCGGTGCAAGGAAGGAAAGAGGGAAAGAAAACAAGGAAGGTGGCGCGGGGTAGACGACGGGTCTGACAGCTGGGGCCTGCACGCATCGAGAGAGGAGAGGGGGAGAACGGGCGGCGTGGATGAAGCCACGTGGCTCGGAGGGAGGATCGGGCGGCGGTTGCGGTTTAGTGGGAGGGAACGGCCGGATGGGCGAGCGGGGTGGCGTGGCGCGCATCGGGCCGGCCACGCGTCGGGCCGAGGGAAGGGGAAGGCGGAGCCGACTAATGGGCCGGGCCCGCTTGGCGGAGGGAGAGGGGGAAACAGCCGGGATTAGGCCGGGCGGTGATGTGGGCGGATCTGGGCCGTCCACGCGTCGGCCAGAGGGAGTGGAGTTGGGATTTTATTTTTTTTAGAATTTGATTTTGATTTTCAGAAAAGGCTAGGAAATTATTTAAGCCTCAGAAAAATATGAAAATACCTCCAAAAATTCCAGAAAAATTCACAGAAGCTCCTGGACATATTTTGGACTTAATAAAATTATTTCCAACTAATGTTGGTATTTAATTTTCATACTTTAAAATACTTTTTAAATTTTAAAACTAGGTTTTAAACTCCAGAAAATTCAGAAAACCAAACAAAAGCCAAATAAAATCCAAATACTTTAAAATATTTAATTTGAAATTAAATTTTTCAGAAATAGGATTTTTGGGATGTTACATAAGAGCATAATAAACAAGATAAAGCATGAAGTGCAAAACTCCCCCTCACAACAGTCCATAAGGACAAACCACCCCAAGCTCTCCCCGTAGAGCTAAAAACCTAGAGCTATCCAAAAGCTTGGTAAAGATATCAGCCAACTGGTGGTCACTCTCCACAAACTGGAGTACTATGTCACCCTTCTCCACATGGTCTCGAAGGAAGTGATATCTAATATCAATATGCTTGGTCCGAGAATGCTGCACTGGGTTCTTGGCAATGTTAATGGCAGAAGCGTTATCACAGAAGAGTGGAACACTGTCTATGACTAACCCAAAGTCCCCCAAGGTTGAAACCATCCAAAACACTGCTACAGAAGCGGCGGCGACAACGTACTCGCCTTTGCGGTGGGTCAGTAACACCGGATCGCTTCCTCGAAGACCAGAAACAAGGGAAGTGCCAATGAATTGGCAGTGCCGAAGTGCTCTTCCTATCTATCCTACAACAAAGAAAGTCTGCATCCGAGTAGGCTCTCAAGGAAAGACAGACGAGGAAGAGTACCGATACCATAGTCAATGGTAGCTCGAAGGTACCGAAGGATGCGCTTCACCGCCTGGTGGTGAGATACGCGAGGAGAAGCCTAAAACCGAGCACAAAGACACACAGCGAAGTGTATGTCCGGTCTTGAGGCAGTGAGGTATAAGAGGGAGCCAATCATGCTACGATACTCCTTCGGGTCAACTGGCTCGCCGTCCTGATCTTGGTCAAGAGAAGTTGTAGACGCCATGGGAGTCGACACGGGCTTACCATCACTCATGTCAAAGCGTCTCAGGAGGTCACGAGTGTACTTGCCCTGATGCAAGAAAGTACCCTCCCGAGTCTGCTTGATCTGGAAGCCAAGGAAGAAGGTCAACTCACCCATCATACTCATCTCAAACTCAGTGCTCATGACATCCGAGAACTATGAAACAAGAGTATGAGAAGAGCCGCCAAAAATGATGTCATCCACATAAATGCGACGAGCAAAGAGGTGCCATGCCTACGGATGAATCAGGTCTTATCTACCTTACCCATCTCAAAACCATGACTCAACAGATAGGACTTAAGCCTCTCATACCAAGCTCTAGGGGCCTGCTTAAGTCCATACAATGCTTTGGAAAGCTTGTAGACATGGTTTGGGTATTTGAGGTTCTCGAAACCAGGAGGCTGTCTAACATAGACTTCTTCCTCAATAAAGCCATTGAGGAAGGCACTCTTGACATCCATCTGGTAAAGCTTGAAACCCTTAGAAGCTACAAAGGCAAGCAGGATTCTAATGGCCTCAAGTCTAGCTACAGGGGCAAAGGTCTCCTCGAAATCTAGACCCTCAACCTAGGAGAAGCCCTGAGCTACCAGTCTAGCCTTGTTTCGAACAACCACCTCATCCTCACTCTGCTTATTCTTGAACACCCACTTAGTCCCAATAACATTGTGACCTCGAGGGGGCTCAACAAGTGACCAAACCTTGTTTCTCTTGAAATTTTCTAATTCCTCATGCTTGGCATTGACCCAAGACTCATCAAATAGTGCATGACTAACATCCTTGGGCTCAAATGAGGCAATGAAGGCAGAATGGAGACAGAACTGAGACAGTCCAGACTTTGAGCATGTGACACGCTAAAAAAGGTCTCCAATAATCTGCTCAGAAGGATGGTCCTTTTGGATGATTCGGGGAGGTCCAGGATGAGATGAAGAAGTGGCCTCTACCTCATGAGCTGAAGAGGTAGGAGCAGAGCCACTAGCTCCAGAGTCAGTAGAAGGCATGGGCTGATCTCCCCAAGGTGCGGTGGAAGAAGGCACCTCAGGGGGTGGAGGATGAGGAACTGGATCGGGTAGACAACCCTCATCTCCATCGTCCTCATCATCCACAAAGATAGTCTCACACTGCTCTAAAGAACCTGAGATATCAGGCCTAGTCCCCGGACTGGCCTCGTCGAAGGTCACCTCACAGGTCTCTACTATTTTACTAGTCGTGCAGTTCCAGACCCTATAAGCCCGCGAAGAAGGCGAGTAACCTAGAAAGATCCCATCACAGGAGCATGACTCGAACTTATCTAGGTTCCCAGACTTCAAGATAAAGCACTTGCATCCAAACACACGAAAATGAGATACACTGGGCTTTCGCCCATATCTCAACTCATAAGAGGTGCGATGCAAGTGTGCCCTGAGAAAAACTCGATTCGAAACATGGCACGCGGTGGCTATAGCCTCAGCCCAAAACTTCCTCGGTGTAGAGTACTCATCAAGCATCGTCCTGGCCATCTCAACCAGATTACGGTTCTTCCTCTCCACAACGCCATTCTGCTGAGGGACGTCTGGAGAAGAGAACTGGAGCTCTACACCGGTCTCATCGCAAAACCTCTCAAAGTAAGAATTCTTGAACTCCGTGCCATTGTCACCGCGGATCGCTCGTAAGGCACCCGGGAGCTCAACAGAAAGCTTACTAAACAAACCCTGAAAATAGGTATACGTCTCATCCTTCGAGGCCAAGAAAAACACCCAAGAATACCTCGAGAAGTCATCGACCACGACAAGGACATACCACTTCCCTCCTGTTGACTGCACTTGAGCTGGTCCAACTGTGTCCATATGGAGCAGCTGTCCCGGTGCATCGGTCATAGTCACTGTGACCGGAGGGTGAGAAGCGGCAACTATCTTGCCGTGCCGGCATGGAGCGCAAACAAGATCTTTGACCATCTTGAGTTTCGGCAGACCACGAATGAGATCGTGGCCGCTAACTCGGGTCAAATGGTCAAATCCGATATGACCAAGTCTCCTATACCAGAAAGTAAGGTCGTGGGACTCAGAAGCAACTAAACACCTGAGAGGATCACCAGAAGACTCAACAAAATCAGCACGAAAGATCCTCCCATAACGAGAAATCCCGCAAACCAGACTACCCAAAAAATCAAGAATTTTGCAATTGTTTTTCCTTGAAGCTCACCTCATAACCGTCATCGGTAAGCTGAGAGACTAAAAGCAAATTGTACTGCAGCTTACTAACCAAGGCAACATCTTTCAAAATAAAAGAATCATTAACGCGCACAGTACCTTTCGTGATGACGCGCCCAGATGAAGCATCTCCAAAGGTGATAGTCTCATCACCTGGAGCACGGGCTAGGGAAGAGAACCAACGAGAGTCTCCGGTCATATGACGAGAACAACCGGAGTCAACAAGCCAAACCTTTCCCTTCTCAGCCCGGCGAACCTGAGTCAAGCAGAGAGTAAGGTCTCAGCAATGGGATAAATCAAGAGTGATTTTGGCACCCAATACTGAGTAACACATGGAGCAGAAGAAGTAGCCACACACGACTGACTCTATCTACCCTATGCTCTCTGTCGCTCAAAGCAGCAGAAGGTCTAAGTGTAGACCTGAAGCTGTTGCTGGGTCCGACTGCTACGGGGGAGCGAGTCGGAGCACCAACAACATGCTGAGCTCGCCGCGGGTAGCCATCTTGACGGGGGAAACGAGATCTACCCTCAGAACGGCGGAAATCACGACCAGGGGCATATCGAGGACAAAAACCAGACAACTCAGTAAAACCAAGTCCTCGATGCTGCCCAAACCCATCAGAAGCAACTCTAGACCTTGTGTTGGTCTTAGATGCACTCAAGGTCTGGGGCTGACCCTGAATACGCCTAAGAGCGTCAACACGGTCTCTACGCACAATCTTGGCGCGCCTGAAGCTTCTCTCGACCGAGTGTCCATCCTTCTAACAGAAGGTGCAGTGATACTTCATCCTTCTGAGTGGTAGAAGTAGCACGATGAGGCTTCGCCTTTTGAGAGGTTGAAGCGACAAGTGGAATCACCTTGCAGTCAGAGATCCCTTGGACAAAGCCCGCTGATTTGAATTGAATTTCTCAGATCTGAGCTCTACCTCGATCACACCTACTGCTATGGGTCTAAGTATAGCAGGTGGGTGCTTCCTCATATCCTCAGAAAAATCGTATCCTAGACCTTGATTGAATTTGCAAATCTTCGATTGGTCTAGAATAAGATTATGCTACTTCTTGCCTCCTACAAACCTCTCGAGAGTGTTCATAAGGTACTGACACTCCCGAAAGAGAGAGGTGCAAGAAGAGCAGGGGGAAGAACAGACAGCAAAAGGTAAGGGAGTAGAAGAAGAACCAATAGCAGAGGAACGGATGGCTTGTGCACGCACAGCCAACTCAGAAGGGACAGTCCTATTGCTAGCCAATTGGTCCACGTCACTAGGCGTCTCTACCAAACCCTCATGCTTCTTCCCAACACACACATCACAAGCAACTGATGGTGGCTTCTCTAGAAGGTCCTTATTTAGCTTCACACATTTTTCATCCAATGCAATTAAGTCAGATTTTAGTTTGTTACAATTTTTGCATGGTGAGCTAATAGGGTCCTTAGAAGCAAACTTAGCCAATTTGTTATTGTCATCAACTAATTCTTGAAACTGCTTAGAGAGAGCTTCAAGCTCAGCATTCAGCTTAGGACAATTCACAGATGAAGCAATAGTCTCAAGTAGAAAAGCTTGTAATTCAGCAATTTTATAATCTGCCCATTTTAGGTTCATCTTTAAATTATTACAGTTTTCACAATTCTCGGGCAGATCGAGAAGCATGGTATAAAGATCTCTAAAAGCATTCTCCTTGTCCTCACATGAGGTGCAAGAAGTAGTCTCAACAACAGTAGATGAAATAGCAACAGACCTACTCATCTCTAGTTCAGCCAAAAGACTAACATTCTCCACCTTAAGCATATCAAACTCAGAAGACAGACTATCATGGGAGGTCCTTAGCTTCTCCATATCACCAAGCAAAACATAGTATGTATCACAATCGTCACGGGAGGGAGCAGATATAAGTGAAGTAAGCTCCCGTGACAATCTCTCTACTTCCTTCTCTAACTCGCTACACCTAGCTCTAGATCTAGCATGAAATCCTCCTAGCTTAAAAAAAGCTTCATTAAGTTGATCGTAGGAGGGGTATACCTCATCGGAGTCGGAGTAGAGCTCGCTGTCGCTGACGTCGCTGATCTCGCCCTCAAGGGCCATGAAACACATGCCGCTGAAGTCCTCGCCATCCTTGGGATCTTGCTCGTCCTTCCCATTGTCGTCACTCCACCCCTCTACCTCGCTGAGGTCGAGGTCATCGAAGGCGGTGAGGACGCGATGGAAGAGCTTCTTGGCTTTGCCAAGGTTGCAGAACTTCTTCCCTTTGCTTGCGGTCTTCTTGAAACGGTTCTTGTCGGTGTAGACGTTCTTGCTCAAACCACCGACGTTATTCTTGCCCTCCAGCTTGGGGCAGTTTGCCCGAATGTGGTTGGGGCCACCACACTCAAAGCAAATCATCCATCCTCCTCGCTTTCTCTCTCTAGCCCTCTTGTAAGCATGAGAACATTTTCTGGCCAAGAGAGCTAGTTGGGTCTCCGAAAGCTGATCTAGATGCTCATCATCAATCTCACACAGAGCAGGTAAGGAGAAACCCGAGAGAGTGTCAACAGAAGAACAAGAAGCAGGACTGGGATCAGTGACCACGCCATCGATTGTGACTTCAACTTGCGAGAGACAATGTCAATCTTGTGAGTCTTGAGGTGTGAGTACAACGCATCAAGAGTCAAAGTCGAGAGGTCCGTGGTGTCCTTGATAGTGGTCACTTTCATCTCCCACACACGCAAATCAAGAGCCGAGAGCATTTGGCGAGCGTTGTTCGAGTTGGGGAAAGTGAGACCGACCGCTCGGAGGTTGCTCAAAATCTTGTGGAATCTCGCAAAGCACTCATCAAGGGACTCTCCAGTGAGAATTTCAAACTTGTTGTAATCTCGCTTGAATTGGTCATGTTGCACCGTCTTAATTTGGGTGGTGCCCTCATGGTAAACATCAAGGGTCTCCCAAATCTCGAAGGCCGACGAAAGATGAGAAATGCGATCAAACTCATTTCGGCTCAAACCTTGAATGATGATGTTCCTTGCCTTCGCATTCGCCTCAACATCAGCCATGTTACCGGCATTGATGTTCTCATCGGCAGGAACAACATAGCGAACTTTGACCTTGCGCCAAATCGCATAGCCCTAGGCCTAAATGTAGGTCTCCATCCGACTCTTCCAAAAGGGATAGTCGGTCCCATCGAAGATCGGGGGCTTGGTGGAATACTTATCCGTTGCCATGGCTCACAGACCGGTTAAAGATCTATCAAGAAGAGCTAACCGGCTCTGATACCAATTGAAGGATCGGAATGGCAACAGAGGGGGGTGAATGGTGCCTCTATTTAAAAACAACCCCTCAAAGTATCCACCATAAATTTCTCTCCAACAGCTATGAGAAGCTATGAAAAGTATTACCCATGCTTACTGTAAGCACAAACCAAAGGAGAAAAATAATATGAAATAACAGAGCATAAACAAGAAAGGCAAATAAGCAAATAAGCCCAAAAGGAAACTGAAATCAGAGAGCCACTCAGGGCAGGCTGAGTCTGACCACCCTAGCCCGGCCGTTCTGACCGCCCTAGCCCGGCCGGTCTGACCGCCCCTCGGGAGCAGCAGCCTGCAGATTTTCAGTAAACACAGATTTTTACTTAAATCTAGAAATTGGGGATTCTTCTTCTTTTCTCCTCAAGCCAAAAGGTCTAGGACATGATCCAAATAGCATTGAGACCTCAAGAGCCAAATGAAATCAACCCAAAAGCAAGGAATCAAGTTTTATGCTCAAATTTGAAAATTGAGTAAATGAAGATGGTAATTTTCAGATTCCTCATAGCTTATTCATCCTTTGCTTAAGAGCTTTTGCAATTTGTTTAGCAATGGACACAGGGCTTTAAAGCCCAAATCTCAAGCCATATCATGAAGGGAATCAAAAGACTCCATCATCCCCTACATGCAAACCCTTGCTACAGGAATAAACAGAGGAGAGAGCAAAATGGAATTTTTGATTTCTTCCATTGAACACTAGGGAACAAGCTAACCAAAAGGTCTAAGAACATCATCCCATCACAGAGCAATCCATTTTGCTACTCCTTGCTCAAAGAATCAGCTCAAAACTCAAAATGAAGAAAATGCGCAGAGAGCATCAGAAACACTGAAAATGAACTGGAACGGGAGAAAACTCAAATGGATTCATTGGAATGGAGATGAATGATTACAAATAGGTGAACTACGTCCCCATACATGATTAATACAAGGAATTACACTACATGCTTGAGAACACACACAGTAGCTCACTCCTCTCCTACTGCTCAAGCTCAAGCATGCTACAGACTCACTCCATTTCTTGTTTCCACTCGTGAGCTCTCTCTCTACAGAATGGAATCACATGGAATGCCTGAATGAATGACCTTCTTGCCTCACATCCTTCTCCTTTTAACACTAGGGCTCATCCCCAAAGAAGGAAATCAAGAAGTGTCATACTCCACCCACTCAAACCTCACACCACAAATGAGGAAAAGTGGTCAAACCAGATTTTTGGAGGGAAATCTGCCTCCACCTCCATTGCTTGTGTCAAAATACCATTTTGCCCCTCAAGCACCTCCCCGGAAGCTTCCTGCAACCGGCGCCTTTAACCAGACTGGACCTCAACTCCTCCCTGAGCCTAGTCACAGGTGCTGTCTCGTCACGTCACGACCGCAACCGACATCAAGCTGCTTCGGACCTCGACTCCTCCCTGAGCCTAGTCCTGGTTCTCTCGTCATCGCTCGTCGTGTCCGTCACCGGTAGCTCCAGCTCTGGTTCCTCGTCTCCCGACTCGCAACCACCTCACCAGCCTTGATCATCTTCGGCATCACCAACCGTCTGGACCTCAACACCTCCCGTGCCTAGTCCCGGTCCTCCTCGCCTCACCATGACCTAGCTTCGAAGTCCTGCAATCACACAGACAAGCAAACCGTCACATAGCACCGCACGAAACAGCATAATCCATATTAGCACAAGTAAAGGTACTCAACTCTAGAATACCCGAAACAAACTCAACCTCACTAAACCAACCGTCAATTACTCATCATCAACAGGGGGATACCTCCACATGGTCTCTCAAATATTTTTGTACAATCAAGAAGATCATGAGTTTAGAAGAATTTAGAAACAAAGTTCACTAGATTGGAGTTTGTATGAAGAAGATGTAAGAATTTGAGTTTTGGCTTGGTCGGAATTGTCTCTAATCGGTTGGTACAGCACTCGTAATGGCTACTAATGTTCTCCAGCCACTACGGTACTTTGACGCTCTGACTACCAAATATGGACTACCGACCACAACACTTCGACTACCTTGGTCCTCGACCTACCGCAACTTTGGTCGTACCGCTCACACAGAGCCGGTACTACTGGTCTTCAACCACGTAGGTCTTCTGAGTGCCAAATGGGTACTGTAGCTTATGACTACTGACTAGGTTCTATGACCACCGATCAGTTACTGTAGGTTTCGACTACTGACTACATTCTGTAACTTATGATGGATTTCCTGCACTTATGACTGGTTTACTGCACTTACGATTGGTTTACTACTATCGAGGATTATGAGCTCAGTTGCGGTCGAAGATTTCAACACAGGTTGCGGTTGAAGATTTCTGACATAGAGTGGTCGAAGATTCCATCACCAGCAGCGATCAAAGATTTTGACTCTAGCTGTGGTTGAAGGTTTCAACACCGATAGTGGTCAAAGACTTTGACACGCAGGGGTTGAAAGTTTCGACACGTCAGCGGTCGAAGGTTTCAACAACGACAGTGGTCTAAGACTTTGACCCGGTAGCAGCTAAAGGTTTTGACATGTCAGGGGTCAAAGATTTCGACAACGACAATGGTCGATGGTTTCGACACTGGCAGCCAAATTTCGACATCGACTGCTATGGTTCTCCTCAAAACTTTGACTACTATGGTTTTCTTAGTTTGACTACTTTAGTTTTGCTTTTGATGTTGATTACTTTAGTTTTCTTTTCAACCTCACATACTCTACTAGGGAGGAGGAGCTCACCAAAGACAATGTCGGTTCACGAGAAGGAACGAAAGAAGGTAGCATCGGAGTCCTCGTTGGCGGCAAAGGGTCCATGGCGAGAACAATTTTCCGGCAGCGGTGAAGCTACAAAAAGGGTGTGTGTTGTGGTTACAGACCAAACAGAGAGAGAGAGAGTGGACTAGTAGAAGAGGAAGAAGAGAGCTAGAGCTATGAGAGAGTTCGTAAGAATGAGAGGATGTCCCTCCTCCTGCCCCTCTTGGGGGTTTATATACATGAGTGGGGTAGAATGGGAAATCTCCATTCTACCCCTGGATACATACAAAGGGTGAGGGTACATTGGTATATTTACACTGGTATATTTCTCTACATTATTGGGCCTATTACATGTTGGACTAGTTGCACAGCCCTGTCACGGGGGGTTGGGCCACCCCCAAAACAATACTCCCTCGACAGCAAGCGCTGAGGTCCCGATGGGCGAGCTGACATGATCAACCACCCCAGCCCCCCATTCCTCGACAGCAAGCACGAGGGTATCGAGTGGTGAGCCGATGCAACTGGTAGCTTGCGGACCCTAGAGGCAATGCCTACGAAGAAATCTGCGAACTCCTACGCTGAATCCCGTGCTGTCCCGCCGAGGCGATGCCTACGAGGCGGACAGCGAAGTCGAGCGCTGAGGACGTGCCGTCCGCCGAGGCGATGCCTACGAGGCGGACGGCGAAGTCGTGCGCCGGAGCCATGCCGTCCCATCGAGGCGATGCCTACGAGGCAGACGGCGAAGTCCCTCGCCGGAGCCATGCCGTCCCGCCGAGGCAATGCCTACAAGGCGGGCGACGAAGTCGAGCACTGAAGACGTGCTGTCCCACCGAGGCGATGCCTACAAGGCGACGGCGAGGTAGTGCTCCGAAACCGGGTCGACGTCGTTCCCCTACCGCAAAAAATAGTGCCCGCGGAGAGCGGGCGCTTGTGGCGTAAGCCGGGGGCGATACGCACGCGGAGGCAGGGAGGTGGAGCCGCCATTCCCATACCTTCAAAAAACAGTGTCCGCGGAGAGCGGGCGCTTGTGGCGTAGGCTAAGGGCGATACGCGCGCGGAAGCAGGGAGGCGGAACCACCGTTCCCCTACCTTCAAAAAATAGTGCCCGCGGAGAGCGGGCACTTGCGGCGTAGGCCGGGGGCGCTACGCACAGAGAGGCAGGGAGGCGACACTGCCGTTCCCCTACCTCCAAAAAGGCGATGCACTCCCTGGGGCAACACGCGCGAAGGCACGATATCCTGGTGGTGCGTCGCTAAAGCGATGCACTCCCTGGTGTCTCGGCCATCATGTGGTTTTTATACTCCGTAGAGTGCGTGGGATCAACATCGACGTCTTATTTATACTCCAGAGAGTACGCATAAGGGCAAGGTCCATGCGTGTGCGGCATCCGCGTCCTGTTTATACTCCGTAAAGTGCGCAGGGACAACATCCGCGTCTTGTTTATACTCCGTAGAGAGCGTGGGATCAACATCCACGTCTTATTTATACTCCGGAGACTACGCATACGGACAATGTCTATGCGTGCACGGTATCTGCAGAGTGCGCAGGGACAACATCCGCGTCTTATTTATACTCCGCAGAGTGCGTGGGATCAACATCCACGTCTTATTTACACTCCGGAGAGTACGCATAGGGACAATGTCCATGCGTGCGCGGTATCCGCGTCTTGTTTATACTCCGTAGAGTGCGCAGGGACAACATCCGTGTCTTATTTATACTCCGCAGAGTGCGTGCGGAGGCGTCCCCCCACACGTCTTTGTTTATACTCATGCCCGTGTCTTTGACGGAGAGTGCGCGCGCGAACGCGTGTCTTTGTTTATACTCATGCCCGTGTCTTTGACTCCATAGAGTACGCCGAGACGCAAGGCCGTCGTGCGATTTAAATAAAAAACGAGGACCAGAGCAGAGGCACCAAAGAAATGGCTAAAGACTTGCGATAACAAAACGCTCCAGAATGTTTTACCGGAAAAGCATTAAATGCTACGGTAGCCAGAACAAGCAAAACTGGAGAAGGAAACATGGCCAAATCGAATGCTCTTAGAATGGAACCGCAGTTGCCATAAGTGATATGATGCACAATCCTCTCCTTAATGCTATGCACGCAAGAAATGCAGCGGTAATTATTAAAGCATTGTACGAGATCACACGCCGTACGTACCGGGCCAGATGGTGGCGACGTGGAGTAAGCTCCGTGGGTGCGGAGACCCCAGCGTCCTCTCCAGCTCATGTGGGACAAAGCCTTGTCCTGCGCTTGCGCTGGAGTGCGTGCATGTGATGGACGTACATGTGCCATGCATGCAAGTATGTAGTACTTTTTTGCGCGTGTATGCTAGCATGCATGCACTGGTTGTGCCGCCCTCCTGTGTGCATGCTTGACAGTAGGTGTCTTGCTGTCGAAGCCCAGGTTGGAGGCAAGGTCACAGCGCGAAGTCTGTCATGAGCGGAGGCCCGGGCTGTACGAGAGAAGCCCGGAGGCAAGGTCCGAGGCTCGGAGGCGAAGGCTGAAAGCATCGTCGCAGAGGCGTGGCCGCAGTGAGGTTCGACGACCATGTGAGGCCCGGCGGCGCGGTGCTGGCGGAGACTCCGGAAGGGTCGGCGCAGACACGGAGACCACCACCCGGACGGGTTTCACCGAAGACGCAGAGGCCAGCGCATGGACGGACCTCGTTGAAGATGCGGAGGCCAGCACACGGACGGGCCTCGCCGATGACGCGGGGCTACCATCCGGAGGAATCCGCTCAGCGTAGCCTTCGGCTTCGTCGATGACGCGTAGACCACGCAGCCGACGCGAAGTACGTGCCGATGCTTTGAAGCCACTGAAGTCGCGCGAGGCCACCGTAGTGCCTACGGCTGGTAGACGCACGTAGCTGACATGCGTCATATTTATATATATTTACCCATCATTTTACCCTCATATTCTTCACATTTCGGGACCATTTATCATCATTTACATACATTTCCTATAATTAATTGCTCAAATTGGATCATTTTACATTTTTTGTGCTTTTCCGCAGGCCGGCGCGATCGAGGCGCATAAACGACAAAATTGGCATTTCGGGACTGCTCTGTACAAATGTACGTGTCGTCTCGGACACGTAGGATCAAACCGCGCTGAAAACGGAGCTCCGGAGGTCTAATTTAGGAGAAATCAAATGGGGAAGGACTTGATTGCAAATTCCAGAAACCACGAGGACTATATCGCAAATTGCTGAAAACCCTAATCTCCCTAAAAACCCCAGCCGCCGCCTGGGAGAAACCGAGCCTGGCTTTCTCTATCCTTGGTCCCCCTTTGCTCCTCTCTTCTCACCCCCATTCTTCTCTATTTCCGGCCGCCGGCGAGGCCAGGCCGGCTCGCCGGTGTGCCACCTCTTCCGCCCTTCTCCGCCGACTCTCCCCTCTGCTGATCCTCCACTCCACCAAATCGTCACCGCCGCCTTGCTCCCCTCCGGTAGATGCCGCCGCCCACCTCCACAATCAGCCGCCGCACCCTCTTCGCCTATTCGTCCTCCACCGCCGCAGTCCACCAACCGAAACACCGCATCTCCCTGCTCCTTGGTCCGCCAGCCCGCCCCATCTCCCGTGCGCCACCATCACCCCTTTTCTCCGGTCGCTCCTTCTCCTCAGTTTGGCCGCCACCATCCCCGACTCGCCGGTGTGCCTTCCCAACGCCGCCCCCTTCTCCTCCTCCGGTGCGCCCCACTTCTCCGCCGCTCCTGCAGCGCCGTCTCCCGTGCTCGCCACCTCTCTCCACCCACCAAGCGCCGCCGCCCTCATCTCCTCCAGATCCACCGGCGCGCAACCTCACCACCTCCGGCCGTCGACATGTTGGTGATATGCCCTAGAGGCAACATGGAGATGCTGAATATATCACATACTATGTTTATGATACATTGCTTTGTTCCTTGAAATAGACATTATCATTATTGATCAATGAGTATGTGACTTATTCATGAGACTCTTAATGCCAAAATGTTGCTATTTCTAAATGATCACCGATCATATATCATATGAGGAACAAATATGATTCAAAGATCAACATATGTATTGATTGATGATCATGTCTCATGGATCATGGTATGGAGATACCAAATCAATAATATGGACATGTGTTAGTGAACATATGTTGGATAGACCCGCCATGAGACAACTGCGCAGATTCCATGTGTCATTAGTTGGTCTCAAGTAGTGTTTATGTAGAATCCTTAGACTTGAGATCATCATGGTTCCCAATATGCGTAGTAGCCTATTTTGGGACTACTAACCACTACTCCGTGGCGGGTAGTCATAAAAGTAGTCTTGGGTTTGCTATGAAACATGTAGTGGGATGTGAATGATCAAGATAGAATTTGCCCCTCCTTATGGGAGAGATATCTCTGGGCCCTCGATGTAATGGATTATGAAAGTGCATGGCCATGCCAATGTGATTGAGGAGTCAATCACAAGTTTATAATCTATCACGGAATCGAGAGAGTGATTGAGCTATTAAGAGGATGACACAGTCTCGCCTTGAGCTTAATCTATATCGTGAGGCAAAGGGATTCGTACATGAGAACATTACAGTTCAGCCGATATGATCTTTACGTATACTTTGGGGTTAATATGTCTTGCTAGAGGCCGCTATTAACAGGGTGACCGGAAAGGTGTTTCGGTCGCGACCAAGTATACGTGAACCTCTGTGGTCGCACACTTAACGGGTTGGAACACTAATTCGAATGTGATTCGGATGTGGGCTCAATTCGAATAGAGATCCGGATAGACTCCTATTGGGCCTCGGTCCACGAGGCCCAAGTGAGGAGGTCTATATATTTGGAGGCGGGGCTGAGGATGTACGCTCTGTTCCTCCCGAGCAAAACCTAGCCGCCACCTCCCAAGCCAAACCCTAGCCGCTCGCGAGTCTTTGGTACACTCGCGATCGGCGTTCCACTCCGGACGTGTGGATACCGGTGGGGCGCTACTCGTTGCGGCGTTGATCGGCATCAACAAACTACGATTGGATCTGCTCGTGGTGTGGTTGATCGCGTGGAGGAGACGATCTGTTCGGACGATCGGCTACTTCCACTACTACCTCGACGCGCGTGGTTGGATCGACTTCTCCAACTCTTCTTCATTGCGCTGCGCGTCTAGTGGTAACGATCTATGATCCCTCCTTAGCATGATGTCCGGTGTGCGTGGTAGAAATTTTTATTTTCTCGCTATCGTAGCCTCACGCGCGCCCTTCGTGGTATCGAGCCATCTTGCTTAGTTTGCGATCTGGATCGGCGCATATGATGATATGCGGTTGTAGTAGATCGGATCTATTACGCTCTAGATCAGTCGGTTCATGTGATGAATCGATGGTAGCACGAGTTGATGAGATCAATCGGTGAATAGGGGTTGGATGAGGCACAGATTGTATCACTACTAGTGCCCTAGAGATTGTCTCGGATCGGCATAAGGTGGTTATGTCGAATACTAGTAGGATACGAATCGATAGCCTCGGGCGATGGGAATACTAGTGCCCTAGAGATTGTCTCGGATCGGCATAAGGTGGTTATGCCGAATACTAGTAGGTTACGGATCGATGGCCTCGGCCGGTGGAAAAACTAGCATCCTAAAGAATGTCTCGGATCGGCATAAGGTGGTTGTGCGAATAGTTTTTCCGTTGCGATTTCATAGATTGGATCCGTAAATTTCGTAGGGTGTTCAGGCGCTGCCTGAAACCGCGGGGCGCCCTCGACCCCGCCGCGACCGGCCAGCGGGACCGCCATGCGTACCTGCCTTGTATAGCGTCATGGGTTCACATCGTTAGGTAGAATACGATTCTCGTCTAACTTGTTTTTGCAGAGAATGATGTGAATGGTATGGCCCTATATCTTATTGGAATGTATGAGATGTATGTGATGCATGTAACATTCGTTCATGGCCTGCGTGTCATGATTATTTCAGCTATTGTTAGCTGTCTATATTGTATTTAACGACTGCAGAATGACCTTAATGCTTGAATCTATCTTTGTAATCTTCAATTTCTAGCTATTATAGGTAGTAGCCTAGTTTTGAGGTTACAAGCTTTCAAGCATGGTGGCCTAAAGGAGTGATGTGGAGGATGGAGATCGTCTACACCTACATGGAGATGGAGATCACCATTTTTTGGGCCATATACTTCACGATTAAATGTGTTTATCCGTGATATTATCTATCTTATTCTTATGCAATGTTTTTGTGATATGTTGCTTTGGTAGGATAGAATCCCTCATAAAATTAGGTGTTCATGCCCTTCCATATGTTGCACCAAAAGATAATGATCACCGCATGGTAGGTCTACCAAAGTAGAGTGCCGTCGATTATCATCATTATTTGGGGTAGATGTCGGATATCTACATGCGGAAGCATTTGGTTTACTTAACAAGGTTATCAAAACAGTTTTGGACCTTGGGGCATAGGTTGGGGCAGGGCATATTGATGTCACCCAACAAGCAAGAGTCACATAGAGATGTGATTAGCAAGGTGTTGCTTACCCATGTCACTAGTTTTCTAGCCGTGATGCCAAAGCTCACTAGGAATTTGTGAAATGAGGATCTTGACCCACTATGTGACTTAGAGGAGTTTTGTTGCAAAACACATAGTGGGAGTCTTTTGTTAAATAGTTTAATAAAAGATGAACATAAACATAGTGCTAAACTTTGCATATTCTTTGTTGTAGATCATGTCAACTAATGCCGCATCCAGTTCTTTTAATTTGCGATCTATTCTTGAGAAAAAAACTCAATGGAACGAACTTTATGGATTGGTATCGCAACTTGAGAATTGTTCTCAAGCAAGAGCGCAAGGAGTATGTCCTTGAGTCTCATTATCCCGATGACTTGCCTGATAATGCTATCTGCGGCTGCACGAAGAGCTTATGAGAAGCAAACGAATGATTACCTTGATGTGAGTGTCTCATGCTTGCCACAATGTCCTCTGAGCTTGAAGCAATATGAGAACACAGATGCCTACAATATCATTGTGGGGTTGCGTGGTATGTTTGAGAACCAAGCAAGGGCTGAGAGGTTCAACACTTCAAAGTCCTTGTTTGCGTGCGAGCTTCGTGTAAGGAATCCGTCACCCTCATGTGATTAAGATGATTGGCTACATTGAGAGTCCGAAAAGCTTGGTTTCCCCTTAGCCAAGAGTTGGCTATCGATGTGATTCTCCGCCGCTCCCGAGCTTTGAGCCATTCATATTGAACTATCACATGAACAACATGGATAAGACCTTGGCGAGTTGCATGGGATGCTAAAAGCTGCGAGGAAAGCATTAAGAAAAGCAGCAATCATGTGATGATGATGCGAAAGGCAAGGCAAGCCCAATGTCAAGAAAGGCGCGTCAAAGAAAGTTAGCTCCGATGAGATCGCGAGCAGTTCTAAGGCCAAGCAAGTCAAGAAGGGCGCTGCTCCTAATGCAGATTGTTACTCTGTAAGCAATCAGTCATTGGAAAAGAAACGCCCAAAGTACTTGGAGGATCTTGAGAAGAAGAAGGGAAGTACGACTTCCTCTCCGGTATAAATGTTATAGAGATCAATCTTGCTACTTCATCCACTGATTCTTGGGTATTTGATACGGATCGGTTGCTCACCTTTGCAAATCGTTGCAGGGGCTAAGAAGAAGTAGAAGTTTGAGGAGGAGCGAAGTGGATCTTGGCGTTGGCAATGGAGCAAAAGTTGTCGCGGTGTCACTGTTGGCACCATGCCATTGTCTTTACCTTCGATTAGTTTTGGAATTGAATAATTGTTATTGTGTTCCATCTCTTTCCAAGAACATTATTTCGCTTCATGTTTGCAAGCGAATGGTTATGACTTTAGATCTGTGAACAATGGTTGTTCTCTTTATTTCAAGATATGTTCTATTGTCATACTCCATTGGTGAATGGGTTATATGTTCTTACTCTTGAAGAGTCACCGGTCTATAACATTAATGCAAAGAGGCAACGTTCGAATGATTTAAATCCCACGTTTATTTGGCACTTTCGCTTAGGTCACATAAATGAGAAACGCATGGAGAAGCTCCATAGAGATGGTATTCTGCACTCATTTGATTTTGAATCATTTGAGACATGCGAATCTTGTTTACTTGGCAAGATGACAAAGATACCTTTCACCGGTCAAGGTGAACGGGCAAGTGACTTATTGGCACTCGTACATTCTGATGTATGTGGACCAATGAGCTCAATAGCCGAGGGGTTTTCATGATTTCATAACTTTTATCGATGACTTTAGTAGATATGGGTATATCTACGATGAAGCATAAGTCTGAATCCTTTGAAAAGTTCAAAGAATTCCAAAATGAAGTGCAAAATCATTTAGGCAAGACAATCAAGTTTCTACGATCCGATCGTGGAGGCGAGTATTTGAGCCATGAGTTTGGCAATCATCGAAGGATTGTGGAATTGTTCCACAATTGACTCCGCCAGAACACCTCAATGGAATGGGGTATCGAACGGAGAAATCGCACCTTATTAGATATGGTGCGCTCCATGATGAGCCAAAGTGATCTTCCGTTGTCTTTTTGGGGTACGCTCTTGAAACAAATGCTTTCACACTAAACAGGTTCCATCAAAATCAGTAGAAAAGACACCATATGAGATGTGGACAGACAACGTCCTAGCTTGTCTTTTCTTAAGATTTGGGGATGTGAGGCTTATGTAAAACGTTTACAATCTGATAAGCTCAGTCCTAAATCTGATAAATGCTTCTTTATCGGGTATCCTAAGGAAACAAAAGGATATTACTTCTATAATCAAGGAGAAGGCAAAGTGTTTGTCGCCTGGCATGGTGTCTTCTTAGAGAAAGAGTTTCTCTCAAGAAGGGATAGTGGGAGCACGGTGCAACTTGAAGAAATTCGAGAAACACCTGAAAACGTTTCAGCTCCTACAGAACCACAACAGATGAACAAACTGTTGAAGAACCTTGTTGTGGACACACCGCACCACGTAGGTCGAGAGGTCACGTCTGCACCGAGAGGTACATGTTCTTGACTACTCAACAACGGGACATATTGTTGTTAGACAACGATGAGCCTAAGACCTATGAAGAAGCGATGGTGGGACCAGACTACGAGAAATGGCTTGAAGCCATGAGATCCGAAATTGAATCCATGCACAAGAATCAAGTTTGGAACTTGGTTGATCCACTGATGGTGTTAAAACCATTGAGTGCAAATGGATTTTCAAGAAAAGATAGACATAGATGGAAATGTTCACATCTATAAAGCGCGATTAGGCCAAAGGTTTCAAACAAATTCAAGGTGTTGATTATGATGAAACTTTTTCGCCGTCGCAATGCTAAAGTCTATTCGGATCATTCTAGCGATTGCTGCATATTTCGACTATGAAATATGGCAAATGGATGTCAAAACAGCTTTCCTTAATGGAAATCTGAGTGAGGATGTGTACATGACACAGCCCACGGGTTTTGTCGATCCGCAATCACCGAAAGATATGCAAGCCGCAAAGATCCATTTATGGATTAAAGCAGCATCTCGGAGTTGGAACATTCGTTTTGATGAAGTAATCAAAGGGTTTGGTTTCATCAAGAACGAAGAAGAGCCTTGTGTTTACAAAAGGCTAGTGGGAGCACACTTGTGTTTCGGTCTTATACGTGGATGACATATTACTCATCGGAAATGACATTCCTATGCTCGAATCGTTAAGTCTTCATTGAAAAATAGTTTCTCTATGAAAGACTTAGGAGAGGCGGCATATATTCTCGCATCAAGATCTATAGGGATAGATCAAGAAGGCTAATTGGATTAAGCCAAGATACGTACATTGACAAGGTATTGAAAAGGTTCAACATGCGGATTCCAAGAAAGGCTTCCTACCTATGTCACATGGTATAAATCTTAGCAAGAGTCGGTGTCCTAGTACACCGATGAGCGGGATAAAATGAATGCGATTCCATATGCTTCGCTATGGGATCCATTATGTATGCCATGCTTTGTACACGTCCGATGTCTCGTATGCTTTAAGTGCTACAAGTAGATACCATCGATCCAGTGAAAGTCACCGGATTGCCGTAAAGAACATCTTGAAGTACTTGAGAAGAACTAAAGATGTGTTCCTCGTCTATGGGGGTGAGGAAGAGCTCGTTGTAAATGGTTACACCGATGCTAGCTTCCAAACCGACAAAGATGATTTTAGATCGCAATCTGGATTTGTGTTCTACCCGAATGGCGGTGCGGTGAGTGGAAGAGTTCCAAGCGGAGACGGTTGCTGATTCTACAACGAAGCCGAGTACATAGCAGCTTCAAGGCTGCTAAAGAGGCTGTTTGGATCAAGAAATTTGTTTCGAGCTTGGTGTGGTGGCTAGTGCCTCCAGCCCAATGGACCTCTTGTGACAATAGTGGGGCCATTGCGCAAGCCAAGGAGCCTAGATCGCACTAAAAGTCCAAGCACATTCTACGGCGATTTCATCTCATCCGCGAGATTGTGGAGAGAGGCGATGTGAAGATATGCAAAGTACAAACGGATTTGAACATTGCAGATCCGTTGACAAAGCCGCTTCCCACCAAAGCATGAGGCTCACACTAGGGCAATGGGTATTAGATACCTACATGGTTGACTCTAGTGCAAGTGGGAGATGTTGGTGATATGCCCTAGAGGCAACATGGAGATGTTGAATATATCACATACTATGTTTATGATACATTGCTTTGTTCCTTGAAATAGACATTATCATTATTGATCAATGAGTATGTGACTTATTCATGAGACTCTTAATGCCAAAATGTTGCTATTTCTAAATGATCCTCGATCATATATCATATGAGGAACAAATATGATTCAAAGATCAGCATATGTATTGATTGATGATCATGTCTCATGGATCATGGTATGGAGATACCAAATCAATAATATGGACATGTGTTAGTGAACATATGTTGGATAGACCCGCCATGAGACACTGCAGAGATTCCATGTGTCATTAGTTGGTCTCAAGTAGTGTTTATGTAGAATCCTTAGACTTGAGATCATCATGGTTCCCAATATGCGTAGTAGCCTATTTTGGGACTACTAACCACTACTCCGTGGCTCGGGTCGTCATAAAAGTAGTCTTCGGGTTTGCTATGAAACATGTAGTGGGATGTGAATGATCAAGATAGAATTTGCCCCTCCTTATGGGAGAGATATCTCTGGGCCTCGATGTAATGGATTATGAAAGTGCATGGCCATGCCAATGTGATTGAGGAGTCAATCACAAGTTTATAATCTATCACGGAATCGAGAGAGTGATTGAGCTATTAAGAGGATGACACAGTCTCGCTTGAGCTTAATCTATATCGTGAGGCAAAGGGATTCGTACATGAGAACATTACAGTTCAGCCGATATGATCTTTACGTATACTTTGGGGTTAATATGTCTTGCTAGAGGTCGCTATTAACGTGGTGACCGGAAAGGTGTTTCCGGTCGCGACCAAGTATACGTGAACCTCTGTGGTCGCTCATTTAACGGGTTGGAACACTAATTCGAATGTGATTCGGATGTGAGCTCAATTCGGATAGAGATCCGGATAGACTCCTATTGGGCCTCGGTCCACGAGGCCCAAGTGAGGAGGTCTATGTATTTGGAGGCGGGGCCGAGGATGTACGCTCTGCTCCTCCCGAGCAAAACCCTAGCCGCCACCTCCCGAGCCAAACCCTAGCCGCTCGCGAGTCTTTGGTACACTCGCGATCGGCGTTCCACCCGGGCGTGTGGATACCGGTGGAGGCGCTGCTCGTTGCGGCGTTGATCGGCATCAACAAACTACGATTGGATCTGCTCGTGGTGTGGTTGATCGCGTGGAGGAGACGATCTGTTCGGACGATCGGCTACTTCCACTACTACCTCGACGCGCGTGGTTGTATCGGCTTCTCCAACTCTTCTTCCGCTGCGCTGCGCGTCTAGTGGTAACGATCTATGATCCCTCCTTAGCATGATGTCCTGGTGTGCGTGGTAGAAATTTTTTATTTTCTGCTATCGTAGCCTACGCGCGTTCCTTCACGACATCACCGCCACCTCTTCCGACCGCCGCCCCTGTGCCTTCACCGGCTACCTCAACCGCTGGCCTGTCAGATCCCGAAGAGGAAATCCGACCTGAGAGTGGAATCAAAGGGAATTGGGAAACGGAAAAGGGGAACAAATCGCCAAGAACAGCTACGCTAGAGAACACTACAGCTAGGGCTACAGTAACTAGGAAATATCTTCAATATTGCTTATCCCTTACTTCGTCCAAAAGAGTATATATATGGGTTCTGAACTAACAGAGCTTAATAAGGAAGATTACAACCCAAAACACCCAGTTAAGCTAACATTAACATAATTGCACTCCACTAATTAAAGAAGCTTAATTCAACATTAACAGAAGCTACGTAGGTCGTTGATCCTCCATCTTAGACTTTGAAGAGATCCTAGCCCTCCATTGGTTCCCAATTGTCTTGTGAAGCGTTACCTTCATATTGGATTCTTCTCAGCGATCAAATTCAGTTATCCTCAATTCTGACATTGCCCTTTCCTCAACAACATACTTGTCCTCAAGTATGGGCATCCAGAAACCAAGATCTGATTGTCTGGGCATAGAACTCATTGAATGTTGTTTTGATAAAATTTGCATCTTCCCCAGTTGCATCTTCAGGAGATCCTTCAAGCAAATTTCAAGGAGAAGCTCTCCAACTCCAAAGACAAATATGCTCACGGACTCTTCCATGAAGCAGAGAACCATGGGATCCAGCTTTTCCAGCGCTTCAAATTTTCTACAAGCTTGGGAATATCGAGGCATCCTGCACCGAACAAAGAACATACACAACGAGAACACAGAGAATCTCATTGCTCGAATTAGACAGGCATCAACCTCTTGCTCAGCAGATACAGAATCCTCCATGGGACTATCCTTGGACTGTGAGGTGATAGATTCCTCTACTGAACCAGTTTCTGATGTCATAATCAGTGTATCTTTGCCAGATTCCCTAATGTTGCACTGCTCATCTAGAAAATCATCCGTACGTGTCACCGCAGCTAATTCACTACCTTCAGTACTATCAAACTCTTTCAGGCAGCTATAATTATCGAGCTCTTCCAGACTGTTATAATTATCGAGGTCTTTCAGATGGTTACGGTTGTCCAGCTCTTTCAGACCTTGTGTTCCTCCAGCAGCAAACTTGCTATGGTCAGTTCTATCAAGCTTCTCTGGACTGTTCTGATTGCCGAGCTCTTTCACATTTGTCAGGGTTGCATTCTCAAGGGTCTTGATCTCTACCAGGTAGACAGGCTCCAGCAGCCTTGGCTTGGTTGTGAGCTGAGAAACATGAATGACCCTCCTTGCTATGTGAATAACCTGACCACCACCCCTGTGAATAGCATCAGCATGGAAAACAACATCACAGACCTCAAAGCAAATGCCACGCATGTTCTCCTCAGCCAATGCATCTTCCTTTGATGCCCATTGGAACCCGGCCACAAAAGAATCCATGATTTCATTAAGATACTGTACTCCCTTACACTTATCGACCACCATGTTAAGACCAGTGGTCTCAAGTCCAAAGCACCAAATCTTCTTGGCGAGATCCTTGTCCCACCATACTCCTCAGACAAGATCTTGGAGCGCACCTTAGGATCATCACCTGGGCCAATGACCCTCATCAACGGTATCAGCCAGTCCCTCCTCCATCGGCCGAGCTTCCATGTAAAGATAGCTGTGCTTGTTCGGAGACTTGCTCATAACAGTACTGGAGGACTTCTCAAGAACAGTCTCACTGAAGGAGACAACAGGAGGGGAAGCAATAATTTCAGCACCACCCATGAAGTCTTCCTGCTCCAGCTTTTGCTTTACATCTAGTTGTCTTTCTAACTACAGGATTTTGTTCAGAGCAATCTCCTTCTCCTTCTTGGGTGCAGAATTGGATTCATCCATTTCCACATTAAAATCATCTCGCATGTACTCTGACAGTTCAACCGTTAGCGGCTTTTCTTTTTCTGGTGCTCTATTGACAAGTGCTGTAGCCCTGGCAGATCCTTTTACTAACATGCTGGATATAGTGCCAAATGAAGCTCTGGACTTTGGCAACTTTTCACGCATTCTTGTTTGGCTTGAATTCTCCATATAGCTTTCTTCATCTGCCTTCACAATCTGGGAAAGATTAGTCTCAACACTTGGGTCAACTTCACTGCCCTGGGGCATCGAAAGTTGAGGGTCAGTCAAGAAATCCCCAGCTCTGTTGACATCACCCTTTGTTATGCAATATGCAGTAGCTATATCTTCAAGTGGAAAGGCACAACCGAAAGCATCAAGCAATGCATTAAGCGCCCTTGTCTCATCGTCACTAGATGAAGTTAGTAAACAGGAAAGATCCATTGTAAACCAGGCAGGTATGCTAACCATCTCAAATAACTCCTTTTTCTTATCCTCAGAAGGAACCTTGCCAAAGTCATCAATAACAGCTCCTCGAGTAACCTCCCATAATTTGACGGAACCATCAGTATCCTTAGTCAGTACATGTCTTCGCCATTTCATATTTTTCGATCCTGTTCCGGGATCCCAAATACGGACAACCTGAGAACGCTTCTTGTCCTCCCTGCCAACTATTGTTCCATCAGGGATAGCAGATTTACTGAGTGAAGCATCAAGCCACTTGTAGGACCGAAAAGGCAACAGAGGGGGGGGTGAATGGTGCCTTAAAATCTCTCCAAGTATTCACACAATCTTCTTCTCCAATAGCTACAAAGCTATGAAGAGGAAGATCGAATGTTCATCGAGAACGTAAGATCGATCGACACCGAACTAGAATCGCCACGCCGAGGACAAAACAAGGCGATCGAAAGGATCTATCGTGATCATTCGACAAAGAGATAGACCATCTGTTTCAGAGATCGAACGCCAACTCGTGGTCGATCGAGTCACTCGGTAAGACAGACGATCCACTGAAAACCCGAGATCTGACCGACAAAAGAGACTGCACAGTAATGACCGAAAACAGAGAAGGCGCGCACGACCAACTAGACAAGCCAGAGCTCATGACCACTTGCTTTGATTTCCAAATATCTTGCAATTCACAAAGCAATCGGGTATGAGACTTTAGACAACGTTTGCTCACGCCCTTTGACAGAAAAACCAAGGCAGTGAAAAACTTCTTTGCTGAGATCTGGACAAACGGCGTGGTCGAAACTGAAACAGAGAATTCGGTCGACTCATGCACAAAAGTCTCAACGTGGTCGTAGCGAATGCAGAGCATGTACTCGGCGCACGACCGCGAGACGCAAACACTTCTCCGATTCGACTCTTGCTCTCGGGAATGAACTGCCCAAATAGCCTTGAGACAGATTCCCTGTTCTGAGCAAAACAAAACTAGGCCTACTCAAACCAAGAACACAACTCAAAGCAAGAAGTACCAGAGTTGATGAATAGAACCGCTCGTGGGACTAGAATAGCCAAGATGGCTTGGAGTAAAACCCACATGTCACTGCGATTTCAGAAAGCCAAGAACACAGATGAAGGAACAAAGAGAGCGCAAACAAATCATTCAAACACAAGACAGAGACCACAACTCAGAGTTTCCATTCCAACCATCAAGGAGTACAAGGAATCCCGATACGCCCGGAGAGCATAGAGAGGAGCTCACACCTCTTCTCTTTCTCTCTTTCTCGATTATTCATACATGGATTCTCCACTCATCCTCTCTCTCACAATCCCAAGAACACACTCACACAGACTCCCATGAGAGGGAGAGGCGGCTGCCTCCAAGGCCCAGCCGGCCAACTCCCTCACACTCGCGCCTCCCCTCTCCCTTTTATAGCCTCACACCCGAGACTAACCCTAATGGATCCATCCATTAGTCCATACTGGGGCTAACCCGTAAACCCCCTCCTAACACCGGGTTTTACACACCGCGCACACGCGACAACCCGCATGGTGACAAATGACAGATTTCAGTGCTTTTACAGAAACCGCTTCCTTTGCGTCCTGAGTCAATTCTCCAAATTGCCCTCACGCACCTTCCCTAAGCTTCCCGCTTCCTTGCCGATCACGCACGACCGAACCTACCTCCAACCGATCGGACCTCCGACTCCTCCAGAGCCTAGTCCCGGTCCGCGCACGCAACCACCTTGAGTCCCAAGTCTTCTTTGGCTTCACCCAGTCGTTCTGGACCTCAACATCTCCCATGTCTAGTCCCGACCACTCCGAGCCTCACCAAGACTTGTCTCCAAGGTCCTGCAACCATCTCACAAGACCAAGTCCTCTTCGGCCTCACTCGGTCGTTCTGGACCCCGACACCACCTGTGTCTTGTCCCGACCATTCCAGGCCTCACCAAGACTTGTCTCCAAGATCTGCCGCATCCGACCGCCACAGACTAGGCGTCCGACCGTTTGGACCTCAGCTCCTTCCTGAGCCTAGTCCTGGTTCACCTCACCATTGCCCGTCGTGTCCACCTCGCGCTCTGCTCCGGTTCCTCGTCTCCCGCTTGCAACCACTTCACCACCTCGATCATCTTCGGCGTCTCCGACCGTCCTGGACCTCAACACCTCCCGTGCCTAGTCTCGGTCCTCCCACGCTCACCATGAAATAGCTCTGAAGTCCTGCAACCATCACAGACAAGCAAACCGTCACATAGCACCGCACCAGACAACAGACAAACCATCGGTACAACCAACAGGTGTCACAGCACACAACCTGATCGTAATGTAACACCCCAGGACCCACATTACCCTGGGATGCTACTAAAACTGCTCTACAACGAACCAATTTACAAGATAAAATAAACTGGCAACAATTTCAGCTGCCACATAAGTCATGAGATCAAAAAGATTGCGTACGCAAATCTCAAAACTTTTGATTTAAATAGTATCATGGAAGTTATCAAATTCTTTTATTTAAGGAACATTCAACATTATCATCACAACCACATACTGACCATCATGCTAACATCAGAATAATACATTCTTAACAAGCATCATCATATCCACAAATCCCTTGATAAACTTTTCCAAAAGAAACATAAGAAATCACTTCATCATGTTTCTATTATCTGAATAAGATTGCGACTACTTAATCTAGGAAATCCTAGTGCATAAGCCACCATATTAAATAAAAGCTCTTAAACGAGATGATACTAAAACATGACAATCTCACAAACATGCTAGTATGAATCTCTTATTAGATTCCATATATTCAATTCTTATTGATGCTCAACTCTAATTTAGCACAAATTGATTGTACTCTAGTCATTACTAGCAATAATTGATTATTATTTTATCATAACAACCTTCATGATCCTAACTCGTTTTACAATCATAAAACAATCATGAGCATAGATTCAATATCTCACCTTTCGTTCAGAAATTAGAACGAAATAACTTTAAACTTCAATAATACCACTTTATAAGGCAAGATTCTACAAGTCAATACATCAACCTTCATCTATTTCTTTATACATGTTTCAACAATTTAACATGGTGAAAGATAGACGAATCTAGCAATTGTACATGCTCATAAAGTATCTAAATAAAGGATAAGTTAAAGGTTAATATTACCAAGACAATATTCCCAACACCTTACAAAATCATTCCAAACGGTCAGATTAATTGCTAAAGACAAAAATAATTCAATTTGTCCAACAGGATAGAAATTTGAACAATCATAATAATCATTCCAATTCTTTTGCACACTCCTCAATAACTCCATGAGTTCTAATCATGTATAGACAAATTCTTAATCACAGTTCTTCCAAAAACTATTACAAGGTCATATCAAATTGATCAACTACACTTTCAAAGATGCTAATTAAAATTAATTATGCAACATGCTAACATCTCACTCGACAATTCATACCTTATGAATTAGTTTTATGATTACCACCTTCCACTTAAGCATAACAAAACACCATAAAGGGTTTAACACTCTCTTTCGTAAAGGAGAGGATTTAAACTTCAACACTCGAAATAATCTAAATGAAATACGATATCTAAGGCTTTCACATATTAATGAGTTTGCAACATAAAACTTTCATTAATAAAAATACCAAGCGAACCAATGAGTCATGATTCACAACAAGACAAAATTCCCACAAAGGACTAACCTTGCAAATCGACAATATTCACAAGCAGCAAAAGTGTCTCACTAGTCCGAAAAGAAACAATAATTGCTTCAAAGAACAGTAGAGACCAATTGCAAAACCTCAACCGCAATGAACCACAATCTCAAGAGAAAATTCATTAACTGCAATAGGCCAGGAATTGGCCAAAATCAACTCAAGGAAGATAACAATGTTTCTAAAGAAACTCACTCACAACATCTGCAACTAAGTTACCCGAGGTAACTACATCGCTAATCCCATGCTACAAATAGTGGTATAACTGGCAATGCCAAGGCAGCAAATACAACCTCTACATCTTATCATTGACAATTCTCACTCATAACAGTCATAGGAGCAAATCATAATTATACAAAATTATCTCATAATGTAAATCATCAATACAACAAGTCAAAAGCATAAGTGCAATGCTTGACCCATCCCATCCTCACATGCACCAAAGGTGTCAATTTAATAATTTAATTACCACGGACCTAACGCCGCTCGATACCAACTGTAACACCCGGGACCCACATTACCCGGGATGCTACTAAAACCGCTCTACAACGAACCAATTTACAAGATAAAATAAATCGCAACAATTTCAGCTGCCACATAAGTCATGAGATCAAAAGATTGCGTCGCAAATCTCAAAACTTTTGATTTAAATAGTATCATGGAAGTTATCAAATTCTTTTATTTAAGGAACATTCAACATTATCATCACAACCACATACTGACCATCATGCTAACATCAGAATAATACATTCTTAACAAGCATCATCATATCCACAAATCCCTTGATAAACTTTTCCAAAAGAAACATAAGAAATCACTTCATCATGTTTCTATTATCTGAATAAGATTGCGACTACTTAATCTAGGAAATCCTAGTGCATAAGCCACCATATTAAATAAAAGCTCTTAAACGAGATGATACTAAAACATGACAATCTCACAAACATGCTAGTATGAATCTCTTATTAGATTCCATATATTCAATTCTTATTGATGCTCAACTCTAATTTAGCACAAATTGATTGTACTCTAGTCATTACTAGCAATAATTGATTATTATTTTATCATAACAACCTTCATGATCCTAACTCTGTTTTACAATCATAAAACAATCATGAGCATAGATTCAATATCTCACCTTTCGTTCAGAAATTAGAACGAAATAACTTTAAACTTCAATAATACCAGCTTTATAAGGCAAGATTCTACAAGTCAATACATCAACCTTCATCTATTTCTTTATACATGTTTCAACAATTTAACATGGTGAAAGATAGACGAATCTAGCAATTGTACATGCTCATAAAGTATCTAAATAAAGGATAAGTTAAAGGTTAATATTACCAAGACAATATTCCCAACACCTTACAAAATCATTCCAAACGGTCAGATTAATTGCTAAAGACAAAAATAATTCAATTTGTCCAACAGGATAGAAATTTGAACAATCATAATAATCATTCCAATTCTTTTGCACACTCCTCAATAACTCCATGAGTTCTAATCATGTATAGACAAATTCTTAATCACAGTTCTTCCAAAAACTATTACAAGGTCATATCAAATTGATCAACTACACTTTCAAAGATGCTAATTAAAATTAATTATGCAACATGCTAACATCTCACTCGACAATTCATACCTTATGAATTAGTTTTATGATTACCACCTTACACTTAAGCATAACAAAACACCATAAAGGGTTTAACACTCTCTTCGAGAAAGGAGAGGATTTAAACTTCAACACTCAAATAATCTAAATGAAATACGATATCTAAGGCTTTCACATATTAATGAGTTTGCAACATAAAACTTTCATTAATAAAAATACCAAGCGAACCAATGAGTCATGATTCACAACAAGACAAAATTCCCACAAAGGGACTAACCTTGCAAATCGACAATATTCACAAGCAAAAAGTGTCTCACTAGTCCGAAAAGAAACAATAATTGCTTCAAAGAACAGTAGAGACCAATTGCAAAACCTCAACGCAATGAACCACAATCTCAAGAGAAAATTCATTAATCGCAATAGGCCGAGAATTGGCCAAAATCAACTCAAGGAAGATAACAATGTTTCTAAAGAAACTCACTCACAACATCTGCAACTAAGTTACCCGAGGTAACTACATCGCTAATCCCCATGCTACAAATAGTGGTATAACTTTGGCAATGCCAAGGCAGCAAATACAACCTCTACATCTTATCATTGACAATTCTCACTCCTATGATCATAGGAGCAAATCATAATTATACAAAATTATCTTAATAATGTTAAATTTGTGAACTATGTTTTAGATTAAAATGTTGGAGGATGTTTTAATTAGTGAATTGCTATCACTATCCCATTATTCCTTAATTGTTTATGCTTCCGCTTATACTATCTTGTTTAGTAATTGTTGCGCTTTAATTTATTTTGTAAATTGGCTAGTTGTAGAGCAGTTTTAGTAGCATCCCGGGTAATGTGGGTCTGGGTGTTACACGAAACCCCTACGACCACTCGAATGCACAACTCAAGAAATGGTCAAGCCTGAACACTTCCTGCTTCCTTCGACCACACAACATGTCGTTACGACCGCCTCACACTCACTACGACCATGCGGACACATGCCACAACCATTGCTAGCCGCTACGATATTATCGCATAAGGACCATACCCCATACGACCACTCATTTTGCACGAGCAGAGAAACCCTCCACTCACAAGAGCCTTCCTGCACCTATGACCACTCACTAGGTGCACTGACCGCCAAGACACAAGCTACGACCAATGTAAGCTTGCAACGATTACCACACAGCGCTACGACTACCGAGTCGTAAGCGATCACCAAGTCGCATCGAGCCTACGACCGCACACAACATTGCTACGACTTTATCGCTCAAAGTCTAGACACAATAAGAGGCACTCGAGCCCATCGAGTCTTCGCAGACCTACAACCTCTTACGTTCATCGCCACCATGGTGAAGCCCTTTCCGATCATGTACGACTTGTTTCACGTAGTCGAAGCCATTCGCACCACAATCGACCGAGTCCCAAGCCATTCTGACCACATATGACCGCAACCGATTGAGCCAAACGCGCTACGATCACGTTCGACCGCATCAGACCTCGTCCGAGTGCGATCCGACCATGTTTGATCGACTCACAACGTGGTCAAAGTCCACCGACTTCCCACGTGGTCGTAGTCGAGGTCCGCCGACTATCGATTGCAACGGTCAAAGCCTTGACCTCCAATTTCCTCTCGCTAACGTGGTCGTAAAGCTGTTTGGCAACCTCCAACCACGCCAATGTGGTCGTAGTGGCTTTCGACCACGCCAAAGTGGTCGTAACCAGCTCGGTGGCTTTCGACCACGGCAAAAATGGTCGTACTTCCTTCGTGCCCTTCGACCACGCCGCGGTGGTCGTAAACCTCTCGAGTGACCTTCGCCCACGCCCAAAGTGGTCATAAACAAGTCGCGCACGACTTCCGACCACGACCAACGTGTTCGTAAAGCCTTTCGACCACTCGATCAACAAGTTTACCAGTTCGACCAGAACAACAAAGTCGATAAAAGGATTCCGACCTCTCCTAGATGCTACGATCGCACGTAACCTACTCAACGGTGGCGTAAACTTTCGGTGGCCTTCGACTTCCAACAAGTGGTCGTAAACTTGCGGATGGCCTTCGACCACGCCTAAAAACGGTCGTGCGCCTCCCGTGACTTCCGACCATGGCAAAACTGGTGCACGACCACTCAATAGTCACAAGATGGTCATAAACATTCGCGACCACCCGAAGGAACTTGCGACCTCACGAGACAACACACCGAGGTCGAAGGCAATCTATAACCACTCGATAAAGCTTGACACTCTGCTGAACACAAAGATGTAAGCTCGACTACGACTACCAAGTCGTAAAACCCTTTACCACGGGTCTCAAGCCTACCCAATGAAAGAGCCATTCTCAAGGCTTACGACTTTGCAGAGGCAGCTCAAACCTCAAAAACCAAACTCACTCTTCCAAGAACAAGAGTCAATTACTCATCACAACCATGAGGTGACCTCCACATGGTCTCTCAATCTCCCCTTGATGAGTATATTGACAAACACGAAAAAGCATGAAGAAGAGTTTGGTTTTGAAGAGAAAAGGAAGGAGATGCAAAAGCCACACATGGTCTAAACGAGGTGAAGAAGGAACTTATGACCATGTTGACACAGAGTGAAATGGAGCAGACAGAGAAAGGTCAAATTTTCTACAAAAGCTCCAAATCACACAAAAGTCCAATCTTGCTCATGGTCCAAAAAGTCATTGCTCACATGGCCATTGTCATAACAAGATGAACAAGCATTCTCCCCTTAGAGCCTTTTTCTATCCTTCTCCTATCCCTTAATGCATTCTCCCATTTTAATGCCTTTTGCACTCCTTAATGCCTTTTTCTCTATCCTTCTCCCCTTTTGGCAATAGAATCATCAAGATGCAGGAACAAAAATAGAGCATGAATGAAATGGAGTGCCGACAGTTGATTTGATGAAGGCAATGGGAGCTGAGGAGCCATGAAGATTATCTAAAGTGACTTCAACGAAAATTATACCAAGCCATAAAGGTGACAATGCTATCTAGATCATAACAAACCATGTATTGCCAAGCTCAAGCCAAATAAGTCATGATCTTTAAATTAAATGTTTAATTAGCATGTCAAGTCACTCAAGATTATAGTCTAGAAGAAGGTATCCAAACGTGAGTCAAGCCATGTCAATATTCTAAGTGGAACCAAGAAGCTATGGTTGAGTCAATTTAGAGTGCTATAAGTTCAAAAATGAGACATTGGTTCAAGTACTTGGTTCTTGTTGTAGCTTAAGCAAAATTGAGCACAAATGACATATTTTCTTTTGAAATTCATGGTAGTTGCCAACCAGATTTTTATGTTATCATGTGCTAGACCTCAAGCCTTATGCGACTACTCCAGCGATAAGCTTAAGAAGATAGTCTAGGTCATCCAAAACTCCCCGAGTTCATGCCTAGTGCAATGGCAAGTCAGTCTCATGAGAAAGAATTGGTGAGATCAATTTTTCGCACAAAGAGATCTTTTGCATTTACTTGAGTTAGTTCATGAACAAAGAGTTAAAACTTAACTCATGCATCACTAATGAACTAACTTAGCTCAATCTAAACCTCAAAAACAGATTCAAGACTCAACTTAGCCTATTCGACATGGCCTGAATCAAGAGAGGATCACTAAAGCCGGACTAGTCACAAGATTGAACAAGACATGTTTTACTTTAAGTTGTTCACATTTAATTAAGCTAGTATGGCAAGAGCTACAAAGACATAGAAGGGCATGATAAATCAAGCTATCACAAGACATGGCAAGATATAAAGCATGATATCATGTCACATAAAGATAATAGACAAGGCTCCAAAGATCATGTGCATTCAAGTGAATTTTATGCATTATGAGACAAAAGAATGCACATGAGATGAACTCCCCCTGAAAAATAGCCCGAACAGACAGAGAGGCTCCAACTCCCCCTAGAGAAGGCAAAAAGAGAAGAACCAGGAAATTTGGCACAAAATCCAGAAAGAGAGGGTTCTAACTCAAGGAGGTGATTCCCAAACACACCCTATCCACATGGTCTCTAGTCTGTAACCTCATACCACGGGGCAAAAGCACACTATGTCAATGCACAAGACTCTAGTGGCCAAGAAAAAGTTCAATCTAGGTAGAAGAGAATCCTAGAGAACCAAAACCCAAACTAGGTAGTAAATAATCCTAGAGAACCATTTGGACGAGAAGTGTGATCGAGACAATATCACCTAGAGTCGGTTCCTGTCTAACCAATCGGACCCTTCCTCCCACTAGAATAGATAAACAAAGCAAAGCCAAGTGGAGGGAAGCAAAACACTGAAAGATCACAAGGGAGAACAAACCTCTATCGCAATCGCTCGGTAGATTTTGCTGTGGCCGAAGATGGTTTCGGGTCACAGTCGCAGTCGTGAACCAGCTTGGTCATGATCGTAGTCGAGTTCGGAGTCGTGGTTGTATCCGAGTCCAGACCGTGGTGGAGTGATCGAAGTCGCGTTCTGGTCTGGTCCGTGGTAGTGGTCGCGTCTGAGGATCGGTCGTAGTCGAGTCCAAGTCGCGATCGAAATCGGTCCGAGGCGGGTCGTAGTCGAGTCAAGTCATGGCGGAAGTCGAGTCCGGATCGTGGTCGTGTATGGGCTCGGCTCATGGTCATAGTCCCGTGGTCGTCGCGTCTTGGCGGTAGTCGGTACGAAGTTTGACCGATAGTCCGCACCATGATCATAGTTGCTTTGACATAGTCGTAAAGACCAAGGAGCGGTCAAATGTTGTACCAGTCTCCTCTCACATTTGCAACCTACGGTTTAAACACGAGACGATCGGTGTCCTAGTATCTGGGTAAGTGATATGCAACATGGAACCAGATCTTGAGACGAGAGACAACAACGATAGCATTACAAATTTTAATGCATGAGAACACACCCCCCCACAAGCTCTATCTAGCCCTCATCAAAAGCACCTAGAACACAAAATCTAGTGCCACCCAATACTAGAAGAAGCTTGTGACCTATCCACAGTTCTCATGATGTCTAAGCATAAGCACAGACTAATGCTACCAAGGTGTTGTACATTTTATGTCATGCCCAAAACCGGAATGAGTAAGATCAGGGTAAACATGTATCTCAATGAATCACAACCATGCACACAGCAGGTGACAGGGAAAGATCACAAAAGCATATGCTAGCATGGAAATAAGCATGTATACCAAAAAAGATAGAAGGCATGAATAAACATAGCATCATGACACAGAGAAACTATCCAAGATATACTCAAGCTCATACTGTCCATACATATACATACATCATGTAGACATACAACATGACAAATCAAAATCATGAAAAGTATGCTAACATGTATAAATAATGATGAATGAACATAAGGAGCAAGATGTGAACCATGATAGATACTTCAGAGCACAAGGTCATGATGATACTTGACTTCTAATACACACATTCTACTTAGCTTGTAACACCCTGATCGTCGATTCGGCGTAAGTTTTAAAATAATCGCGGAGTCACCGGTTTTTCGGTAAATCGCGGGAAGGAAAAAATAAAAATTATAGAACAGTGTAAAATAAATAAAATAAATTAAAAATTATAATAACAATCTCGGATGGGCTATCGGGAGAGTGGGCCGACCACCTTGGGCCGGAGGCCCAAGGGGTGGCCGCACCTCCCCCTCTCCCTCCCCTAAAACCCTAAGCCACTCTCCCCTTTCCCCACAGCCGCCAACCCCTTTCCCACCCTCTTGGGCGCAGCCCCCTCCCTGGTTGGTGCCCCCCCCCCACAAGTGCTGCTGCCATTGGAGCCAAGGAGAGGAAGGAGAAGGAGAAGAAGGAAGGAGAAGGAAGAAGAAGAGGAGGAGGAGGAAAAAAAGGGGTGATCCATCATCTAGGTAATTTTTCCTCATCCCAAACCCTCTGTTCTATGGAATAATTAGGGTTCTTGGCACGGATTTTGAAGGTAGTTAATAGATTAATTGCCCGATTAGAGATTAGCTGATGTCTGCCTGTAGATTGATTCGCGCAGCGTGTCTCTTCGCGAGGTTTTGACCTAGTAAACGAATTTTCCTGCAGACCTTCCCAAAAGTAAAGTTGTAGAGGACTTCCAGACGCATCTCTTGTATTTGTTTCGGAATTTTATGACTTGTTATCTGGGAGTTACAGGGTCGGGAATACTGCTGTTCGTCAGGTGAGCAGATTGGTACAGACCGACGGTAATCTGGGAATTAGAGGTCGTAAATGATTTTTATGACCATGTCCGTAATTGAGAAAGTTGTAGATAATTTAGAAATATAGCTGATGTATAAAATTCAGAATTTTTAGACCCTTTTACTGATGTTGGGACGCATTTGTTTATTGCTGTCCAATCTGCCAGAACAGAGTTCTTCCTCTGTTTTGGGCATTAAATTACACCTAGCTGTGATCAAAATAAAAATAGGTGTTCTACATGAAAATGTAGGCTTTTAAGCGATGAATCAAGAGAGATATCGTTTGCTGTAAATAGATCAATATTTTTAAAGTTACGAAATGTTAAGCAGCGCTGCTGCAGATGGTAATTTGCTGAATTGTTGAGCGGAGAGGAGTTTGTGCGGATTCGGGTTCTAGCGACGTTTTTAATTATTAATGTCATGTTTGTATGCTGTAGCTGTGTGCTGAGAGTTACCTTTTGGACAGGTGGTCTTGTCCCTGTGCGCTCTTGATTTTACTTAAGCCGTCGGTTTGAGGCAAGTAAGCGTGGCGGTGGTTGCTACCGCTTAACTTGTTATTCCTTCTACTTGCAGTTTACATTATTATCATAATTTGATACATTATGTCATGATTGCATGATAATTTAATTGTGGAGATGGTAGCAAGTACTTATCCATTGATATGTTGATAATCTGCTAGTAGCCATGTGGAATTCTTGCTTAATGTTATAATGTGGAACATGAAAATAACATGTGGTGGATGTGGATATGTCGTGAGCATGTTGATGCTCCTTTGAGGATGGATTAATGTGATTTGTGATTATCATGTCATATCATGTCATATGCATATGTGGATGTCGCCGCACTTAGCCGCGATCGTACGCAGACAAAGATCGTATATTGCCGTAATACGATGCACCTCTTATCCCGCGGGAAGCATCGTATATTGCCGTAATACGATGCACCTCAAATCCTGCCCTGGAAAGAGTGATGTGGAGCATAGCATTCATATGCATTGCATTGTGGAAAGATTCATTTGCATACATATGCAATATGTTGTGGTGAAGTTATTTTGTGGAATATTCAACTCATAGTTGTAATGTGGATTATACAACTTCATAGTTGTAATGTGGAATTGGCTCATGTGAGCTATTTGTGGTATGAGGATTATGGTTGTGGACGTGGAATGGGGTTCATCCCTTGTGTACGGTAAGGGTTGTGATTGTGGCATGAGATTCTTTTCTCTTGTATTAATTGTTGATAACAATTGTGGATGTGAGAAATAATAAAGTGTTGAATAAAACATACATATGTTTTATTGCTTTTGCTAGTGGTAGTGGTTGAGAATTTAAAGTAGTCAAACAAGATTTATTTGTTAATACTTTAACGTCATTGATGGTGATTTGAGGTTGAGGATAATAACATTGTAATTGTGGAAGAATGTTGATGATTAACCTATTGTGGTTTGTGGTAGATTAAATGTTTCATTTGCATTTAATTGTGGAAGAATGTTGATGATTAACCTATTGTGGTTTGTGGAAGATTAAATGTTTCATTTGCATTTAATTATGGATAAAATGACTGCATTCATATGCCAATAAAATCTGAAATTGAAGAGGTATGATTCATGGAAGTTTGTGGTGGTTTAATAATTGTGGACATGAATTGTGGTTATAGTTGTATGGAATTATAAATGATGATGTATAATTGTTTGTAGTTTGAATAGTCTGTTAAACAGTTTGCTTGCTGAGATTTTTATCTCACCCTTGTTTCCCCCTCCCTACAGGTGGACTTTGAGCATGCATGGGAAGGGTAGAACGGCACCACACTGATGCACGTGAATCATATTTTTATGCTGTAATAAAGTTGAAAGGATTCTAGACCTTGCATAGCTTTGTTTACATTATCTTAATAATGTTAAATTTGTGAACTATGTTTTAGATTAAAATGTTGGAGGATGTTTTAAATAGTGAATTGCTATCACTATCCTGTTATTCCTTAGTTGTTTATGCTTCCGCTTATACTATCTTGTTTAGTAATTATTGCCGGTTTATTTTATCTTGTAAATTGGCTCGTTGTAGAGCAGTTTTAGTAGCATCCCAGGGTAATGTGGGTCCTGGGGTGTTACAGTTGGTATCAGAGCGGGCGTTAGGTCCGTGGTAATGAAACTATTAAATTGACACACTTTGGTGCACATCAGATGGGATGGGTCAAGCATTGCATTTATGCTTTTGACATGTTGTATTGATGATTTACATTATGAGATAATCTTGTATGATTATGATTTGCTCCTATGACTGTTATGAGTGAGAATTGTCAATGATAAGATGTAGAGGTTGTATTTGCTGCCTTGGCATTGCCAGGTTATACCACTGTTTGTAGCATGGGGATTAGCAATGTAGTTACCTCTGTAACTTAGTTGCGGATGTTGTGAGTGAGTTTATTTAGAAATGTTGATATCTTCCTTGAGTTGATTTTGGCCAATTCTTTGTCTATTGCAGTTAATGAATTTCTCTTGAGTTTGTGGTTCATTGTAGTTGAGGGTTTGCAATTGGTCTCTATCTGTTCGTTGAAGCAATTATTGTTTCTTTTGGACTAGTAAGACACTATTGCTTGCTTGTGAATATTGTTGATTTGCAAGGTTAGTCCCTTTGTAGAATTTTGTCTTGTTGTGAATACTCATTGGTTCACTTGGTATTTTTACCAATGAAAGTTTTGTGTTGCAAACTCATTAATATGTTAAAGCCTTGGATCTATGTATTTTTTAGATTATTTGGTGTTGAAGTTTATTTCACTCCTTTCTGAAGAGAGTGTTAAAACCCTTTGTGGTGTTTTGCCATGCTTAAGTGGAAGGTGGTAACTATATAAACTAATTCATAAGGTATGAATTATCAAGTTGAGATGTTAGTATGGTGCATAATTAATTTAACTAGCATCCTCGAAATATAGTTGATTAATTTGATATCGCCTTGTAATAGTTTCTTGAAGAACTGTGATTAAGAACTTGTCTATACATGATTGGAACTCATGGAGTTATTGAGGAGTGTGCAAAAGAATTAGAATGATTATTATGATTGTTTAAATTTCTATCATGTTGGATAAATTGAATTATTTTTGTTTATAGTAATTAATCGACCGCTTGGAATGATTAAGTAAGGAGGTGTTGGAATATTACCTTGGTAATATTAACCTTTAATCTGTCCTTTATTTAGATACTTTATGAGCATGTACAATTGCTAGATTCATCTATCTTTCACCATGCTAAATTGTTGAAATATGTATAAAGAAATAGAGGAAGGTGGATGTATTGACTTGTAGAATCTTGTCTTACAAAGTGGTATTATTGAAGTTTAAAGTTATTTCGTTCTAATTTCGAACGTAAGGTGGGATACTGAATCTATGCTCATGATTTTTATGATTGTAAAACGGAGTTAGGATCATGAATGTTGTTATGATAAAATAATAACAATTATTGCTAGTAATGACTAGAGTACAATCAATTTGTGCTAAATTAGAGTTGAGCATCAATAAGAATTGAATATATGGAATCTAATAAGAGATTCATACTAGCATGTTTGTGAGATTGTCATGTTCTAGTATCATCTTGTTTAAAAGCTTTGATTTAATATGGTGGCTTATGCACTAGGATTTCCTAGATTAAGTAGTCGCAATCTTATTTAGATAATAGAAACATGATGAAGTGATTTCTTATGTTTCTTTTGGAAAAGTTTATGAAGGGATTTGTGGATATGATGATGCTTGTTAAGAATGTATTATTCTGATGTTAGCATGATGGTTAGTTGTGGTTGTGATGATAATGTTGAATGTTCCTTAAATAAAAGAATTTGATAACTTCCATGATACTACTTAAATCAAAAGTTTTGAGATTTGCGTACGCAATCTTTTTGATCTCATGACTTATGTGGCAGCTGAAATTGTTTGAGCAAAGTGACGTGTTGAGAGCTTTTATTAGTTCTTAAGGGATTAATGTGTTGTGGTCTTTAAATCACTTTTGTTGGAATTGTCAAGGTGATACCGTAATCAAAGAAAGTTGTTCTCTTTGTTAAAAGAAAGAGTGCGGTAAAAGTATTGGAGGTTGAAGTCATGTCATGCAATTTTTTTAGGTGTGTTTGACTTCTTAATTTCGCCGCTTAAGAGCTTCTTGAACTCAAATGGCAATATTTTTTCTCGCCTAAGAGTTTCTTGAGCTCAAATGGCAATACTGTATTCTTATTGGTTGAGATTTGGTATTTTCTTCTTGAGGGGCATGTGCCTTCAACTGTGATCTTATCTTTTGCTATCCAAGATTGTTGCTATTTCTTTTGGTCTTGCATTTATTGCGGATGGTAGCATCATCCTCTGTGCTGAAATTTACTCTTTTTGCCTCTTCTAAGAAAGGGTAATCAATTTGGGTTGCAAAGTCCTTTAAGAGGTGTATGGCATCTAGTTGGTGTGGTCATGTGATTGATTTTGGTGAGAATGTGAGTGTGATATGAATTTCGAGTTGTTATCCTTAAAAGGATTGAGGTGTTTTAGGAATTATCTGTCAAAGTAATTCCATTGGTCGTTGGCTTGGCTAGAATGTATTTTTGTGGAGACAGTAGAGTCTCTCTGCAAGGGTGTGGATGATGTACTCAGTTTGAGCGCATTGTCGAAGTTGCCAACCTAAGATAAATGAGTTGGTGTGTTGGGTGATGATTTGAAAATCCTTGGTTCGAGGAAGTTAAAATTTCCAAAGGGAATGGATTGGGGAATTATTAATAACTCGAGCAGTAATATACTCTCTTGATTCTTGTTTAAACTGTGTGTTTATGGCAGAGGTCATCTGCAAATTGAGTTGTTATATGTTGTGGTGTATTCTTTTCCAGTTAGGAAAAGAAAATGATTGTTTTGGTCTGTCGAGTGATTTTCACTCTTGGCTCGTGGTAAATGTGGTTTTTCCAAATGTCTATTTGGAGAGTGTGAATGGTTTTGTTGTGAATCCTTTGTTTTAGATTGTGATCCATTGAAGGAAGGTTGTTTGCTAGTATGTTGCTTGAGAATCCTTTATTCCTCTTTTGGTTGGGTTCCTTCTGCGAAGTTATTGTTCGTGCTTTGAGTAATGTTATGAGTGGAATCTGTGGTTGAATTCTTTAAAAGGGGTACAATGTATTATCCCGATTATAATAAATAGAGGAAAATGTTTTAGAAAGGAGGATGGTATTAGATAGTGGCTTGATAGTTGTGGCGGAGAATTTTGTGAGAACGGCAGATCTGTTGGCGCTCAGAGCCAACAAAGAGTTGCGGTGCTCGGCGCTCACCGACGCGTGTCGTGGACTCATCGGAGTTGGACATGAGGAAGAGAACCACCATGTATGTGGAGGCCCTCTTGGCGAATCAATCCGAGCGGGAGGCGACGTGGGAGCTTGAAGTTCAAATGTAGAAGAAGGACCCGAGTTCTTCAAGGCGGGTGAGAACCCGTAGTAGTGGTTCCCTTGGGATATCTATCCTTGAGATGCTCTTTCTTGTGGTTGTTCTTTCCTTCATTGCTCTTTTCTTGCTATTCTCTTGATTTGTGGTTTGAGGAGTTAGATTCGAGGACGAATCCTTTTAGGTGGGGAGAATGTAACACCACGATCGTCGATTCGGCGTAAGTTTTAAAATAATCGCGAGTCACCGTTTTTGTAAATCGCGGGAAGGAAAAAATAAAAATTATAGAACAGTGTAAAATAAATAAAATAAATTAAAAATTATAATAACAATCTCGGATGGGCTATCGGAGAGTGGGCCGACCACCTTGGGCCGGAGGCCCAAGGGTGGCCGCACCTCCCCTCTCCCTCCCCTAAAACCCTAAGCCACTCTCCCCTTTCCCCACAGCCGCCACCCCCTTTCCCACCCTCTTGGGCGCAGCCCTCCTGGTTGGTGCCCCACCCCCACAAGTGCTGCTGCCATTGGAGCCAAGGAGAGGAAGGAGAAGGAGAAGAAGGAAGGAGAAGGAAGAAGAAGAGGAGGAGGAGGAAAAAAGGGGTGATCCATCATCTAGGTAATTTTTCCTCATCCCAAACCCTCTGTTCTATGGAATAATTAGGGTTCTTGGCACGGATTTTGAAGGTAGTTAATAGATTAATTGCCCGATTAGAGATTAGCTGATGTCTGCCTGTAGATTGATTCGCGCAGCGTGTCTCTTCGCGAGGTTTTGACCTAGTAAACGAATTTTCCTGCAGACCTTCCCAAAAGTAAAGTTGTAGAGGACTTCCAGACGCATCTCTTGTATTTGTTTCGGAATTTTATGACTTGTTATCTGGGAGTTACAGGGTCGGGAATACTGCTGTTCGTCAGGTGAGCAGATTGGTACAGACCGACGGTAATCTGGGAATTAGAGGTCGTAAATGATTTTTATGACCATGTCCGTAATTGAGAAAGTTGTAGATAATTTAGAAATATAGCTGATGTATAAAATTCAGAATTTTTAGACCCTTTTACTGATGTTGGGACGCATTTGTTTATTGCTGTCCAATCTGCCAGAACAGAGTTCTTCCTCTGTTTTGGGCATTAAATTACACCTAGCTGTGATCAAAATAAAAATAGGTGTTCTACATGAAAATGTAGGCTTTTAAGCGATGAATCAAGAGAGATATCGTTTGCTGTAAATAGATCAATATTTTTAAAGTTACGAAATGTTAAGCAGCGCTGCTGCAGATGGTAATTTGCTGAATTGTTGAGCGGAGAGGAGTTTGTGCGGATTCGGGTTCTAGCGACGTTTTTAATTATTAATGTCATGTTTGTATGCTGTAGCTGTGTGCTGAGAGTTACCTTTTGGACAGGTGGTCTTGTCCTGTGCGCTCTTGATTTTACTTCGCTTCGTCGGTTTGAGGCAAGTAAACGTAGCGGTGGTTGCTACCGTTTAACTTGTTATTCCTTCTACTTGCAGTTTACATTATTATCATAATTTGATACATTATGTCATGATTGCATGATAATTTAATTGTGGAGATGGTAGCAAGTACTTATCCATTGATATGTTGATAATCGCTAGTAGCCATGTGGAATTCTTGCTTAATGTTATAATGTGGAACATGAAAATAACATGTGGTGGATGTGGATATGTCGTGAGCATGTTGATGCTCCTTTGAGGATGGATTAATGTGATTTGTGATTATCATGTCATATCATGTCATATGCATATGTGGATGTCGCCGCACTTAGCCGCGATCGATCGGGTACAAAGATCGATATTGTCGAATACGATGCACCTCTTATCCGCGGAAGCATCGTATATTGCCGTAATACGATGCACCTCAAATCCTGCCCTGGAAAGAGTGATGTGGAGCATAGCATTCATATGCATTGCATTGTGGAAAGATTCATTTGCATACATATGCAATATGTTGTGGTGAAGTTATTTTGTGGAATATTCAACTCATAGTTGTAATGTGGATTATACAACTTCATAGTTGTAATGTGGAATTGGCTCATGTGAGCTATTTGTGGTATGAGGATTATGGTTGTGGACGTGGAATGGGGTTCATCCCTTGTGTACGGTAAGGGTTGTGATTGTGGCATGAGATTCTTTTCTCTTGTATTAATTGTTGATAACAATTGTGGATGTGAGAAATAATAAAGTGTTGAATAAAACATACATATGTTTTATTGCTTTTGCTAGTGGTAGTGGTTGAGAATTTAAAGTAGTCAAACAAGATTTATTTGTTAATACTTTAACGTCATTGATGGTGATTTGAGGTTGAGGATAATAACATTGTAATTGTGGAAGAATGTTGATGATTAACCTATTGTGGTTTGTGGTAGATTAAATGTTTCATTTGCATTTAATTGTGGAAGAATGTTGATGATTAACCTATTGTGGTTTGTGGAAGATTAAATGTTTCATTTGCATTTAATTATGGATAAAATGACTGCATTCATATGCCAATAAAATCTGAAATTGAAGAGGTATGATTCATGGAAGTTTGTGGTGGTTTAATAATTGTGGACATGAATTGTGGTTATAGTTGTATGGAATTATAAATGATGATGTATAATTGTTTGTAGTTTGAATAGTCTGTTAAGCAGTTTGCTTGCTGAGATTTTTATCTCACCCTTGTTTCCTCCTCCTACTGTGGACTTTGAGCATGCATGGAAGGGTAGAACGGCACCACACCGATGCACGTGAATCATATTTTTATGCTGTAATAAAGTTGAAAGGATTCTAGACCTTGCATAGCTTTGTTTACATTATCTTAATAATGTTAAATTTGTGAACTATGTTTTAGATTAAAATGTTGGAGGATGTTTTAAATAGTGAATTGCTATCACTATCCTGTTATTCCTTAGTTGTTTATGCTTCCGCTTATACTATCTTGTTTAGTAATTATTGCCGGTTTATTTTATCTTGTAAATTGGCTCGTTGTAGAGCAGTTTTAGTAGCATCCCAGGGTAATGTGGGTCCTGGGGTGTTACATAGCTCATGAAGTCAAGTCAAAGCTTAAGCATCTAACAAATATGACAAGGTACATGGATACTTAAGCAACATACTCATAAAGGCATGCCACGAAAGCGTTGAGAGAAAAACATGCCAGTATGGTACAAGTGAGCATATGAACAAGCACATCATGCCAATTATGATCATACATGAATATAGAAGCATGAAGGTTAAAGAATAGCTCACAAAGTAGGTGAAGACGCCAACGTGAGAGCATATGCCTCTTGGAGGCCATGAAGTGGAGAACCAATAAATGTTCTAGTCATATGATGAGGCAGAAGACTAAAACTCCAATCAATTCCATGTTCTCCAACAAGCGTCTAGAGACCTACAAATGACAAGAACAGAGTGCCCAAGTCTTGGGTCTCGAAGGGTTAGCAAGCAAATACTTGAGAACCCCAGACTTTGACACACGACCACTCAGCAGAAATGAGTGGTCGTTACGTGCTACGACTATGGCCGAGAAGACATGAGCGTGGTCGTAGCACAAGAGGCATAGTCTTGAATGACTACAGCCGAGAGACATGGTCGTAAAGCCTTTCAGCCATAGTTGGGGATTTCAGGCGTGATCAAAATGCAGTTACGACCATGGCGACCGAGCAGCAGCGTACTCAGAAGCAGCAGACGTAGTCGTATGGACTTACGACCATGATGACAGGTGAGAGTGTCCACCAGAAGACATGGTCGTATGAAGCTACGACTACATCCGAGAAGCCGAAGCTGTGATCGTAAGACATTACGACTCCAGCGACGACACAGTAGAGGAACTTGGCTTTTACTAAACCAGATTCTAGCAGAAACAAGCTCCTCTACACAAGTGTGATGAGTCAAAATTTTAATTTCTCATTTTCAGATTTTAACACGCAAGTAGAGAAATTAAATTTACGCCATCTACAGAACTAGACTCACAACCTACACAAGATAAATGAGATTTCCACCTAGCAAAAACAATCGAGCAATTTATCATCTAGGCATCTCACATTCTCCCTAAGGGCAAGTATATTCATCTTGGACAGGGCCAATGTCACAATGTGGTTTTACCTTGCTCATGAAGAGTTAGTGCTCGTCCTTTTTATCATCATCATCATCCGTGTGTTCTTTCAAGACTTTCTCGATTCTGGCACTTGAACAACCAAGAAAAGAACCAACCAAAACATCAAAGAGACTCACACCTTCTCCTCGCCGTAGGTGCACACCTCGTTTGGGCGAACGAGGTCTACCATTTAAGAAACGGCGGAAATCCTTCCTCAGATCAGCATGCAGACAAAGAACAACAACAAAAGGAACAAGTCTGCGATGCTGACGAAATCCATCCTTCTCACAAAATGAGCATTGATGTAAGTGTCCTCCATGAAACATGGTCAAAAGGACAAAGCACCATCCTTGCTCAAAAAGGAGAAATCCCTTGGACTAACCGAGAAGAGCCAACAAGAAGAGCACTCGCCAAAAAATAGAAGCAACTAAGCAAAAGGCACAAGTGCTGACAACAAAAGAACTATGCTCAAGGAAGGGTCCACCTCTTAAATGAAAGAGGTGACAAAGTCTCAAGATGCAGTGCTCGTATCATTGCACTCCTCTCCTCAAAGAATTTTCATCATCCGTCGGAGAACAGGGTAAATCAAGACAAACCAAAGTACTGAGAGCTGTGCACCGAGGAAAACACCAGGTCGACGAAGTGTAGTCGCGGATGGGGCCACTGAGACTGTGGTCATAACTCTTAATGACCATGTCCCAGCACCTGCGAATACTGCTCTCGTCGCCGTTCTCAGTACGGTGACTATGCTTGCAAATAACATCACCCTCCAACCAAATCAGCCTCTTGTCGCAGCGACATCATTGGCAAAACACCCCAAGCAAGATGCAAAGAAAAGCTCACAAGATCCCTACTAGTTTCCATGCTCCAGATCGGTTAAGATCAAATAAAGAGCAAACCTTGCTCTGATACCAATTGTAGGACCGAAAAGGCAACAGAGGGGGGGGTGAATGGTGCCTTAAAATCTCTCCAAGTATTCACACAATCTTCTTCTCCAATAGCTACAAAGCTATGAAGAGGAAGATCGAATGTTCACCGGAGAACGAAAGATCGATCGACACCGAACTAGAATCGCCACGGCGAGGACAAAACAAGGCAATCGAAAGGATCTATCGTGATCATTCGACAAAGAGATAGACCATCTGTTTCAGAGAGATCGAACGCCAACTCGTGGTCGATCGAGTCACTCGGTAAGACAGACGATCCACCAAAACCCGAGATCGACCGACAAAAGAGACCGCATGCAGAATGACCGAAATGCAGAAGGCGCGCACGACCAACTAGACAAGCGAGCTCATGACCACTTGCTTTGATTTCCAAATATCTTGCAATTCACAAAGCAATCGGGTATGAGACTTTAGACAACGCTTGCTCACGCCTTTGACAGAGAAAAACCAAGGCGTTGAAAAACTTCTTTGCCGAGATCCGACAAACGGCGTGGTCGAAATCAAACAGAATTCGGTCGACTCATGCACAAAAGTCTCAACGTGGTCGTGCGAATGCAGAGCATGTACTCGCGCACGATCACGAGACGCAAACACTTCTCCGATTCGACTCTTGCTCTCGGGAATGAACTGCCCAAATAGCCTTGAGACAGATTCCCTGTTCTGAGCAAATCAAAACTAGGCCTACTCAAACCAAGAACACAACTCAAAGCAAGAAGTACCAGAGTTGATGAATAGAACCGCTCGTGGGACTAGAATAGCCAAGATGGCTTGGAGTAAAACCCACATGTCACTGCGATTTCAGAAAGCCAAGAACACAGATGAAGGAACAAAGAGAGCGCAAACAAATCATTCAAACACAAGACAGAGACCACAACTCAGAGTTTCCATTCCAACCATCAAGGAGTACAAGGAATCCCGATACGCCCGGAGAGCATAGAGAGGAGCTCACACCTCTTCTCTTTCTCTCTTTCTCGATTATTCATACATGGATTCTCCACTCATCCTCTCTCTCACAATCCCAAGAACACACTCACACAGACTCCCATGAGAGGGAGAGGCGGCTGCCTCCAAGGCCCAGCCGGCCAACTCCCTCACACTCGCGCCTCCCCTCTCCCTTTTATAGCCTCACACCCGAGACTAACCCTAATGGATCCATCCATTAGTCCATACCGGGCTAACCCAGAAACCCCTCCTAACACGGGTTTTACACACCGCGCACACGCGGCAACCTGCTACTGGTGACAAATGACGGATTTCAGTGCTTTTACAGAAACCGCTTCCTTTGCGAGCCTGAGTCAATTCTCCAAATTGCCCTCACGAACCTTCCCTAAGCTTCCGCTTCCTTGCTGATCACGCACGACCGAACCTACCTCCAACCGATCGGACCTCCGACTCCTCTAGAGCCTAGTCCCGGTCCGCGCACGCAACCACCTTGAGTCCCAAGTCTTCTTTGGCTTCACCCACTGCTCGGACCTCAACATCTCCCATGTCTAGTCCCGACCACTCCGAGCCTCACCAAGACTTGTCTCCAAGGTCCTGCAACCATCTCACAAGACCAAGTCCTCTTCGGCCTCACTCGGTCGTTCTGGACCCCGACACCACCTGTGTCTTGTCCCGACCATTCCAGCCTCACCAAGACTTGTCTCCAAGATCTGCCGCATCCGACCGCCACGCACTAGGCGTCCGACCGCTTGGACCTCAGCTCCTTCCCGAGCCTAGTCCTGGTTCACCTCACCATTGCCCGTCGTGTCCACCTCGCAGCTCTGCTCCGGTTCCTCGTCTCCCGCTTGCAACCACTTCACCACCTCGATCATCTTCGGCGTCTCCGACCGCTCTCGACCTCAACACCTCCTCGTGCCTAGTCTCGGTCCTCCCACGCCTCACCATGAAATAGCTCAAGTCCTCGCAACCATCACAGCACAAGCAAACCGTCACATAGCACCGCACTGCACACACAGACAAACCATCGGTACAACCAACAGTGTCACAAAGACACAACCTGATCGTAAACCCCCTACGACCACTCGAATGCACAACTCAAGAAATGGTCGAAGCCCTGGAACACTTCCCTGCTTCCTTCGACCACACAACATGTCGTTACGACCGTCTCACAGCTCACTACGACCATGCGGACACATGCCACAACCATTGCTAGCCGCTACGATATTATCGCATAAGGACCATACCCCATACGACCACTCAAGGTACGTAACGTAGAAACCCTCCAGCTCACAAGAGCCTTCCTGCAGCCTATGACCACTCACTAGGCTGCTACGACCGCCAAGACACAAGCTACGACCAATGTAAGCTTGCAACGATTACCACACAGCGGCTACGACTACCGAGTCGTAAAGCAGATCACCAAGTCGTACCGAGCCTACGACCGCACACAACATTGCTACGACTTTATCGCTCAAAGTCTAGACACAATAAGAGGCACTCGAGCCCATCAGAGTCTTCCCGCAGCCTACAACCTCTTACGTTCATCGCCACCATGGTCGAAGCCCTTCCGATCATGTACGACTTGTTTCATCGTAGTCGGCCATTCGCACCACAACCGACCGAGTCCCAAGCCATTCGACCACATATGACCGCAACCGATTGAGCCAAACGCGCTACGATCACGCTCGACCGCATCGCACCTCGTCCGAGTGCGATCCGACCATGTTTGATCGACTCAAAACGTGGTCAAAGTCCACCGACTTCCCACGTGGTCGTAGTCGAGGTCCGCCGACTATCGATTGCAACGGTCAAAGCCTTGACCTCCAATTTCCTCTCGTGCTAACGTGGTCGTAAGCTGTTTGGCAACCTCCAACCACGCCAATGTGGTCGAGTGGCTTTCGACCACGGCCAAAGTGGTCGTAACCAGCTCGGTGGCTTTCACCACGGCAAAAATGGTCGTACTTCCTTCTGGTGCCCTTCGACCACGGCCAGAGTGGTCGTAAACCTCTCGAGTGACCTTCGTCCACGCCCAAAGTGGTCATAAACAGTGCGCACAGCTTCCGACCACGACCAACGTGTTCGTAAAGCCTTTCGACCACTCGATCAACAAGTTTACGTGTTCACCAGAACAACAAAGTCGATAAAAGGATTCCGACCTCTCCTAGATGCTACGACTGCACAGAACCTACTCAACGGTGGCCGTAAACTTTCTGGTGGCCTTCGACTTCCAACAAGTGGTCGTAAACTTGCCAGATGGCCTTCGACCACAGCTAAAAACGGTCGTACGCCCTCCTGGTGACTTCCGACCATGGCAAAACTGGTCTGCCGACCACTCAATAGTCACAGCATGGTCGTAAACATTCTGGCGACCACCGAAGGAACTTGCGACCTCACGAGACAACACACCGAGGTCGAAGGCAATCTATAACCACTGATAAAGCTTGACACTCGCTGAACACAAAGATGTAAGCTCGACTACGACTACCAAGTCGAAACCCTTTTACCACAGGGTCTCAAGCCTACCCAACAGAAAGAGCCATTCTCAAGGCTTACGACTTTGCAGAGGCAGCTCAAACCTCAAAAACCAAACTCACTCTTCCAAGAACAAGAGTCAATTACTCATCACAACCATGAGGTGACCTCCACATGGTCTCTCACCACTCTTCAGATATAGCTATTGAAACCAGCTTGTCAAAAAGAGTTACGGCAGACGGAATATCAAGGTTCAGGTCATCAGCACTCTCAGCTAGCCGAGAGAACCCCTTTGACATTTGATTGGAACTGATCAAGCAACCCGTAGTTGATTCCTTCAACAACTTCAGGATCGATGGCTTCGACAAAATATTCTCCATGCCAAAGATGAGAGCACGTTTCACAACCTCACGATGGAAGAATGGAAGCAGTGCCCTGGCTCGAGTGAGAAAAACAGGCGGCAATATTTCATCAACAACAGCACGTACAACGAAAACAGCCAAGACGTCAATAGCATCTGGTATATCAACAACTAGATCTTCCGTTGACTCCAAAAGCATCATAAAGCCTTCACTCATCTTGGAGGAGCTCAATAGATCAGCATACAAGGCAAACAACAGAACTGACGCCATTTCTCTTTCTTTTTCATGACGATCCATTGCCATGGATATGAGTTTCTTGACAAAAGTAATGGTGAAACTGATCGGATCCAAGACTCCTTAGCTCAAAAGCTGCCAGTTCCACATCTCCTGTACTAAAATACTCCTCAATTACTGGAACTACAAGCTTTCTATAGCCATCTAATGTAGCAGGAACCTTTGGGTTCTCCCACTCTATTCTTCTCAAAGAATCATTCGGCCATTGGTCCTGTTCCCAACCCGTTGCGACTACTGAAAAACCAGTAGAAGGGAAGTTGAAATTACCTTCAGGTGCGACAAGCAAGTGAACCCCTTGAGTGCTGTTGAGGTTTACTTGCCCCAGGTCTTCAATCCTCCTTGTCACTACCATCTCAAGTTCCCCCGATTGAGCCCGATCTTCCATATTTCTCGGTTCAACTACTCTAGCTTGAGGATTTACTAACCTTTGCACTAAAATTTCTATCCGGTTCATCTGGTTTTGCATCCCAGTTAATTGTTTTTGCAAGTTCCCCAACTTGTGTTGAACCACGTCGGCCTTGTAGTTGGTCTTCATCACCACTTGCCGAACTACAGTGAGCTCGGATGCTTCGGCCTTGTTTCTAACCACCACAGAACGTTCCTCAACCCAGGGTGGGGCATGTGCTTCTCTTTGGGCGGAGGAAGCTCCTGCGGCTGCATCCTCTGGAGAGTGCGCGCACCATGTGCAACTGGCATCATCCCATATCCAGTAGGGTGGTGATGCATCGCATATCCACCATGTCCAGGATGCACAATATGACCTGCTGGCCCGACAGGGAGAGCATGAAGGACCTTCTGCTCACGGGGGTGCTGGTGTTGGTGCCGATGCTGCGAGGGATGCTTCCAGGTATCATTGCGCACAAAGTCCATATGAACAGACGGCGGCTTGGTGGGCATGCCACCGGAGGCTCCACCGTCACCACAGTCGTGGGAATGATGCAAGTGTTGCGGGTAGTGCGGGGCTTTGTGGTGCCCGTGGTGCTGCAAGAAGGTACCGTTCGGAAGCAGTGGCTTTGTATCCCGGTCGGCGGCCACAGATGACATCCGCTGCAGGCCGAGGTTGCCGCTCACCTTCTCGTAGAAACCCCAATTCCAGATGCTTAAGCCGCCGTTTCTTGCCATGACTTCCGTCGGTCTTCGTAGATCGAGCGGGGCTTAGGATTTTACCCGATTTGAAGTCCGAACCTTCACTAAGTCCAATCGCTACCGCTGCCACGGTCGGGAGTAACCGTGGATTTTACGAGGAACTAATGTTCCCAACCCAATCACTCCGGACCGATTTCTTGCCAAGGATTCGCGCGCTCTGATACCAATTTGTCAGATCCCGAAGAGGAAATCCGACCTGAGAGTGGAATCAAAGGGAATTGGGAAACGGAAAAGGGGAGCAAATCGCCAAGAACAGCTACGCTAGAGAACACTACAGCTAGGGCTACAGAAACTAGGAAATATCATCAATATTGCTTATCCCTTACTTCGTCCAAAAGAGTATATATATGGGTTCTGAACTAACAGAGCTTAATAAGGAAGATTACAACCCAAAACACCCAGTTAAGCTAACATTAACAAAATTGCACTCCACTAATTAAAGAAGCTTAATTCAACATTAACAGAAGCTACGTAGGTCGTTGATCCTCCATCTTAGACTTTGAAGAGATCCTAGCCCTCCGGTGGTTCCCAATTGTCTTGCGAAGCGTTACCTTCAGATTGGATTCTTCTCAGCGATCAAATTCAGTTATCCTCAATTCTGACATGGCCACCTCAGCATCATCTCCACCGACGGCGTCTACAGATCCACGGCCGCACCGACATCCTCATCTGCTCTACTTCCTCTCTGCTCTGCTTTTCGGTTCATCTCAAATTCTTCTCCCTTTATCTTTTTGCTGCTCATTATTACTGTTATCAATTAATTGTTAATTGTGCAATTTGATTTTGAGATGTTTGATCCGAATGCACCGTGAATATCATCTTGTGATCTGTGATTGTGAAATGTGAGCTGAGCAAAGTTCGAGTTGTTTATATAATCATTATTGCTATTGGAAGTTGTTTAGCAAATTTAGTATTGACCGTTGTGATGTTTGTTGGACATGGATATAGGTTCATTAATGTGAGTTATGCTCTGTGTTAATTTGTCTTTGTTGGCATTAGGTTAGTCCGTGCTTATGTTCGGTGTGTGTGTGCTTCCTGTGAATTCGATGTCCCGTGCTTGTCCTACTGCTGTGGTTAGTATGTATGTATGTTTGTTTGAGAGTCTCGTCGAATTAGCTAGCCGCCAACCGTCTCCCTTCCATTACCGTCTCGACTCCTCCTTGCTTCTAGTCCTCCCTTGTGCTTCTCGATCTTCCCTTTTCTTCTCTTTTCGTTGGTCGCGTTAGCAGGTCGAGCGATCGTAGTCATTGTTGTTTTGTCCAGCCGCCGCCGTCTAGTTAGCCGTCGATCGCCTTCTCCTCGTTCTCTCTTGACTCCTCCATGCTTCTCGACTCCTCCCGCTGTCTCGGTCGGTAGTTAGGTAGGTCGTCGATCGATGTCGCGTTCGTTCGTATTGTCGTTAGTGTCGCTTGTGTGTCGCTCGCTTAGTCTCTTGTCTTGTTGTTCGTTCGGTTGTACGACGCCCATTCGCACGGTCGCTCGCCTCGCCGCTCCTTGTTCGTGCGCTTGTTAGTTCTTTCGTGAGGTTCGTCCGTGTGAGCTAGCGCTCGCTCGGTAGTTCGCTCGCTTGGCTAATTTGGTAGTCGTTTTAGGTTTAGATTCTCTCCAGATTCGATTGACCTAGCTTTAGCTGAGCACCGGTAGCCTCAGTCTAGTCCCTGTGGAGAACACGACACTCGCCGCTATTTCAGTGGCAACCCGTGCACTTGCGGGTGTGCTATTTTTGCACGATCAGTAGCGCATGCAGTGGGTTGACGCCGCCAACGCGGAGTCCGTGCCAGCAGGCGCGGGGCCGAGGTGGAGGGCGGCGAAGCCATCACAGAGCCAAGTGAAGGGCAACGCGGTGAGGTTGCCCAATAGTTGAGTTAGTGTCATTCTTGCCAACTCCGGTGAGTTGAGGAAGAGAGTCACCAACATCTCGTATTTCTCCGGCAAGGCCCTAAGCATCTTTCGAACAATATCAAGATCGAAAAGGTTAGTACCAAGGCATTTGAGCTCATTCACAATGTTGTTTAGCCGTGTGTACATCTCATTGATGTCCTCATGGGGCAACATTATGAATGTCTCATATTTGATCCTAAGCCGATGCAATTTTGCCTCCTTAACCGTAGATGTCCCCTCATGTATCTCGAGAGAGGTAGTCCAAATAGCGTGAGCCGCCTCAAGATTGCACACCATATTGAACTCGTCGCGTTTAAGGCTCCAAAGAGAGCATTCATGGCTTCGGCATCTAAATGAGTGTTACGCCCGTCTTGTTCCGTCGGATTCTCGGGATCAAATGCCATGACGTAACCATCATTTACGATTTTCCAAATATTAGGACTCATGGACTTTAAATAAATTGACATCCTAATTTTCCAATAAGCATAATTTGAGCCATCAAAGAAAGGTGCCTTTCCTATAGCAAAACCCTCGCTAGCCATCCTTTTCCCTCTAGACAGTTAAGTCTAAAATTGAGAGACCAAGCGCTGAACCACTTGTAAGATCGAGGAGGCCGACTAGAGGGGGTGAATAGACGGTTTTAAAATTTCTTCTAATTTTAAGCTAAAAATTTTAACTTTATAATTTGCCTAGAGCAAGTAAACAATGTTCCAACTAAAACAATATGAAATGGCTCAAGTGATCACTTGCACAATAACAATTAACCTAAGAACAAATACAATTCAAGTCAAGGTCCAAGATTGCTACTCCAAATTCACAAGTAATCAAATGATTCAAATGAAATGAATTGCTTGAATGTAAATAATCACAAAAGAGCAAACCACAAATGACACGATCACTTTTTACCGTGGTGATCGGAGACTTGCCGGTCTCCCCTAGTCCACGTTGAGGTAAGCCCGAACGAATCGGACCGGCTCCACGAATTGAGCCTAATCACCTCGATCACTATCGGTAGCTCTTTCCTTCTCCGGTAGGCGAGCTCCAACCTTCACAATCTTGTCGGGCCTTCTCACAATTTTCTTGAGAAGATCACCAAACCTTCCCGCCAAGCCGTCTAGGTGCCGGCAAGCACCAAGAGTAATGAATCACAGCGGGCTTGATCACACACAAGTGCCAAATGGATCAATCTATGGATGCAATGCACTTGAATTCACTCAACTACCTCAATTGAATGCACTAGTGAAGAAATGAGGTGTGACAGGTTGCTCTATGCTCAAGGATGCTCAATAATGGTTGAACAACATGTCCTTGTGCTGGTGGGGTCAAATTTATACCCCACCAAACTCAAATAGCCGTTGCAATAAATTATCCTGAAAATCAGGAAATCGGAACTACCGCGGTACAATGGGTGGTACTTCCGATTTTCGTGAGACCGGTCGAACTACCGTGCCGAGAGTCGGCAATCGTTGGTCAAAGGCGGTACTTCCGCGTTGTATGCGTCGGTACTTCGGAATCTCGGAAGTTTCGATAATTCTCCGTACTTCCGATCTCGGGAGTTCAAGTTTTGAAAAGGTTGCTCTCGGAAAAAGTTCCGCTCGGAGTCCGTACTTCTAGCCAGCGGTAGTTCCGCCGCTCAACCTGCGGTACTTCCGATTTTTGAGAGGCCAAGTTCAACTCCGGCCGCTCTCTAGAAATAAAGTTCCGCTCGTGAGCCCGAACTTTCGCCCTACGGTAGTTCCGCCATTCAATTTGTGGTACTTTCGATTTCGAGAGGCTGTTGAACTCGGGCGCTCTCTAGAAAAACATTCCGCTGGTAGCCCGGTACTTCCAGTGATCGGAAGTTCCGCGCTTTGAACGCCTGCATTCTTAATTTCTTACAATGCACGCTTTTGATTCAATTTTTATTTCAAGTGCATGCATGATCCTAAATTGATCCAAGGGCATATTAGCATGTGATCAAGCACTTTACGATGATCCTCTTAATAGTACGGCATCTATCTTATAATCCGGTCTTCCAACCTTTCTCCAAGACCGTAAAAATAAAAGTGCCCTAAACTATTTACCTTGTCGCCTTGGAACTCTTTGAATCTTGTGAAATCTTTTATGAGCCTCTTTCTTTGCCATTTGGATTAATCCTTTCAAACACTTAACACACATATTAGTCCCATAATCACATAGTGTCATTAATTACCAAAACCAATATTTTTAGGGGCCTAGATGCTTTCAGCGAGTTTGTCGCTCAGCTTGATTTAGAATGCTGGTTGGATTCTCCTAATAAGAAAGATCAAGTTGTAGATCAATGTTATCCAATTGGGTGAGCTCACTCGGTGTCTAGAGGCACTTATTGAGCTGGGAGACATGGAATACATCATGTACATCCAAAAGTTGAGGTGGTAGCTCCAATTGTTATGCCACTTCATCTTTCCTTGCAACGATCTGATATGGTCTGATGTACTAGGGTGCCAATTTCCCATGGACATGGAAATGGTGGATGCCACGAAGCGGTGAGACCTTGAGATAGACGTAGTCACCTATCTCAATGCTCAGCTCATGACGACGGTGGTCGGCATAGATCTTTTGATGAGACTGCACTTCCTTTAGTCAGCTTCATATCGCATCACTTGTTCTTGAGCTCCTTGGATAACAGCAGGTCCAAAGAATTGCTTTTGACTGACCTCAGACTAGAAAAGAGGGTTTCTACACTTTCTCCCATAAAAGTGTTTCAAATAGAGACATTTGGAGGCTTAATTGGAAACTAAAGCATTTTTCCTAATCCGTGCTATAGGACAGCACGCAGGCTCTTAACATATCCTCTAGAATTTGATTTGTCCTTTCAATTTGGCCTCCCTTTTGTGGTTGGAATGTCGTGCTAAAGAATAGCTCGGTCCCCATAAGCTCATGTAAGCTTTCCCAAAATCATGAGGCAAACTGAGGACCTCGATCGGATGTTATCGTCTTTGGTACTCCATGTAATCGAATGATATGATTCATGTAGAGCTCAGCGAGCTGAGCTCCATGATATGAGGTGTTCACTAGGATGAAATGAGCCACCTTGGTCAGGCGATCAACAATAACCCAAAATCAAATCTTGCCCATTTTGGGTTTTCGGCAAACTGGAAATGAAATCCATGCCGATGTCATTCGATTTCCACTGAAGAACCTTTAAAGGTTGGAGCAATCGTGCTAGTCACTGGTGCCCTACTTTGATTCTTTGACAAACATCACAAATAGCGACGTGTGTGCTGATGTCCTTTTTCATACCAGCCACCATAATCATTCTCGAGATCTTGATACATTTTATACTTCTCGGATGAATAGGTAGTGGCAAATCATCCTTGAGGTTGAGTCTCCAAGGCTCTCTACATGACATCGGTTGACGGACTTCAACGATGCATTGATGTAGTGAACCTTTGGCTATGGGCATCAGCTACAACATTGGCTTTACTAGGGTGGTAATGAATGTCAAGATCATAGATTTTGATCAATTCAACCAACTCCTTTACCTTAGGTTCAGATATGATTGCATGAAGAAATACTCCAAACTTTTGTGATCGCTGTACAACTCACACTAATTGCCGATGAGATATGCCTCTAGGTCCTAAGAGCATGAACCACGGCTGCCAATTCCAAATCATGATTGAGATAGTTTACCTCTTGAGGTCATAATTGACAGGAAGCATAGGCCACAACCTTGCCTTCTTGCATCAACACACAACCGAGGCTGTGTCGAGATGCATCACAATACAGAACAAAGCTTTTGTGTATGTCGGGCAATACGAGCACTGGGGCTATGGTGAGCTTCTTTTTCAGCTCTTGAAAGGCCACTGACCATTCAAACTTCTTCTCCTTCTTTAGAAGTTGGGTCATTGGTCTTGAAATCTTGGAGAATTCCATGATGAACCGGCGATAATATCCCGCCAAACCAAGAAAACTTCGAACTTCAGGGATGGTGTGAGGCTGATTCCAAGATAGAATAGCATGTACATTGCTATAATCCACAGCAATGCCTCATTCAGAAAGAATATGGCCTAGGAAGCTGACTTCCTTCAACCAAAATTTGTATTTACTGTACTTGGCTTACAGTTGATGTTCCCGAAGTTTCTCAAGCACCATTCTTGGAGTAGATGACGATATCATCAATGAAGACCACCACGAATTTGTCCAATACTCCATAAAAATCTTATTCACATGTGATTCATAAAGCTAGTGGGAGCATTGGTAAGTCCGAATGATATTATAGTGTATTCATAAAAATCATAATGGGTGGTTAACATAATCTTTGGAATCTCTTTCGGCTCGATCTTAAGTTGAAAATATCCAAGCCTTAAATCAATCTTGAAGAAGACACATGCACCATTCATTTGGTCAAACAAATCATCAATTCTTGGGAGAGGATATTTGTTTTTGATGGTGATGTAATTTAGAGACTGATAGTCGACACACATCCTCAGACTACCATCTTTCTTTTTCATGAACAATACAGGGCTTCCCAATGGGGATGAACTAGGATGGATAAATCCTTTCTCTAGCTATTCCTTGAGTTGTTTCTTCAATTCAACCAACTTATCTGGGGGCATACGATACAGTCTTTTGGAGGTTGGTGTTGTCCTAGGCTTCAAATCAACGACAAATTCCATGTTGCAGTCTGGTGGCACTCTTGGTAATTCATTTGAGAAGACGTCAGAATAGTCACATACCATGGGTACTTGATCAAGCTCTGGAACTAAAAGGGAGTTGAGAGTAGGCTGCTGCGAAGGCATGGTAGGAGCGGAGGAGAAGGCAACTTGCTCTCCACTGGAAGTAACAAGAGAGATGGTTTAGTTGGCACAATCTATGAACCCCTGGTGTTTGGATAGCCAATCCATTCCAAGAATCACATCTAACCCAGAAGTATTTATCATGATAAGGTTGGCTTTGAACTCTACTCCATTGATTATTACTTTAACCCCTAAACAACCATCTTTGGCTTTCATGACTGACCCAGGCAAATGGATTAGCATGATGTTATCTAGGAGTTTGGTTTTTATATTTTGTTGTATGGCAACTTCTCAGATGTGAACAATGGGAAGCTCCGAAATAAAAAAGAACTAATGTAGGTGGTGAGTGCACAAGGAACGTACCCACACCACATCGGGTGCCTCGGTGGCCTCCTCGGTGGTCGTGTGGTTAAGGCGATGTGCCCGAAACCTTGAACTAGCTTGGGGGCTTGTTACCCTCCTTGACCTTGAGCAGGGGCTTGAGGACGGGACTGGACATTTTGAGGTTGAGGATGAGATGCGGAAGACTTCTTCTATGGACAATTATTTGCATAGTGTCCACATTCATTGCAGCTAAAACAGTGTGATCGAGCTCTGCTTTTGCCCTCCGGACGGCTGTCCTCCGTGGTTATATGGCTGAACTACGCCTTGATGTGGACGAGGGGCTTGCCCTTGGTTCTTTGGAGGTGGTGGTGCTGAAGGATGGGCATTGGATGGTTGCCAACTATGCGATTTCTGTGAGCTACTGCTCACTGATTTTTGTGCTATCCACTTGCACTTGTGGCTCTCCACAACCACCTTAGTGCCATCCTCCACTTGGATTGCCTTGTCTATCAAGTTCGAAGTCGAGGATGTCATGAGCGAGAGAGACCACTTGGCCCGTTTGGCACAGCTCTAGCTCCGAGATCTATGCTGAATCTTTAGTTTGTTGACTAAATTAAAGTGATTTAAATATTTTTATTTAATATATAATATAAATGAAATGAGTCATGTAAATGCACTTAACATGCCTGCAACTCTAGATCCAGGATTTCCTAGAGCTACAGATGACCAGCTCTTGGAAATCTACAGATTTCCTAGAGCTAGAGCTCTGCCAAACGGGGCCTTCATCTCTTCATTAAGGCTCTCCCGGAAGAGAGCAACCTTCCTCTCCTTGTTCGATATCTTAGTAGTAGCACACTAAGCAAAGTAGTTGAAGCGATGGAGGAACTCCATTAAGGGCGAGTTCCCTTATTGAAGGTAGCCAGCGATGATATGGCCTTCGTGAAACAAGGCTTGGTAACTTCCCACCATGCTGATGCGGCACCTTGGAGTTGGTAAGATGTATAGAGCACCATCTCCACAACATTACATTGGGGACTGAAATGTTGTAACATGGCTATTTTATACTCTCAAAACCCTAACATGCTTATTTATCTGGGTGAATGGTAAGAGGGTTGGTGCAATGGATGCACGAGAATGTGTGCATTGTGGTAGAGCCACCTAGATAACCCTAAGGACCAAATCTGGTCATGACCTCCTATTGTAAAACTAGTACAACCACAAGCTAGCAAAGTGTCGGTTGGGCTGAATAATTTACTAGACCCTTGAAGTCATCTTGTAGGTTTGGGGAATGGAAGGGACATGCAAGAATATAGTGAGATCCAATCCGAATGGGACAATGAGGGAAGGGTGATGTTCGCTAGCTGCGCTAGTTGTTGTGAAGATGGAAGTCCAGCTATGCTGGTCATTGTGGTAGAAATTCCCACACAACTTATGGGATCCCCTTCATGTGGGAGCAGCCCATATGGGTGAGATAACTAAGGGTCAATGTATTGCAAAGGCATCGTGATGATCTCTCATTCTACATGACCAAGGAATCATGTGGGTACAATGAGCTGATTATCTCTTGTGGTTATAGTGTAGCCATGCCTACGGTCATGGCGGGCATGGGACTTAACTTGATATAGTTCTATTTTAAAAACTTTATGGGTGGATGAAGTGTTGGACAAATAAAATTCTGATTTGTGTTTCCCTGGGCATTGTTGCTAGTGATAAATACAAGTGGATGTAACGCTGAAAAAAAATTAATATACAGAAGTACGATATTGCAAGCATTCATGCCTTTGGGAAACCTATTTTAGTTAAATTTACTAAGCCGTAGGAAGTTCTAAATATTGTAAATTTTCAAGGCATTTTGGCAAATGAAAATAACTCGAGCCTTTCTTTGTTAAGCTATGCATTGATATACTTGCATTCTATTATTGGCTCACGGAACATAGTGGTTTGTGCTCACTCTCATGGAGCACAGTGTTTATGCTCACTCTCGCTCACTCAATCAGTGCAAATTCAGGAGAGTTGATTATTATGCTTTGAGGATGCACCTGGGCATGATGGTGAGGAAGATGAAGAGGCCATAAACTAGGTCACAAAACCCAGTTGGCTACCTGTGGATATGTCTTTAGGGTACCACCTATGCGAAGTTTTTATTTTTGCTACTGCTTTTATTGATTTTGGCCTAATTGGCCCATGAGTGATTTTGGCCTAATTGGCCCATGAGTAAGTCTACTATTATATTTACGGTTCTGCATGATATGTACTTTGATGTTCATTAATGTATCTGTGAGCACTATCTACTAATCAAGGGAATAGTGCGGTGGAATCACAGAGAATTCTAGATTATGAAATCCGGGTCCGCAGTCTTTGTATCGAGTATATCGATCAGAGGTCATGACCCTAGTTAGCATCGTCGTTAGCTACATGGCATGTGTTATTTCTCTAAAATCTTTTCCAAAAATATATGTATTATTGCTCATTCTCGTCCCTCCTAGATGATCACCTCTTATCTATATCATTGCCCTGGCATTTCTTAATTTTGAAAACTCTCCTACCCCAATTCAAAATGATAAAATTTTAGGACTCCTGTATAAACCCCTCCTTGAAGACCTACTTTGGGCCAAAAATCACAAAGATTAATTTTGAAACTTATTTTCAAAAGATTGTTTATCCTAGAATGTTTGATTGTTAGATTGTTTATAAACAATGTTGGTGGATTCATGTTGGTCATGAAAAAGAAATAATAGTGTAAATTTTGGATGAATGAATTGGTGGGATTTATAGAATTAGATTAACTAGATGGATGGATTAATTGAATTTTGGAGGCATGGGAAGTATGATAAATATTGAGGTATGATGAATAGTATGATTCTTAGTGGATGTTTACAATGGTGCATTAATAGAATATAGTTGAGTAATAAATGAGCAGATCAAGATTGTGAATCGACGGTGGAGATGATTGGATTATAGACTTGATTAATAATACTATTCCTAGTGGATGTTTATAATAATGAATTAGTATGGGAATATATTGTGGAAAGTAAGATTAATCACTGGAGGAGCAAAAATATGATCTTGAATAAATGATGAAAAGGATTAGATTATTAGGAAACCTTGATATAAATGACATTGGTGGATATAAAAGTGAGAATACTGGATTAACATAAGGATGTAGAGTTAAAAAAGTTGGCAAATAGTGCATTTCAGATTGGATTTATAAATTCATAATGGGAATTGAGATTTGTGGAGGATTTAGATAACCATATGATTTAATTAATAAAGTTATGGATGATACAATAAAAGGTATATGTTCAATGGATAGCTAAATAATCACACTCACAGTTTAGAATTTTAGACAACAGTAATGCCATGACTAAGTAATGAAGAAAGATAGCATAGGTACAATTAATAAGAAGTAGAAGCAATAATAATAATAATAATAATAATAATAATAATAATAATAATAATAATGATAGGGCCATTGGATTCTAAGCCTATGCATAGGAGTAATACAGGAGTGAGTATTGATGTCGATTAAATCCCCTCTAAATGCTCTCCTCTTCCTTCTATGGATTTCAAAAGGAAATTAATTCTTTCTTGTCAGACCCTTACTCCCAAGTTTATGTTTAGGAACGTTGAAGATGTTCATAAGGATAACATGGTCTCATACTAAACAGACCATGTATGTTAAACTATGTGCCCTCTTATGTGTGTCCCCATGAATAGACATTGTACTGCTAGTAAGATTTTACTTGGATCCTATGTACTACCTTCTTTCCCTCATGCGTTGTATTTTGCAGTCACAAGAAAAAGCATAATTTTAAATTTTGTGTGATTTTGGGAATTTTCCACTTCATGGGTGTACTTTTGAATTTAAAATGGGTCCGCTATTTATCCCCACAATTATTTCCTCGTCCCATGCTATTCCCTCTCACATTTTTGCCAAAACCCCATCAGGTCTAAAGAGTGGAGCATAGAGTAGCCAAACTAAGGCCATCAAAGATAAGAAAAGACCTCACATCCTTCCAATATTCAGAAAATAATACCATCAAGAAGACACTGATTGGAAGCCTCAAGCCGCACAAGGATCAAGATTGGACACCTCATCCTGCCATCATTTCTTCCTCACCAACACAAAGGACTTGTGGATCAAATTCTCACCAACCAGATGCAATGGTTGACAACAAGATGACCACCACTGGTAGAAATAAGCAAAAGAGGCCAACAGTTTCTACTTGCCATAACCCTAACCATCCGTACAAGCTGTCACCTAACACCACTCCGCAAGGAATGCCAAGAGGAAGCCATCATAATGGAAATAATAGTACCACAACACCAAACAAAGCTCAAAAAGATGTCACTTGCTTCTATTGTGGAAATACCAGACACTATGCCCATAGGTAAGGAAACCAAATGTTTCTTATGTTTCCATTCCAACAACTTAGGACACTATGTAAACAGATGTCCCTAAAGGAATTTAGAAAACAGGTAAAGGGTGCCATCGCCATCAACCCCACCTTAGTGAAGAAGAACTTATCAATATCAAAAGCCCGGACAAGGAGCAAGCCGCACCTACCAAAGTTCTGTACTACCAAACTCAAACACTCCGCCAAATGCTACATGCTTCGAATACGCCAAGATAGGACATGATGCCCAATTATGTCCTCTAACCCAACAAGTTATGCAAGGAGCATGTTTCACATGTCGGCAAACTGGACATTATTGCTATGAGTGTCCTGTTCCCTAGTGTCCCCGCTAGGAGGAACACCATTACCCAAAAGACTGCCTCATGAACCTAATAGCATGTAAGCGTTGTGGAGAAAAGGGACACCAAGCAAGCCAGTGTGCTGCAAACTGCCCCAACTGTGACGAAGATCACCAACTAGGAGAATGCCCAATGAGCAAAGTCACATGCTTTCTCTGCGAAAGACATGTAATATCCTGATCGTTGTTACAGCATAGGTTTTTAACGTAATCGCGGAGTCGCCGGTTTTTCGGTAAATCGCGGGAAGGGAAAAATAAAAATTGTGGAATAGCGTAAAATGAATAAAATAAATAAAATAATAAATAAAAACTTTGAGTGGGCTGCCTGGAGAGTGGGCCGACCGCCTTGGGCCGAAGGCCCAAGGGGTGGCCACACCCTCCTCTCCCCCTCCCTAAAAACCCTAGCCACTTCCCCCTCCTCCCTCTGGCCGCCACCCCCCTTTCCCACCCTCCTGGCCGCACCCCCCTCCTTGGTTGGCGCCCCCACCTCCCCCACACAGCTGCTGTCTATGGGTGCAAAGGAGAAAGAGAAGGAAGAAGAAGAAAGGGAAGAGAAGGAAGAAGAAGAGAAGGAGGAGAAGAAGACACTACTAGTTTTCAGGTCTAGGACAACGGAGCGAAATCGTTGCAATAGGGCCAAAATAGATGCAATATGTACCTATTGCAACACATCACTTCCGTTGGCAAGCGTGGCAAGTACTTGCGTGCTTAAAAGATTGTGCAACGGATTGTGGTTTCGTTGCAATAGCTATGGTTATTGCCATGCAATATGTTGTGGCAATTGTTTGTTGTTGCAACGAATGATGTCGTGGCGATATAGTCTATTGCCACGGCTGACTCCGTGGCAATAGCTTTTTTTGCCACGAAATTTGGTCATGGCAATAGTATCATTTGCCACGAAAATATTGCGTGGTAATAGGTTCTATTGCCACGCCAATGGTTCGTGGCAATAGACCCTATTGCCACGGAGAGCATTTCGTTGCAACAGGATATTGCTACGGGGGGCGTTTCGTTGCAGCAGGTTTAATTGCCACGGGAGGTGTTTCGTTGCAATATGTTTTATTGCCACGGAAGGCGTTTCATTGGTATAAAGTTATTGCGACGAAATATGTTTTGTGGCAAATAGATCCTATAGCAACGAACATTGTTCATAGCATATAGTGGAATCGCAACATAGTAGCGGCGTTGCAACAGCCTATCACAACGAAATACCAATTTTGCATACAGGTTTATCACAACGGTAAAATTTGTGGTAGCATATTGAGCATATGATAGTTTATTATAATTTGTTGTTGCAAATTAATAATCAAATTAGGAACACGGTTGGATCAAAAACACATATATTAATTCAACACATAATAATTTAAAAGTGCCACTACTCATGCAGGAATTACATATCAATCTCCATACTTAAACTACAAAGTTTGTAACTAATAACAAAAGTACTATCACTTCCATTCCATTTGTCCGTGCTTCTTTGCCATGTTGAATTTCCTAACTTGACGACGCCACGACTCTGTATGCTCTGATCAAATTGTTTCATCCTGATAGAATATGAACAATAAAGAGGGACCTTAATGTGAGTATTGTCCAGCAGCACATACTTAAGTACATCATAATGCAAGTTTAGAGATACGAGTTACAGCTGAAAATAGCAATCCTGAGTTCTCTAGTTCAGTTGCGTTTAGCAAGTGATTCCAGCAGCACATACTTAAGTACATCATAGTGCAAGTTTAGCAAGTGATTCCAGCAGAATTATTTAATTTCATTTCATTTACCGATATGTACTAGCTCTACTTCACCTGGCATAATTTTTTAGTAGTTTATAACTATATGCTATATTTGACATAAGAACAATGACAGATGAAGATTAGTCACATTTTCATTTCATACCTGATGGTCCCTCCTTTTCTTCGAACGAGTTGTAGCAGTATTCTTCAATTGTTGTGGAGGAATGAAGTTCGATGAACCATTATTAACAGCGACATTTTGAAAGAGGCTTGGTTAAGATTAGAAGCTCGAGTGATGCGAATAGGTGGCCTAGCATCTTTTGTGTGGTCACGATGCTTACTGGGTCATTCTGCAAATGTAAAATGTAGAATAAAAATATTAGCATCCTGATGTGTACTACTATTAAAATATGTTCAGCATGCATGCATCAATTGAAGTTCGGGAAGGTACACATCAGCGGTCATCAATAGAATGTACAAAGTCCAAATCCCTTATGGCAGCAAACTATTTGCAAATTTTGTTACTGTTGTAATGTTTCTTCCACTTGTTCGTGTCTTTTTCGTGGTGTTCAATGTACTATCTGGTTAGCCTTGTCCAATGTTGTCATGTTTTCGTCTTCCTCACTTGGATTAGCCTCGCTTTCCCTTGTGCTCAATATACTTCCCTGGTTAGCCTACATACGGACCATGAGGAAAAACATTAGGACATGTTAGGCTGGGTGGCTGCTGCAAGCCATCAACAACAAGCAGGCAGCAACATGCTGATGCGTATGTCTGATGTATTACCTATAATGTTGCTTCTCTCTGTTGTGCTAGCAATGAAAGGAACTCTTGCCTAAGTTGTTCTCTTGCGTTCCTTTCCTTCTCCAATTCCTCTTTCATCTCTCGCCTAGTTTGTTCCCTTTCAGCAACTCCATTTGCAATTTGTTCCTTTAACATTTGCACCTCATCTTGAGCTCATTATTTTTCATTGGCTGCAGTGAAGCACGGATTGTTCATCGAGTCTGTCTTTCAACAGCTTGGCTTCGTGTGGGATATTTCGCCATGTATCCATGACCATGAGCTTTGCATGATTTGGTACCGGTGCTTTCCTTATAACTTGATTGGAAAGCAATGTTTTCCTCTTCAACTGTAAGGAAGTCTTTCTCAGCTCTGTTGATAGGTCGTAATTTGAAGGCTGCATCATCCTAAGTGTGATAAGAGAAAATAAGAAGTTAAATCAGTTAAGTTTTATGCACAAAATTATGAAAAATGTACTAAGTCATGAACAAATTAAATTTACTACTCACATAGACATCCCTACAAGCGTTGTTTGACCATTCCCCGTTCTTCGTGTGGGTAGTCATCCAAAGAGTCAGATCAGTTGGCTCTTCTCCACTATTTTGTAATTGGATCATCACTATTTTGTTGACTCCTCTTTCGCTTCATGGGTGTTATGGTCACCTGATTGTCTTTTACTCGCTCCCTTGACACTACTAATCGGACTTCCCTTTCATCTTGATTGCTTTCTATCATTCATGCATCACGACTATAATTGATCGGCTCGAGTTGCTACCGCCGCCACATCGCTTCTTATAGTATAAGAAGTCCCTAACTGAGTATCAAGCTGTTCTTTTAAACTTAACAATGTCATAAATGAGACATTAGTCCTATCAAGATCGCACTCGAAGAATTCTTTTCTGGTGGTGCTCCTTGCATTGAATAACTAAAGTCCACTTCTGACCGACCCTTGTTTCATTCTCAGTATGTTTACATAGAGAAAGGTTAAATAGTCAAAATGCAGTTGTCGGTATGCAAAATCTGAGAGGAAAATAGGAGATGATCGAAGGAAACAATAAATTTGTAATGAGTGTGCACGTGCATGGGTATGCACACAAGCATATGTTTGCGATTTCTTTTCACTAAAGTCACTGTTCAAAATCTCATTGCAATTTTGATTTACCTTGCCATGCTTTTAGGTTGTTTCATGTTTTATGTTTTATGTTTTAGACACGCACATATGTTTGAACAAATATGTTTAAACATAAATCATAGACACGCACAGGTTAGTTCACAACTATAGTTCTGAATTCCAACACATTCGGTATCACACTATGTCACTATTAAAATAACAGCAGCAGGCAAGATGGAACAAATAATGGTACAACAATCATAGTATAATACAAATGGTACAACAATCATAGTATAATACAAAATAAATGACATGTTAAGAATTTTGCAGCAATACAAATAATAGCAGCAAGTCATCCCAATAGCAGCAATATACAATCATAGTATAATACAAATAATAATAATACAATCATAGTATAATACAAATAAATGACAAGTCATCCCAATAGCAGCAATATACAAGATACAAAAACCTTTGGCACCAATATAGTCAAACTTCACATACTCTTATCCTACTCTTAATAGTTGTGACGCTTCACACAAAATGGTACAACAATCATAGTATAATACAAATAAATGACAAGTTAAGAATTTTGAAGCAATACAAATAATAGCAGCAAGTCATCCCAATAGCAGCAATATACAATCATACTATAATACAAATAATAATAATACAATCATAGTATAATACAAATAATAATAATAGAATCATAGTATAATACAAATAAATGACAAGTCATCCCAATAGCAGCAATATACAAGATACAAAAACCTTTGGCACCAATATAGTCAAACTTCACATACTCTTATCCTACTCTTAATAGTTGTGACGCTTACACAAAATGGTACAACAATCATAGTATAATACAAAAATTTTGCATTGTTCAAACTCAAACCCTCTCCTTGGGAGGAAGAATGAGGGCGCGGAGCCGCCGCCGCAAATTGTCGCTTGATTACTTGCTCAAAGTGGTTCAGCAACTTCACCTGATAGTCCAAAATCTCGGTGTGATGTATATTCCAATTTTTCTGTATCATAGCCTAATATGCAAGGATTAGGTCATAGGATGCATGCCCACAAGCTTTAACTGGAGGTTACCGTCATTAGCTAGGACAACAAGGTAAGATGCACGGTTGACTAGCTTACAGAAGGTCATCACTTTGTATATGCTGTTGTTATAGAAATTGAAATCTGGCTTTACACCCTCCTGCTGAACCCTCTCGGCTGATTTAACTGATTTAACTCTCGGCCTGTAACTGGAGAAGATCTGCAATCACATTAAATCTGAAGCCTAAAGCCAACTCTAATACCCACTCTGCAGGTGTTATCAGAATAAGTGTCATTTTACTCACGATGAACAACAACCATTATGCCTAGACCACTGGAGGTCATTGAAATCTGTGGCTACTGTCGCATCCCATGTTGCATTTTCATACCATTTTCATAAGGAAATCTGATAATTACAGGTCATGTAAATGTATATATGTGTAGCTTACATTATTCATCAAAGAAGCTTTTCTTAAGCAACACATGATATGCGGTGTTGCTTTCCATTGCCAACACTATGCTATATACCTTAGGTTTGTAACTACCAAATTGAGACATCATGGGAGATATAGATAACGTATAGTCAATCAAGTATTCAGTATTTTTGCATCAAGAAAATTTGATATGAAATAAACTACATGACACAAATTTTTGATGGAGATGATGAGGCTTCATACCGGGAGGGAAGCATCATCCGTGCCGTCTTCTTCAGCGCCGAGTTCGAGGTGGAACCCGTCGGTCGGCCCTCGTGATGGCGAAATCCCGTCGGTGGCGTTGGCGGCGGCCAACCGATGATCGGCGTCGCCGATGGAGTCATCGCCATCGTCTTGTCGACGAGGCGGTGGCGCGAAGGGGCCGGGAGGCGGAGGGAGACGGGGAGGCGGCGAGGCGGAGGGAGACGGGAGGCCGGGAGGTGGGGACGAGGCGGCGGCGGGGAGGTGGGGATGAGGCGGGGCGGCGTGGGAGGGGGGGGGCGGCGGGGCGGTGGCGCGAAGGGCGGGGAGGCGGAGGGAGGCGGGGGCGGCGGATGCGGAGGAGACGGGGAGGCGGGGAGGCCGGGAGGTGGGGACGAGGCGGCGGCGGGGAGGTGGGGATGAGGCGGGCGGCGTGGGAGGCCGGGGGCGGCGGGGCGGAGGCGGTGGCGCGAAGGGCCGGGAGGCGGAGGAGAGACGGGAGGCGGCGAGGCGGAGGGAGACGGGGAGGCGGGAAGCCGGGAGGTGGGGGACAGGCGGCGGCGTGGGAGGTGGGGATAAGGCGGGCGGCGTGGGGGGCCGAGGCGGCGAGGGCGGAGGGGCGGTGAGCAGCGAAGGCCGGGAAGCGGAGCGAGGCGGAGGGAGATGGGGAGGCGGAGATGGGAAGTTATTTGGGAGGCGGAGGTGTATATCCCAGCGCGATGGTTTTGGAGGGGGCCGAGAATTTGGGCGGGTGTGCGTATTGTGGGAAGTTATTTGGGAAATTCGGTGCATGATTTTTGTATCGAAATCAGATAAACATAATTGTTCCTGCGCGGCGATGATTTTTGGAAGGTCACTTGCTCGAAACTCTCGTATTGTTCCATCACTTGCTAACCAGTCAGTGGCACTGGAGCCTCCCTATTTTCCACCTTGTTGTTGAAGTTGATCTTGTTCCTGCGCCACCTGTGGTTCGAAGGCAAAAAACGACGATGTCCCATGTAGCAATGCTTGGACCCGAATTTCAGCCACAAGTAGTCAGTATCCTTGTGGCAGTATGGACATGCAAACTTTCCTTTAGTGCTCCATCCAGATAGCATTGCATATGCAGGAAAGTCGTTAATTGTCCAAAGTAGAAGTGCACGCAGAGTAAAAATTTTCTTCAGCTTTGCATCCCATGTTTCAACACCCTTTTCCCAAAGATCCTTTAGCTCATCAATAAGGGGCTGCAAATATACATCAATGTTCATTCCTGGAGATTTCGGCCCTGGTATCAACATCGACATCATCCAATATGGTTGTTTCAAATACAACCAAGGAGGCAAGTTATAAGGGATTATGATCACAGGCCATGTAGTGTATGTAACATTCAACATCCCAAATGGATTGAAGCCATCGGATGCAAGGCCCAACCTAACATTGCGAGGATCAATGCAAAATCCTTATACTTGTCATCCACATGTTTCCATGCCAATGAGTCTCAGAGTGGCGCATTTTCCCATCACGGACCAATCCTTCCTTATGCCATCGCATATATGATGATGTGGTCTCATTCATACACAATCTTTGAAGCCAAGGAATAAGTGGGAAATATCTTAGGATTTTACGTGGAGAACGTTTTTTTGCTCCATCAGTGCCACTAGACTCATCATTTCCAACGGAATCGGCCGTTTTCCACCTAGACTCACCACATATTGGACACGTATCCATCTTAGCATAATCACCTCGGAATAACACACAATCATTCTCACATGCATGTATCTTCTGGTAGTCTAGCCCAAGATCTCGAACAACCTTTTGCACTTTGTCCAATGTGTTTGGGATACAATGTCCTTCAGGGAGCACAAGCGAGAACAGATGAAGTATGGACTCCAAGGAACTGTTACTAAGTCCATACATGCATTTAATCTGAAATAGCCTGATAATAAAAGAAACCTTAGTTGCCTCCTTGCAACCTGGATACAATTCCTTCTGTGCCTCATTTAATAATTTAAAGAATTTTTTTGCTTGTTCATTTGGCTCTTCAATATTAGAACCGAGGATGTCGCCACGAATAGCGCCACTGATTATTGAAGAAACTAGATCATTGACAGAAGCTCCATCACCTGTTGCACCTTCATTACAATCTCCTTCATCTTTGTTGTCATCGTCAGCCAAACCTTCACCATTACCTTGCTCTTGGATGAAACTTTCATCAAACCCTCTAACTAGCAAATGTCTTTCAACTTCATATTGTAATCTATAGGACATGCAACAACATCTGGAACAAGGACAGAGTGCAGTTAAACCTTTAGATGTGCCTCCAAAAGTAGTTTCAATGAATTTTTTGAATCCTTTTTGCCACTCAGATGTTGACTTATCCATCTGCATCCAACTACTCCCATCATGTGACATGCTTCCAATGATTATCAATCAAAGTATAACAAATTAAAACCAATCTGCCCAAATTAACACTACCTGCAAAACCACAACATACACAATTTAAAAATCTTATTAATAAAACAAAAAAAACTTAAACCTCCGTTGCCATCTCGAAGATAACCGCACGCCCGCACGCCTCCTCCCTCCCCACCACCCCTCCTCCTCCCTCTGCACCCCGCCCCCCTCCCCCTCCCGGCCTCCCCGCCGCCCCCCTCCTTCCCCTCCCCCCGGCCTCCCACCTCGGCTCCCCGCCGCTCCACCGCTCCCCGCACCTCCGCTCCCCGCTGCCCTCCTCCTCTGCCCCGCCGCCCCTCCCCTTCCCCGGCCTCCCCGCCGCCTCCCTCCTCCCCCCGGCCGGCCTCCCCTCCTCGGCTCCCCGCCGATCCCACGCTCCCTCGCACCTCCGCTCCCCGCCCGCCTCCTCCCTCACCCCGCCGCCTCCTCCCCTCCCGGTCTCCCCTCCTTGGCTCCCCGCCGCTCCCACCGCTCCCCGCACCTCCGCTCCCCCGCCGCCCTCCTCCCTGCCGCCCTCGCCGGCCCCTCCCCTCCCGGCCTCCCCGCCGCCTCCTTCCCCTCCCCTCCCGACCTCCCCTCCCGATCTCGCTCCCGCGCCTCCCGCGCCTCCCCATCTCCTCCTCGGCCTCCACTCCTCCGCCTCCCCCATCTCCTCCCTCGGCCTCCACTCCTCCGCCTCCCGTGCCTGTGCACAGTGCCCTAGGGGTGAGGTGATAGCAGCCAGAGAGCCCTAGAGGAGAGGATGCAGCAACCTCACGATGGTGGTGACCGGAGGCGCTCTCCGCCTGTTCCCGGGATCGCGAGCGATCGGCCGTGGGAAGCTTCGCGGTCGCCTCGCTCCGGCGGTGGCACTGGACCGTCGACGAGTCGCCAAGCAGGAGAACGGCAAGGAAGCAAAGGTGAGACAATAGATTCTTTATTACTTCTTGATTCCCAACCCCAACCGCAATCCGACAATATATATGAGGTGATTTACAGGGAGAGTCCGTAACATCCCAAAAATTTTTTTGCCTTCTATTGATTTTCTAGAGTTTATTTGGATTTATCTGGATTTTATTTAAAAATCTAAAGCAAGAAAATGTATTTAAAATATTTTATTAAAGCAAAAAAAGAGTTTATTTTATTTGTTTCTTTTCTTTTCTTTTCTTAACCCTCCTAAGTTTTGATTAACTCTTGAGAACTTACTGAAATTAAAAAAAGAAATTTAGAAGTTTCCTTCTTCCCTTCTTCCCAACCGCCGCCTCCATTAACACCCCATCCAGCTTTAAAAGCTTTACTCCTTTCCTCGGCGCAACCGAAGCCATTATTGGCCCTTAAGCTCGCGCGCTAGTAACCGCCCCACCTCCGTCCGTTTACGCCGGCAAAGCCTCTCGCCGTTATGCATTGTTTCTAAAGTCCTTAACTCGCGAGCCCATTACCTCCGTCCCGCCCTATAAAGCTCCTTCCGAGCCCGTTATCCTCCTTCGCCTTCCCGTGCGCGCCACCTCTTTCCCCTCCGCCCTGAACCGACTGGCCCCGACCCGTGCTTCTCGCGTCGCGTGCGAGCTCCGGCGAGGAATGGCGCCGCCTGGTCTCTTCGCCTCGCCGCCGACGCCGTGATCCCCAGCGCCGGCGACCACCATTCCCCTCCGCCGAGCGACGCCGCCACCGAGCCCGTTGTTGCCGAAGACTCGGCGCGCCGCTTCTCTCGTCGACCGACCGCTCCATCAGAATCGAACCTCTCGACCATCCGCCGTCTCCGCCATCTGCTGATTCCCTCCGACCACCCGCGCCAACCGGTTTCGAAGGTAACACCCTTCCGTGTGGTCGTAGATCCGTGTCGTAAGTCTTAGCCGTAGCCGTAGCTGCACGAGTAGTCATAGCGACTATGTGGTCGTAAATGACTAGGTAGCCGTTAACCTATTTGAGTGGTCGATTCGCCTCGAGTCGTAAGTTCTCCGTAGTCGAAGTCGTGGGTTTTCGTGTAGTCGGGTCGTAAGTTCTCTCGTGTAGTCGAAGTCGTAAGTTCTGCTGTAGTCGAAGTCGTAAGTTCTCTAGTAGTCGAGTCGTAAGTTTTACGTGTAGTCAAGTCGTAAGTTCTCTCGTAGTCGGGTCGTGGTTCTCTCGGTAGTCGAAGTCGTGAGTTCTCGGTTGTAGTCGAGTCGTAGACCGCTCGATGCGGCCGTAGTCGTAATTTTCCTCGAGTAGTCGTAAACCTTCCGTGTGGTCATATGTCGATCGCGTGGTTGTAAACCTTCCATGGTCGTAAAGTCGACTACGTGGTCGTAGCTCCGCCCGATCGCATTTGCCGTGGTCGTAGCTCCGCCCGATCACGTTTGCCGTGGTCGTGAGAACTTCCGAAGCCATAACTTCTTCATTTTAACTCCGATTTAACTCGTTCAAATTTCTAAATTTTTCTAAAATCCTAAACTATCCATTTCTGGACTCTTTTTGAATTTTTGGATTTTATTTGAATTTTGTTTGAATTTCTTTTGGTTCTTTGCGTATAGATTACTGACGAATCCGAGAGTATTTCTTGACGAATCGCAGCAAGACTTGAGCAAGGCAAGTTACACCTTTGACCATGTTGATCCCAGTAATTTAAATTATTTATGTTGTTTTTAAATTAATATGCATGCATACTTTTATTCAAATTAGTTCAAATGTGCTTAAAACTTTAGTTACACCCAATTCCCTTTGTATGGCCAATCTCGAATTTGAGCAGAACATACCTTGTCACCATAGATGAAAGCCTAGTTGGTACATTAGTATTAACTAGAACATTTTATAGAATTGCTTAGCCATGCTTAGATTAATTTAGGTGGGAAGATTGGTTTCACACGAAATGTTGGTTTATAAAATCTATTCTTGACTTTGGTGAGTCAAGAAGGTCTATAAAATTTTGATAAAATAAAATGGATAAAACCTGTTTTAGACTTAGGCATTGGTATGGTGGTGGGTGCTTGCCGGCATGCGTCGTAGTTTGTTGACTCGATGTTGACCGCCAGCACAAGGGGTATCTTGGGTAGGCCTAAGTCAAATTAAGGACCGGATGTGAACTACTATTACAAAGTCACTCCATTACCACAAGTCCGGTATGGGACAGATCCGCTAAGTAATTTGTGAAGTTCCATTTTAGTTTCGCTATAGGCTGAATGTGGCGTATGAGGCCATGAGAAGTCTCACATGGCACAAGAGGGGCTCCAACATGTGGATTCATGTTGTGGTGAAACCTTAGTGGCGGCGTAGCTAATTTGGTAATGGAACATTGGAACAGCCTTATCATGATCTCTCGGCCGCACACCTAAGGAAGTGTGTAATCCGGTGGCAAAATAGGAGAACATGTCTTGTGGGTAAAGTTGTACACCTCTGCAGAGTAACAAACTATCACGGATAGCCGTGTCCACGGTCAAGGACATGCTTAGTATGGTTTTTCACGGATTAGATTTTGGTTTTAATAAAATTTGGTTTATGGAAATTTGTGAAACTTTTGGAAAGATGGTCCGGTGGGATACCCGTGGTTAGGTTAGTGTTAGGTTGTTGCTGCACTAACGTTATTATTTTGTTAAATCTTGTTTTATATATTGTATCAACTTCAGCTTTTGCACTTACGTTATTGTATTTAATTCAATAATGCTGTTTATGCAAATGAACCACATTATGCCTTTCTTTGTAACCCCTTATGCATGCATCAAATCTGTTATATCTCCCAGTGTAACTTGTGGAGTACTTTATGTGCTCACCTTGCTATAAACAATGTTGCCGGAGGGCGACGATGTCAACTATGTTGAGGATCGCGACGAATAGGCCACGTCTTACAGTCAATTCGCCTTGTGGGAAGGCGGGATGGGCTGCTCCTCTTATTACCTTCCATTTATTTATTTCATGTTTGGCCATGAAGCCACCTTATTGTAATCTTGGCCATAAGGGCCGTATTTTTGCTTTATAATAAAGTTTGGTTATCATGCATGATATGTATCCTTTGTCAATCTGTGTGCACTAGCTTTTCACAGGATAGTGCGAATAACACGAGGGTTCAGAGTTGTTGCTCCGGTCCCGACAGAGATGGTATCGAGGCGGAGTTGACCCTAAGACGTGACCGTAGGTAGAATAGAATGGATGACCTTAAGGATTTATTTTCAAAAAAAATATATATATATAATAAGAACATTTTGAAAATCCTTCTACCTCTTACCTCCTTCATTCCTTCACTGTCTATTCTTTAAAAAAATATGTATATATATATAAATAATATGCATAATTGGTGACTAACTCCTTTTCTTTTTCAAAATTGTAGATGGCTGAACGTCCTACCACACCAGACCATGGAATCTAGCTAGACACCTAGCCGATCGCCTTTGGGATCTCCTTCAAGAGTTGGGTGTTACGCACGCCCGTGTACCAGGATATTCGGGAACCTATGGAGATCAAGAACGTTGGAGAGTGGAAGTGCTGATCTCACGCCAACGTGGGAGATGAAGAAGCATGTCACACCTTTGATGCTCCTCTACCCCGGACACCTTCTTCAACGGAATCCAAGATGCAGCTCGTGAAGCAATTCGCGATGAGGGACATCTACGCCCAAGAGCTTCAACGCACCACATTCGATACTTCCCGGCCAAGTACCCCGCCACTCCAAAGAGCGTCTTCTCCTCGACTGAATTTGAGAGTAATCCTCGGCTCGTTCAGCAGTGCAGTACACCCAGTCCTTGGACTATGTGTACCAAAACACCTTGAAGAGTTGAGCCTCATGGCGCAGCGACTCCAGCGTAGAGAAGAAGAATTAGCTAAGTACCGCTTGGAAGATGAGGTTCTTACATTACAGGACCACCCCAAAGAAACTTAAAATCCAGCCTACTAGTAGTAGCACCACCCATAGAAACCATAGTTTAAGTTTGAAGTTATAGAACGATACTTGTGAGTCGTTATTCCTTTGTCACAATGACCTCGAGGTTATATTCAATAAAATAATATGGTTGGTTGTTCCTTGAGTTTTGTTGTGTTTCTTGTTTCGTGGTGGAATGTTACATAGACCTTCTCCTAGTTCTCTTTCTTTCTTTCCTCTAAATCTAGAAGAATCGGCGGATGGTGAACACAAGGAGGAATGTCAATGACAACGCCAACAACACCGGAGCGCAAGGAAGTCATCTGTCCCCATCCCTCCTCCTCCGCCAAGCACTTGGACCCGATGGCTCAAATGATGGCAAATCAAAATCAGTTGATTCAACTGTTAGCTCAAGCTATCAACAACCACGCTCGACAAGCTCCTCACCACCAGCTCAAGCTCCTCAAAACCGGATGTCGAATTTTTGAGGATAAGGCCTCCAACCTTCTCAAGCGGTCCGAGCCAATGGATGCTGATGATTGGCTCCATACGATAGGCAAGAAGTTAGATATTCTGCAATGCACCGATCGAGAAAGGGTCTTGTTTGCTTCTCACCGCCTTAATGGACCTGCATCCGAGTGGTGGGATACCTTGATTGCTTCTCATGCCAACCCTCGTGCCATCGCATGGGATGAGTTTGTTCGTGAGTTTCCGCAAGGCTCATATTCCATCCGCACCATTACCTCAAGAAGAAGGAATTCAGAGCTCTGCGTCAAGGAAGCCGCACAGTGAATGAGTACCTGCAAAAGTTCAATCAATTGTCGCGCTATGCACCAGAGGATGTGGCTACCGATGAAGCCAAGCAAGAAAGATTTCTGGAGGGTCTAAATGACAATATTTCTGTCCAGTTGATATCAAGTGACTATGTAGACTTTCATCAGTTGGTTAGCAAAGCCATTCGCCAGGAGGGCAAGTTTGTAGAGATGGAAAATCGGAAGAGAAGGATGGCCACGCAAAAGGCTAACCCTGGAGGTTTTCCCAAGCCCCGTAGTAACCCACCTCAGGTTGGGCAGTTCAAGCCACACTCCAGCAACTTCAAGCCTCAATCAAGCAGCTTCAGGCCAGCAGCTAACCGGCCAACTTTCCAAGTCAACCGCCCCAAGCATCAGGCAGCTTCTATTCCTCCTACCAGTGGTCAAGCTCAGAAGAGTAATACTACATCTGATGGAGTGACCTGTTTCTATTGCAAGGAAACAGGGCATTATGCCAAGTCTTGCCCCAAGAAGCTTCAAGCTGCAGCTAATGCAAATGCTTTGGGAGGTCGAGAATCAAGGTCGCTATTGAAGCCGAAAAACTATGTTAAGGGACGTGTGAACCACATCACCGCCGAAGAAGCTCAGGCTGCACCGTATGTCGATCGGGTATGTTCCTTGTAAACTCAAGCCCTCAGATTCTTTTGATTCGGAGCTTCCCATTCTTTTATTTCCTTGGATTTTGTGGTTAAGAATGGGTTGGGTATGGTTTCTCTTAGTACACCCATGATAGTTCTCTCCCCGAGCGGAAATGAGAACAAGGACCTTGTGTCCGAGAATAGAGTTAATCATAAATGGGGTTACATTTTAGCGGACTTAATAGTGTTGGAATCTCGTGGATTGGATGTAATTCTTGGCATGGTAGTTAGCCAAGAACAATGGTCAGATTAATTGTGCTACCCGATCCATAACCTCACCAATGATCAAGGAGTAAAGTAAACATTTCCTGAAACCCCCTGCGGAAGGAGAATGTGTTCTCACTCATCTTCAAGTGCAAGAAGAAGTACCGATGAGTGCGGAATACCTGCATGTATTTCCGGAGGATTTACCAGGATGCCACGGATAGGAAGTCGAGTTTGTGATTGACCTAGTCTGCACGGCCCGATTTCAAGAGACCGCATCGTATGCCAGCTAATGAGTTAGCGAGTTGAAGAAACAGATTCAAGACTTGGAGGATAAAGGGTATATTCGACCAAGTTCTTCACCTTGGGGTGCACTGCTTTGTTCGTCAAGAAAAAGGATGGAAGCATGAGAATGTGTGTAGATTACAGAGCGCTTAATGAGGTTACTATTAAGAACAAGTACCGTTGCCCGGATCGATGATCTGTTCGACCAGTGGAAGAGAGCGAGTCTTCTCCAAGATAGATTTGAGATCGGATATCACCGATTGAAGATCCGTGCGGAAGATATCCCTAAGACTGCATTCTCTACCGTTATGGACATTATGAGTTCACTGTCATGTCTTTTGGACTAACAAATGCGCTGCTTACTTCATGAGCATGATGAATAGTGTATTCATGGAGTATTTAGATAAGTTTGTTGTAATCTTCATAGATGACATTCTTATCTATTCCAAGAATGAAGAAGAGCATGAGAATCATCTTCGGATAATCACAGGAAAGCTTAGAGAGCATCACTTTATGCCAAATTCGGTAAATGCGAATTTTGGCTAAAGGAGGTTGTTTTTCTTGGTCATATTGTGACAGTGAAGGAATTGCAGTGGATCCTCTAAAGTGCAAGCCGTAATGGAATGGCAGCCACCCAAGACAGATGTGCAGTCGAAGTTTCCTTGGACTTGCTGGTTACTATCGCCGCTTCATAGCAGGATTTTCAGTTAGCCAAACCCATGACTCGACTTCAAGAAAGAAAAGAAGTTTGAATGGACGAAAGCTCGTGTGAGCGAGTTTCCAGACTCTCAAGAATAAGTTAGTTTCAGCCCGGTGCTTATCCTTCCGGATGTGCATAAGGATTTTGAAGTTTTCGTGGCGCCTCCCGTCAAGGTTTGGGATGTGTTCTTATGCAAGAAGGTAGAGTGGTAGCCTATGCATCGCGCATGACTAAGACCACATGAGTGCAATTATCCTACTCATGATTTGGAATTAGCGGCCGTAGTGCATGCTTTGAAGATCTGGCGTCATTACCTCATCGGTGTCGTTGTAGAAGTATACACGGATCACAAGAGTTTGAAATACATTTTCACTCAAGCGAGAACTCAACCTAAGGCAGCGCAGATGGTTAGAGTTGATCAAGGATTATAATATTGGAATTCATTATCATCCCGGCAAAGCAAATGTTGTGGCGTATCGCTAAGCGAAGGACTTATGCAAGCAAAGTGTGTTGTCAAAAGAAGATCGATTCGACTTCAGGAAGAATCTCCGTCTAAGTATAAAACCATGAATCAAAGTTTTCTCTCAACTCTAGAGATTCAACCTACTTTACTGATCAAATCATGGAAGCCCAAAAGGTGGATGAAGATATTCAAGAAATCAAGAAAAATATGAGAAGAGGCAAAGCGCGAGATTCAAGTGAAGATGAGAATGGAACCGCTTGGTTTGAAAACCGTATTTGTGTGCCCAATAATCAAGAGATCAAGAAAACGATTTTGCAAGAAGCCCATGAAACTCCATACTCAATTCATCCAGTCGTACCAAGATGTACCAAGACCTTAGGGAAAGATACTGGTGGGTCAAGATGAAAAGGAAATTGCGGAGTTTGTTGAAGCTTGTGATACCCGCCGAAAGTCAAGCGAGCATCGAGAAACTGCAGACTTTGCAACCCTTGCCAATACAGTTGGAAGTGGGAAGAGATCGGTATGGACTTCATAACCGGACTACCTAGAACTCAATCCGGCTATGACTCAATGCTGGTGGTAATTGTGATTGACCAAAGTAGCTCATTTTATACCAGTCAAGACTACTTATTCGAAGTAAGTTAGCTGAGATTTACATGGCTAGAATTGTGTGCTTGCATGGAGTTCGAAAAGATAGTATCGGACGCAGGTAGTCGGTTCACCTCCAAGTTTTGGCGAAACTTCATGAAGAGTTAGGGAGTAAGCTTAATTTCAAGACGGCTTATCATCCTCGAGCGATGGCAGACGGGCGAGTAAATCAAGTGCTAGAGGATATGTTGAGAGCATGTGCTCTGGATTTTGGAAATAGTTGGGATCGCTCATTGCCTATGCTGAGTTTTCTTACAACAAGATTATCGGGCCGATCTGCAAATGGCACCTTTGAAGCATTGTATGGCAGGAAGTGCAGAACACCCTTGCATTGGGCGATACCGAGAATTCCAAGATGCGGACCAACTTTACTTCAAGATGCTGAAGATCAAGTGAGGAAGATCAAAGACGGGTTAAAGATAGCTCAATCCAGCGAGAAAAGTTATGCCGATAATCGCTCGCCGAGACTCGACTTCGGTTGGGGACTATGTGTATCTCAGAGTATCTCCGCTCAGAGGAGTCAGAAGATTCCAAGTCAGGGGAAAGCTTGCACCAAGATTCGTTGGGCCATTCAAGATCTCAAGCCGCAAAGGAGAAGTTGCATATCAGTTGGATTTGCCGCCAAGCATGTCAGTGTGCACAACGTCTTCCACGCCTCTCGATTGAAGAAA
>JAYEVI010000306.1:0-66259 GCA_036346575.1 Dendrocalamus sinicus | reverse complement strand
CGTCGAGCCTAGCTCGCTTGCGCGCGAGTCTCCTGGACTATAAAGAAGACGAAGCGCCGAGCCTAGCTCGCACGCACAGTCCACGACTCTAAATAAGACGTGGCGCCGAGCCCAGCTCCGCACGCGCCAGTCTCCGGACTATAAAGAAGACGTAGCGTCGAGCCTAGCTCGCACGCAACAGTCCACGGACTCTAAATAAGACGTGGCGCCGAGCCTGGCTCCGCACGCCGCGAGTCTCTCGACTATAAAGAAGACGTGGCGCCGAGCCTGCGCTCGCACGCAATAGTCCACGGACTCTAAATAAGACGTAGCGCCGAGCCCAGCTCCGCACGCCGCGAGTCTCCGGACTATAAAGAAGACGAGGCGCCGAGCCTCGCTCATGCACGCAATAGTCCACGGACTCTAAATAAGACGAGGCGTCGAGCCTGGCTCCGCACGCGCGAAGTCTCCTGACTATAAAGAAGACGTGGCGCCGAGCCTGGCTCCGCACGCAATAGTCTACGGACTCTAAATAAGACGAAGCGCCGAGCCTAGCTCGCATGCGCCGGTCTCCAGGACTATAAATAAGACGAAGCGCCGAGCCCAGCTCGCACGCGAGTCTCCGACTATAAAGAAGACGTGGCGCCGAGCCTGGCTCGCGCACGCAACAGTCCACGGACTCTAAATAAGACGTGGCGCCGAGCTCAGCCTACGCGCGGCGGCGTGAGTCTCGGACTATAAAGGAAAGCGTCGGCGTCCGGATTTCTCCTCCACGCACCGCTCCACGAGCACACAACGAGATACATACACCTGTCCTCCGCGTCGTGGCGGGTAACACCAAGCATAAAATACTACTTGGTTCCATTGCAAAAAGCGTAGGGGTTACATGGTCACATGTGTAGAACCAGGCACATCATCGCCACCGCCCGACCAACCGCTCGGGGCTTGATCAGCGATGCGAGGCGAGCATGCGCTGTCGCCCATGGCGCCTGAAGGACTCCTTCAAGCCACCGAGGAGGTCCCCCTCCCCATGCAACGTCTGCTGCACGGCGACTCGCTGCACCTTCCCGGCGGCCCTGCATCCGTTGGTGGAAGTTCTCGCAGCTAGCCCCAATGGAGCGGATGGCGTCCGACATAACCTACGGGTCGGCGGGAAAGATCCAGCTGAGGATTCGCTAGCTCATGGGCATGCCTACACCCGAGTGAAGAAGCGAGGGCGAAGCACGCACCAACATAGCTGCAATGCGCTCGCCAAAGGTCCTGGCGCCACGAAGAGCAACGCCGCCCTCCTGACGGGAACGGGTCCCGATCTTCCAACAGGTTCTGGATATGTTCGATTTGGTGAGGCACGACACACCCGATCCGGCTTCCGAACGACACGCTTCAACCCCGCAATCGCAGCACCACGTCTCCTCGGGTTATCAACCGTGCGCAGCCGTTGACTCGCTTGAAGGCTAATCCCTGCTGCGAATCGAAGAACACAAGCAAGAACAAGGAAGAACACAACTGAATTGCAGATGTATTGATTTAGCACTGAAAGTTGGGGTCTCACAAACCGATGAACAGCGAAACTGTTCAAAGACAGAATTAATCTAAGCAAAACCCAACCTAATGGTGGGGTGGCGGCTGGATATAAAGGAGTTAGGGGCGTGCCCAAAAACCCTGGACGCGCTCCCTAATGGGCTCCAACACGATACAAAGCCGATCGGCCCAAAAGACGGTGGCGCAGCACCTGACAGATTCTGAATGCCCACTTGTTTCGACGATTCCCGTTGACTCAGAAGGAATTTTGACATGGGACCAAAGCCATTGGAAGGTGGTCTTCTCAGCTTTCCATACATATGTGGAACGTCCAAAACAGAGTCCGGATGCGATCTGGGCGTCCGTTTTAATGCGGTCTGGTCCTGGACTCCGAATTGGATTCGAAGTCGGTTTGAGTTGGGCCTCAACATGATTGGACCGCCCTTGCTGGACTTGTGCGCCTTGTAGTCCTTCTCCAAGTACTTCCAGATCCTCTCCATGGTTCCTAATCATAATTAAATCATTAGGTAGCAATCTATTCTCGAATGAACAAAAGGAAGTACTTAGGAGCGAGCTCACTGTAAATTCAATTGTCGGGCGCGAGCTCTAGTGATTGGTCCTTGAATGTCAAGTGGAGGAGTGTTGTATGTATCCGAAGAAGTGATGTCCTCATCATCCTCCCCCTCTTGAAGCGGAGTTGTCCTCAACTCAGCCTCATCTTCTTCTCCCAAGTATGGCTTCAAATCTGAAATGTTAAAGGTGGGACTAACCCCAAACTCGGGAGGCAACTCAAGTTTATATGCATTATCATTTATCTTCTCAATTATCTTAAAAGGACCAGCAGCTCTAGGCATCAATTTTGATTTTCTTAACTTTCAAAATCGATCCTTTCTCAAGTGCAACCAAACAAAATCACCGGTTCAAGTTTAACTTCCTTTCGACCTTTACTACCAGCAATCCTATATTTTTCATTCATCTTTTCAATGTTTGCCTTAGTAGTCTCATGCATTTTGACAATAAAATCAGCACGCTCCTTAGCATCATTATGAACTCTCTCACTAGTAGGCAAGGTAAAATATCAATAGGAACACGGGGATTGAATCCATACACTACCTGAAAAGGACTTACCTTAGTGGTGGAGTGTTCCGCTCGATTATATGCGAACTCAACATGCGGCAAACACTCTTCCCACAACTTCAAATTGTTCTTCAAAATAGCTCTCAACATGGTAGACAATGTGCGGTTCACTACCTCAGTTTGGCCATCGGTTTGTGGGTGACATGTTGTGAGAACAACAACTTTGTACCCAACTTGTTCCATAGAGTGCGCCAAAAGTGACTCAAGAACTTGACATCACGATCTGAAACAATAGTAGAAGGCATACCATGCAAACAAACTATCTCTTTGAAAAAGGGTCAGCAATATGAACGGCATCATCGGTTTTATGACATGGTATAAAGTGAGCCATCTTAGAAAAGCGATCCACAACAACAAAAATGCTATCCCTCCCCTCTTAGTCTGGGCAATCCTAAAACAAAGTCCATAGAAATATCTGCCTACGGAATAGAAGGACAGGAAAGAGGCATATATAAACCATGTGGATTCAAGCGAGACTTAGCTTTTGACATGTAGTGCAGCGAGCTACAAACCGCTCAACATCTCGCCTCATCTTGGCCAAAAAGAAGTGTGTGGCCAAAGCGTCCTCCGTCTTTTAGCACCAAAATGTCCCATCAAACCGCCTTCATGTGCCTCCTGCAACAACAAAAGACGAACGGATCAAACTGGAATGCATAGGCGGTTAGCTCTAAACAAAAACCATCATTGATCATGAATTTATTCCATGCTTGTCCCTCTTTACAATGCAACAACACATCCTTAAAATCAGCATCAAGAGCATATTGTCCTTTAATAGTTTCAAGACCAAAAATGCGACAATCAAGTTGAGACAACATGGTATAACGGCGAGACAAAGCATCAGCAATCATTATCCTTCCCTTTCTTGTGTTTAATGACATAAGGAAAAGATTCAATAAATTCAACCCACTTAGCATGTCTACGATTCAAATTGGTTTGACTACGAATATGCTTAAGTGATTCATGATCGGAGTGAATGACAAATTCTTTAGGCCATAAATAGTGTTGCCACGTCTCTAAAGAACTAACAAGAGCATACAATTCTTTATCATACGTGGAATAATTAAGAGCAGGACCATTCAATTTTTTCACTAAAGTAGGCAACAGAGTTTGCCTTCTTGCATCAAAACACCACCAATACCAATTCCGCTAGCATCACATTCAGCTCAAAAGTCTTGCAAAATCCGGAAGTTGGAGCAATGGTGCGTGTAGTAAGCTTGTCCTTCAAAAGATTAAAGGACTCCTCTTGTGATGGCCCCCAATGGAACACTGACGGCTTTCTTTGTCAACTCAATCAACGGTGTCGCAATGGTGCTGAATTCTTTGACAAAGCGCGATAAAATCCTGCAAGACCAAGAAAACTCCGCACTTGGGAGGTATGCGTGGTGTGGGCCAACTCCATATCGCCTCCACCTTGGCTCTATCAACCTCAATTCCTGTGGAGTCACAACATAGCCAAGAAAAGAGACTCGATCCGTGCAAAGCGTGCACTTGTCAGGTTACCAAACAAGCGCCGCATCTTTCAAAGCATTAAAAACAGCACGTAAGTGATTCAAATGTTCATCCATGGACTTGCTATAAATCAAGATATCATCAAAGTAAACAACCACAAATTTGCCAATGAAAGGACGTAAAACCTCGTGCATTAATCTCATGAAAGTGCTAGGTGCATTAGTTAAACCAAAGGCATGACTAACCACTCATACAAGCCGAACTTAGTTTTAAAAGCAGTTTTCCATTCATCGCCAAGTTTCATTCTTATTTGGTGGTATCCACTCAATAAGTCAATCTTTGTGAAAATTATAGCACCACACAACTCATCAAGCATGTCGTCTAGCCTAGGAATAGGATGGCGATACCTTATAATAATGTTGTTAATGGCTCTACAATCTACACACATACGCCAAGAACCATCTTTTTGGGAACCAAAAGAACAGGAACAGCACAAGGACTAAGGCTCTCACGTGCGTACCTACGGTCCAAAGGTCTTGGACTTGTCGCTGAATCTCCTTAGTCTCTTCGGGATTGGTCCACATGCGCCGCGCGGTTTGGCAAACTCGCTCCGAGGATTAAGTCAATCTGGTGTTCAATCCTCTAATGGGTGGAAGTCACAGAGGTATCTCATCGGGAAAACATCTCTAAACTCTGCAAAAGGTTAGTGACGAGGCAGGCAAAGTGCAAGGCATATTATCAAGGGAAAATAAAGCATCTTTGCACACAAAAGCATAGCATGTATCATTAACATCATCAATTTCAGCAAGGTCTGATTTTGTGGCAAGCATAACAGAATTTTTCAAATGAATTACTTGCTGTTTTTCAGATTTATCATGTTCCTTTGCATCATTAGCAGAAGCAACTCTCTCCCTATCGGCCTCTATAATCTCAGTGGGGTCAAAGCGAAAGTAACTTTCTTTCCCTTATGCATAAAAGTGTATTTGTTACTACTACCATGGTGTAAAGCATCATTATCAAATTCCCAAAGTCGACCCAATAAAGAGAGCATGCTTGCATGGGAACCACATCACAATCAACATGATCAACATAACCACCAATGGAAAAATGTACTCGGCATGTTTGCGTTACCTTAGCTTTTCAGAATCATTTAACCACTGAATATGGTATGGATGTGGATGTGGTCGGCGTGGTCAAGCCAAGCTTCTTGACCAAATCAGAACTCACCAAGTTGTTGCAGCTTCCTCCATCAATGATGACACGTGCACGCGGTTGTTGATTGCGAAGAAAGTCTGAAACAAATTATGGCGTTGAAGCTTGTCGGTTTGTTGTACTGTGTGTGCTGAGGACTCGCTGCACAATGATGCTCCGTAGCGTCGTTGTGGACGCCCCACCAAGGACTAGATCGTCATCACCACCGCCATTGTCGTGCAGCGCGGCGGCAACATCATCATCCTCCTCGACATCCGAAGTGCTGATGTAGCCTCCATCTTACTGTGGCGATGTATGCGTTGGCTAGGGCAATTCTTACGCACATGACCAAGCCCATGGCAGCGATGGCACGAATGTCGGAGGAGCGACCCGTTGAAGCCACGGAAGAAGAACTACTCTTGGTGGAACCTGCAAAAGAATTTTTGAAGGTGGCCGGTGGCGTTGCTGCAATCTTGTTCCGCAGGTGGTGGAGGAGAGCGAAAATTCGAAGAAGACTTGGGCAATCCCGCCAGATGTAGTCGTTCGGGCGTGTAGAAGGGTCGTTCGGTCGCGCCTGCCTTGATTCCTTGCGTCCTGCAATTCTTTTACGCAAGCATAGCAAGGTGGAACAATGGTTGTGATGAGTAAATTCTTTATAATCAACAATATCCTGAATTTCACCGTGAACCCCCGTAGAAACGACAAATCTTATCCTCTGTGTCCTCAACAACCCCACAGCATCATACCCTTTTGAAGCTCAGCATAATAGTCTGAGCAGAGCGATCACCTTGTTCTAAAGCGCTGCAATTTTTTTCTCAATTCAAGTTTATATGTGGGAGGAACAAAGCGATTCGCATATCTTCTTTTACTTGCTCCCATGTATCAGGTTGTAGCGCATGTTACTTAGTTCATTCCACGGATAATAGCAAAGTCCTTAAACTCACTAGTAGCTTGTCTAACTCTATGTTGTTCGGGAACCAAGTGAGAATTAAATTTTTGCTCTACCGTCATCTCCCAATCAAGATATATTTCAGCATCATAAAGACCGAGAAAAAGATGGAATGGTAAACTTAACTTTAACAAAAGGGTGCGTCGTTACCATGACGAATGCTGTTATTACCTTCCATACCATGTCGGTTCTGGTTATTACCTCCCATACCTTGTCGGTTTTGTGAAGGCGCCGACGTGATGCGTGCATCTTGTGTCGCTTGCCGATCAATGTTGCCATCTGCATCATACACTATGTCATCATCATCGGGACGATGGCCGTCATTGGCGGTGGCGAGCGTGCCTCCAATTTGTCCATTCGACCGGTGAGGTCAGCCAGCGCGCTCCACCGCTCAATGCCTTCCGTGGTGTTCAACTTGGCAATGGCGGCGGCGGTGTCCATTCTCGCCGAGTGAAGCATTTTGTTTGTCAAGCGCGGCTTGTAGCTGGTCGCGACTAACACACTCGTTGAAATCGGCCGGTGACCCGTGTCCTTCGTCTCTGCCATGGTTAGTGGAAATCTGGGGAAAACAAAAGGATTATCCCTATCAACTACAAATGAAGGCGGTGGAATCTCGCAAAGGAAGTGGCTTACCAAGCTCTTACAAGTGTTCTTACCAAGCGGCGGGTGGTACAACCGTGGGTGGTTCGTGAAACCATGTCGGCGTGGAGTGCGATTGCAAGGGTCAAAAGCGTGCTATCCGAGTAGGTATGTGGGCTTGGCAGGCCAAATATATTAGTGGAACACAAATCAATAACAGATAGTAATGCTGAATAAATGTCCAAAGCACTGATCCTAGTTGCTGGCCTAAATGTGTCCTATATCAAGTATGAGATGATGAACAAGGAGCAAGAACAGAATAGGAAAGGAAGGACAGCAACAAAGATGGCCAGCACCGAAAGCTCAATTCAGCATAAGCACAAAACAAATGAATTTCTGTCACCTAAAACTGTGCTCTGTTACGTTTTTTGCCTCTTTTTTTAAGCGCCACGGATAGCACTCTCTTCTCTCTCCTCTCTACTATAGCCGAAAATTTTCTTTTTTGTATTTTTTTATATTTTTTCACATGCAGAGCACAGAAATAGGAACCACACAAAGTTTCAGCTCAATCGGATGTAAGGTGTGGCCTACAGAAAATAATGAATGTGCCGTAAATTCGGTGATTCAATTTGGAGCTCAGTACTGCACTTTCCAGGCCGAATTTCGGAAAAATAAAATCTTGAACCCAACAAAGTTGGGAGTATCGGATGCAAAATTTAATTTCACCCAATTTCAAAAAAAGCAACTGATTTCGAGTCCGTATGCAAAAGTTCGGCCGTTTGAAGTTGAGGCTCAGAGTTATGGTTTTGTGGAGGCTGAAACGAAATCGGGTGGATGAAATTGGTGGAATTTGGTGGCGGAAGCTGGGAAAGGTGGGGGGATGATGCAGCGTGATCACGAGATGCGAAGGATGATTCAAGCAGAGGGTGGGATATGGGTGGGAAAACAAAAGCGGAGGGTGGAAGCGCGATGGATGGCGGCTAGGGTTTGTATGGGATGAAGCGGAAGCAAGACAAACCGAAATAAAACACAATCTAAACCAGCAACACAACTCGACTAAGGACACAAACTCAACACTACGGACTCGGAATCAAATTGTGCAAAGGCTAAGCGATCTAGGACAGGAAACAACCTATTACTACAATTTTTTGTAGGGCTTTTCATGGACTCTAGGGCGAAACCGAAAACAACAAAGGAGGGTACTTGCGAACCTGAAGGAACACCTGAAGCTCTGATTACCACTTGATGGGAGCGGGTCCCGATCTTCCAACAGGTTCTGGATATGTTCGATTTGGTGGAGGCGCGACACAATTCGATCCGCTTCGAGCGACGCGTTCTGAACCCGCAATCGCAGCACCACGTCTCCTCGGTTATCAACCGTGCGCGGCGGTTGACCTCGCCAAGAAGGCTAATCCTTGCCTGCGAATCGAAGAACACAAGCAAGAACAAGGAAGAACACAACTGAATTGCAGATGTATTGATTTAGCACTCGAAAGTTGGGGTCTCACAAACGATGAGCAGCGAAACTGTTCAAAGACAGAATTAATCTAAGCAAACCCAACCCTAATGGTGGGGGTGGCGGCTGGATATAAAGGAGTTAGGGCGTGCAAAACCCTGGGCGCGCCCCTAATGGGCTCCAACACGATACAAAGCCGATCGGCCCAAAAGGCGGTGGCGCAGCACCTGACAGATTCTGAATGCCCACTTGTTTCGACGATTTCCGTTGACTCAGAAGGAATTTTGACATGGGACCAAAGCCATTGGAAGGTGGTCTTCTCAGCTTTCCATACATATGTGGAACGTCAAAACGGAGTCGGATGCGATCTGGGCGTCCGTTTTAATGCAGTCTGGTCCTGGACTCCGAATTGGATTCGAAGTCGGTTTGAGTTGGGCCTCCAACATGATTCGACCGCCCTTGCTGGACTTGTGCGCTTGTAGTCCTTCTCCAAGTACTTCAGATCCTCTCCATGGTTCCTAATCATAATTAAATCATTAGGTAGCAATCTATTCTCGAATGAACAAAAGGAAGTACTTGGAGCGAGCTCACTGTAAATTCAATTGTCGAGCGCGAGCTCTAGTGATTGGTCCTTGAATGTCAAGTGGAGGAGTGTTGTATGTATCCAGAAGAAGTGATGTCCTCATCACCACTCAGTTTCATTTGTGCCTCGATTTGGTCGCATGGAGTTCATAGCACCCCTCGGAACCTGTTGTGGAGTTAAGTTTCACGCCAAGAGAGGGATTGAAATGCATTCCAATATAAGCTAGACCATATCGGCGTCCATTCGAGGTGTTTGGCTCTCCGTCCCGTTCCATCGCTCGATTTCATCCGTGTAGAATTTGTAGTACCTATCGGAACTGTTGTGGAGGAAAGTTTCTGGCGACACGGACGGAACCAAAATGCAAGTGAAGCGAGCTAGGGCTCGAATGATGTGCATTCGGTGTCGGCACTCAGTTTCGTCTCGTGATTCGATTTCATTTGCGTAGAATTTGCAGTACCTTCCGGAACCCATCGTGGCGGGACTGTTTCACACCGACTCAGGCGGATTCGAAACACATGCCGAAATGAGCTAGGGTGCATATGAAGTACATTCGCGGTGTTTGACACTCAGTTTCTTTTCGTGCCATGATTTCGTTCGCGTGCGTTTACTAATGCCATCATAACCCACTCGAAGAAAGTTTCACACGGCTTGGACGGATTCGAAACGCATGCCGAAATAAGCTAGGGCGCATACGGAATCCATTTAGGGTGTTGGCACTCAGATTCATTTCATGTCGTGATTTCGTCCGCACGCCGTTTGCTGATGCCGTCATATCGCGTTGTAAAGGGAAGTTTCACACCGCCTCCGATGGATTCGAAATGCATGCTAAAATGAGCGAGGGCACATATGAAGTCCATTCAGGACGTTGGCACTCAGTTTCGTTGTGTGTCACAATTTCGTCCCACGTAGCTCATCGTACCAGTTGGAACCTGTTTGGGGAAAGGTTTCGCACCGACTCGGACGGATTTGCAAAGCTTGTCAAAATGAGCTAGGGCGCATGTGAAGCCCACTCAGGGTGTTTGCCACTCAGTTTCATTTCGTGCCTCGATTTGGTCCGCATGGAGTTCATAGCACCCACAGGAACTGTTGTGGAGTTAAGTTTCACGCCAAGAGTGACTGATTAAATGCATTCCAATATAAGCTAGACCATATCGGCGTCCATTCGGGGTGTTTGGCTCTCGTCCCGTTTAAATCGCTCGATTTCATCCGTGTAGAATTTGTAGTACCTATCGGAACCCGTTGTGGAGAAAGTTTCACAGCGACACGGGCGGAACCAAAATGCATGTGAAGCGAGCTAGAGCGCGAATGATGTGCATTACGGGTGTCGGCACTCAGTTTAAATCTCGTGATTCGATTTCATTCGCGTAGAATTTGCGGTACCTTCGGAACCCATCGTGGCGGGACTGTTTCACACCGACTCGGTGGATTGAAACACATGCGAAATGAGCTAGGGTGCATATGAAGTACATTCGCGGTGTTTGGCACTCAGTTTCTTTTAGTGCCATGATTTAGTCCGCGTGCGTTTACTAATGCCATCATAACCCACTCGAAGAAAGTTTCACACCGGCTTGGGCGGATTGAAAGCATGCTGAAATAAGCTAGAGCGCATACGGAATCCATTTAGGGTGTTGGCACTCAGATTCATTTCATGTTGTGATTTCGTCCGCACGTCGTTTGCTGATGCCGTCATATCGCGTTGTAAAGGAAGTTTCACACGCCTCCGATGGATTCGAAATGCATGCTAAAATGGCGAGGCACATATGAAGTCCATTCAGGGCGTTGGCACTCAGTTTCGTTGTGTGTCACAATTTGCGTCCCACGTAGCTCATCGTACCAGTTGGAACCTGTTTGGGAAAGGTTTAGCACCCGACTCGGACGGTTGCAAAGCTTGTCAAAATGAGCTAGGCGCATGTGAAGCCCACTCAGGGTGTTTGCCACTCGGTTTCATTTAGTGCCTCGATTTGCGTCGCATGGAGTTCATAGCACCCCTCGGAACTTTGTTGTGGAGTTAAGTTTCACGCCAAGAGTGGCCGGATTAAATGCATTCCAATATAAGCTAGACCATATCGGCGTCCATTAGGTGTTTGGCTCTCCGTGCCGTTTCGTCGCTCGATTTCATCCGTGTAGAATTTGTAGTACCTATCGGAACCCGTTGTGGAGGAAAGTTTCACAGCGACACGGACGGAACCAAAATGCATGTGAAGCGAGCTAGGGTGCAGATGATGTGCATTCCTGGTGTCTGGCACTCAGTTTCGTCTCGTGATTCGATTTCATTCGCGTAGAATTTGCAGTACCTTCCGGAACCCATCATGGCGGGACTGTTTCACACCGACTCAGGCGGATTCGAAACACATGCCGAAATGAGCTAGGGTGCATATGAAGTACATTCGCGGTGTTTGGCACTCAGTTTCTTTTCGTGCCATGATTTCGTCCGCGTGCCGTTTACTAATGCCATCATAACCCTCTCGAAGGAAAGTTTCACACCGGCTTGGACGGATTCGAAACGCATGCTGAAATAAGCTAGGGCGCATACGGAATCCATTTAGGGTGTTGGCACTCAGATTCATTTCATGTCGTGATTTCGTCCGCACGCAGTTTGCTGATGCCGTCATATCGCGTTGTAAAGGAAGTTTCACACGCCTCCGATGGATTCGAAATGCATGCTAAAATGAGCGAGGGCACATATGAAGTCCATTCAGGACGTTGGCACTCAGTTTCGTTGTGTGTCTCAATTTCGTCCCACGTAGCTCATCGTACCAGTTGGAACCTGTTTGGGGAAAGGTTTCGCACCGACTCGGACGGTTTGCAAAGCTTGTCGAAATGAGCTAGGCGCATGTGAAGCCCACTCGGGGTGTTTGCCACTCAGTTTCATTTAGTGCCTCGATTTACGTCGCATGGAGTTCATAGCACCCCTCGGAACTGTTGTGGAGTTAAGTTTCACGCCAAGAGAGCGGATTGAAAATGCATTCCAATATAAGCTAGACCATATCGGCGTCCATTAGGGTGTTTGGCTCTCGTCCCGTTCGTCGCTCGATTTCATCCGTGTAGAATTTGTAGTACCTATCGGAACCCGTTGTGGAGGAAAGTTTCACAGCGACACGGACGGAACCAAAATGCATGTGAAGCGAGCTAGGGCGCAGATGATGTGCATTACTGGTGTCTGGCACTCAGTTTCATCTCGTGATTCGATTTCATTCGCGTAGAATTTGCGTACCTTCGGAACCCATCGTGGCGGGACTGTTTCACACCGACTCGGTGGATTGAAACACATGCGAAATGAGCTAGGGTGCATATGAAGTACATTCGCGGTGTTTGGCACTCAGTTTCTTTTAGTGCCATGATTTCGTCGCGTGCGTTTACTAATGCCATCATAACCCACTACGAAGAAAGTTTCACACCGGCTTGGCGGATTGAAGCGCATGCTGAAATAAGCTAGGCGCATCTGGAATCCATTTAGGGTGTTGGCACTCAGATTCATTTCATGTCGTGATTTACGTCCGCCGCGAGTTTCTGATGCCGTCATATCGCGTTGTAAAGGAAGTTTCACACGCCTCCGATGGATTCGAAATGCATGCTAAAATGAGCGAGGGCACATATGAAGTCCATTCAGGGCGTTGGCACTCAGTTTCGTTGTGTGTCCCAATTTCGTCCCACGTAGCTCATCGTACCAGTTGGAACCTGTTTGGGGAAAGGTTTAGCACCAACTCGGACGGATTTGCAAAGCTTGTCGAAATGAGCTAGGGCGCATGTGAAGCCCACTTAGGGTGTTTGCCACTCAGTTTCATGTCGTGCCTCGATTTTGTCCGCATGGTGTTCATAGCACCCCTCGGAACCTGTTGTGGAGTTAAGTTTCACGCCAAGAGAGACGGATTCGAAATGCATTCCAATATAAGCTAGACCATATACGACGTCCATTCGGGGTGTTTGACTCTCCGTCCCGTTTCATCGCTCGATTTCATCCGTGTAGAATTTGTAGTACCTATCGGAACCCGTTGTGGAGGAAGGTTTCACAGCGCGACACGGACGGAACCAAAATGCATGTGAAGCGAGCTAGGGGCGCCAATGATGTGCATTATGGGTGTCGGCACTCAGTTTCATCTCGTGATTCGATTTCATTCGCGTAGAATTTGCGGTACCTTCGGAACCCATCGTGGCGGGACTGTTTCACACCGACTCGAGCGGATTGAAACACATGCGAAATGAGCTAGGGTGCATATGAAGTACATTCGCGGTGTTTGGCACTCAGTTTCTTTTAGTGCCATGATTTCGTCGCGTGCGTTTACTAATGCCATCATAACCCACTCTGAAGAAAAGTTTCACACCGGCTTGGGCGGATTAAAACGCATGCTGAAATAAGCTAGGCGCATCACGGAATCCATTTAGGGTGTTGGCACTCAGATTCATTTCATGTCGTGATTTAGTCCGCCGCGCCGTTTGCTGATGCCGTCATATCGCGTTGTAAAGGAAGTTTCACACCGCCTCCGATGGATTGAAATGCATGCTAAAATGGCGAGGCACATATGAAGTCCATTCAGGGCGTTGGCACTCAGTTTCGTTGTGTGTCTCAATTTCGTCCCGTAGCTCATCGTACCAGTTGGAACCTGTTTGGGAAAGGTTTACGCACCGACTCGGACGGTTTGCAAAGCTTGTCGAAATGAGCTAGAGGCGCATGTGAAGCCCACTCGGGGTGTTTGCCACTCAGTTTCATTTAGTGCCTCGATTTCGTCGCATGGAGTTCATAGCACCCCTCGGAACCTGTTGTGGAGTTAAGTTTCACGCCAAGAGAGCGGATTCGAAATGCATTCCAATATAAGCTAGACCATATCGGCGTCCATTAGGGTGTTTGGCTCTCCGTGCCGTTTAATCGCTCGATTTCATCCGTGTAGAATTTGTAGTACCTATCGGAACCCGTTGTGGAGAAAGTTTCACAGCGACACGGACGGAACCAAAATGCATGTGAAGCGAGCTAGGCGCGAGATGATGTGCATTGCTGGTGTCGGCACTCAGTTTCGTCTCGTGATTCGATTTCATTCGCGTAGAATTTGCGGTACCTTCGGAACCCATCGTGGCGGGACTGTTTCACACCGACTCGAGCGGATTGAAACACATGCGAAATGAGCTAGGGTGCATATGAAGTACATTCGCGGTGTTTGGCACTCAGTTTCTTTTAGTGCCATGATTTCGTCGCGTGCCGTTTACTAATGCCATCATAACCCACTCGAAGAAAGTTTCACACCGGCATGGGCGGATTGAAGCGCATGCTGAAATAAGCTAGGCGCATCGGAATCCATTTAGGGTGTTGGCACTCAGATTCATTTCATGTCGTGATTTACGTCCGCCGCGCCGTTTGCTGATGCCGTCATATCGCGTTGTAAAGGAAGTTTCACACCGCCTCCGATGGATTCGAAATGCATGCTAAAATGGCGAGGCACATATGAAGTCCATTCGGGGCGTTGGCACTCGTTTCGTTGTGTGTCTCAATTTCGTCCCACGTAGCTCATCGTACCAGTTGGAACCTGTTTGGGAAGGTTTACGCACCGACTCGGACGGTTTGCAAAGCTTGTCGAAATGAGCTAGGGCGCATGTGAAGCCCACTCGGGGTGTTTGCCACTCAGTTTCATTTAGTGCCTCGATTTGTCGCATGGAGTTCATAGCACCCCGGAACCTGTTGTGGAGTTAAGTTTCACGCCAAGAGAGCGGATTCGAAATGCATTCCAATATAAGCTAGACCATATCGGCGTCCATTCGGGTGTTTGGCTCTCCGTCCCGTTTAAATCGCTCGATTTCATCCGTGTAGAATTTGTAGTACCTATCGGAACCGTTGTGGAGGAAAGTTTCACAGCGACACGGACGGAACCAAAATGCATGTGAAGCGAGCTAGAGCGCGGATGATGTGCATTACGGTGTCGGCACTCAGTTTACGTCTCGTGATTCGATTTCATTCGCGTAGAATTTGCGGTACCTTCGGAACCCATCGTGGCGGGACTGTTTCACACCGACTTCGGTGGATTGAAACACATGCGAAATGAGCTAGGGTGCATATGAAGTACATTCGCGGTGTTTGGCACTCAGTTTCTTTTAGTGCCATGATTTGCGTCGCGTGCCGTTTACTAATGCCATCATAACCCACTCGAAGAAAGTTTCACACCGGCTTGGGCGGATTGAAGCGCATGCTGAAATAAGCTAGGCGCATCGGAATCCATTTAGGGTGTTGGCACTCAGATTCATTTCATGTCGTGATTTCGTCCGCCGCGCGGTTTCTTGATGCCGTCATATCGCGTTGTAAAGGAAGTTTCACACGCCTCGATGGATTGAAATGCATGCTAAAATGGCGAGGCACATATGAAGTCCATTCAGGGCGTTGGCACTCAGTTTCGTTGTGTGTCTCAATTTCGTCCCACGTAGCTCATCGTACCAGTTGGAACCTGTTTGGGAAAGGTTTCGCACCGACTCGGACGGTTTGCAAAGCTTGTCGAAATGAGCTAGGCGCATGTGAAGCCCACTCGGGTGTTTGCCACTCGGTTTCATTTGTGCCTCGATTTAGTCGCATGGAGTTCATAGCACCCCTCGGAACTGTTGTGGAGTTAAGTTTCACGCCAAGAGAGCGGATTAAAATGCATTCCAATATAAGCTAGACCATATCGGCGTCCATTCGGGTGTTTGGCTCTCCGTCCCGTTCGTCGCTCGATTTCATCCGTGTAGAATTTGTAGTACCTATCGGAACCCGTTGTGGAGAAAGTTTCACAGCGACACGGACGGAACCAAAATGCATGTGAAGCGAGCTAGAGCGCGAGATGATGTGCATTACGGTGTCGGCACTCAGTTTCGTCTCGTGATTCGATTTCATTCGCGTAGAATTTGCGGTACCTTCGGAACCCATCGTGGCGGGACTGTTTCACACCGACTCGGCGGATTGAAACACATGCGAAATGAGCTAGGGTGCATATGAAGTACATTCGCGGTGTTTGGCACTCAGTTTCTTTTAGTGCCATGATTTCGTCGCGTGCCGTTTACTAATGCCATCATAACCCACTGAAGAAGAAAGTTTCACACGGCTTGGGCGGATTGAAGCGCATGCTGAAATAAGCTAGGCGCATCGGAATCCATTTAGGGTGTTGGCACTCAGATTCATTTCATGTCGTGATTTCGTCCGCCGCGCGATTTCTTGATGCCGTCATATCGCGTTGTAAAGGAAGTTTCACACGCCTCGATGGATTGAAATGCATGCTAAAATGGCGAGGCACATATGAAGTCCATTCGGGCGTTGGCACTCAGTTTCGTTGTGTGTCTCAATTTCGTCCCACGTAGCTCATCGTACAGTTGGAACCTGTTTGGGAAAGGTTTACGCACCGACTCGGACGGTTTGCAAAGCTTGTCGAAAATGAGCTAGGCGCATGTGAAGCCCACTCGGGGTGTTTGCCACTCGGTTTCATTTCGTGCCTCGATTTCGTCGCATGGAGTTCATAGCACCTCGGAACCTGTTGTGGAGTTAAGTTTCACGCCAAGAGAGCGGATTAAAATGCATTCCAATATAAGCTAGACCATATCGGCGTCCATTCGGGTGTTTGGCTCTCGTGCGTTCGTCGCTCGATTTCATCCGTGTAGAATTTGTAGTACCTATCGGAACCCGTTGTGGAGGAAAGTTTCACAGCGACACGGACGGAACCAAAATGCATGTGAAGCGAGCTAGGGCGCAGATGATGTGCATTACTGGTGTCTGGCACTCAGTTTCGTCTCGTGATTCGATTTCATTCGCGTAGGACTGTTTCACACCGACTCAGGCGGATTCGAAACACATGCCGAAATGAGCTAGGGTGCATATGAAGTACATTCGCGGTGTTTGGCACTCAGTTTCTTTTCGTGCCATGATTTCGTCCGCGTGCCGTTTACTAATGCCATCATAACCCACTCTGAAGAAAGTTTCACACCGGCTTGGGCGGATTAAACGCATGCTGAAATAAGCTAGAAGCGCATCGGAATCCATTTAGGGTGTTGGCACTCAGATTCATTTCATGTCGTGATTTCGTCATACGCGATTTCTTGATGCCGTCATATCGCGTTGTAAAGGAAGTTTCACACCGCCTCGATGGATTCGAAATGCATGCTAAAATGGCGAGGCACATATGAAGTCCATTCAGGGCGTTGGCACTCGATTTCGTTGTGTGTCTCAATTTCGTCCCACGTAGCTCATCGTGCCAGTTGGAACCTGTTTGGGAAAGGTTTACGCACCGACTCGGACGGTTTTGCAAAGCTTGTCGAAATGAGCTAGGCGCATGTGAAGCCCACTCGGGTGTTTGCCACTCAGTTTCATTTAGTGCCTCGATTTCGTCGCATGGAGTTCATAGCACCCCTCGGAACTGTTGTGGAGTTAAGTTTCACGCCAAGAGAGCGGATTAAATGCATTCCAATATAAGCTAGACCATATCGGCGTCCATTCGGGTGTTTGACTCTCCGTCCCGTTTCATCGCTCGATTTCATCCGTGTAGAATTTGTAGTACCTATCGGAACCCGTTGTGGAGGAAGGTTTCACAGCGCGACACGGACGGAACCAAAATGCATGTGAAGCGAGCTAGGGCGCAGATGATGTGCATTACTGGTGTCTGGCACTCAGTTTCGTCTCGTGATTCGATGTCATTCGCGTAGAGTTTGCAGTACCTTCCGGAACACATCGTGGCGGGACTGTTTCACACCGACTCAGGTGGATTGAAACACATGCGAAATGAGCTAGGGTGCATATGAAGTACATTCGCGGTGTTTGGCACTCAGTTTCTTTTAGTGCCATGATTTCGTCGCGTGCGTTTACTAATGCCATCATAACCCACTCGAAGGAAAGTTTCACACCGGCTTGGGCGGATTAAACGCATGCTGAAATAAGCTAGGCGCATCGGAATCCATTTAGGGTGTTGGCACTCGATTCATTTCATGTCGTGATTTCGTCATACGCGATTTCTTGATGCCGTCATATCGCGTTGTAAAGGAAGTTTCACACGCCTCGATGGATTGAAATGCATGCTAAAATGGCGAGGCACATATGAAGTCCATTCAGGGCGTTGGCACTCAGTTTCGTTGTGTGTCTCAATTTCGTCCCACGTAGCTCATCGTACCAGTTGGAACCTGTTTGGGAAAGGTTTCGCACCGACTCGGGACGGATTTGCAAAGCTTGTCGAAATGAGCTAGGCGCATGTGAAGCCCACTCGGTGTTTGCCACTCAGTTTCATTTAGTGCCTCGATTTTGTCGCATGGAGTTCATAGCACCCCTCGGAACCTGTTGTGGAGTTAAGTTTCACGCCAAGAGAGCGGATTAAATGCATTCCAATATAAGCTAGACCATATCGGCGTCCATTCGGGTGTTTGGCTCTCGTCCCGTTCGTCGCTCGATTTCATCCGTGTAGAATTTGTAGTACCTATCGGAACCCGTTGTGGAGAAAGTTTCACAGCGACACGGACGGAACCAAAATGCATGTGAAGCGAGCTAGAAGCGCGAGATGATGTGCATTGCGGTGTCGGCACTCAGTTTCGTCTCGTGATTCGATTTCATTCGCGTAGAATTTGCGGTACCTTCGGAACCCATCGTGGCGGGACTGTTTCACACCGACTCGAGCGGATTGAAACACATGCGAAATGAGCTAGGGTGCATATGAAGTACATTCGCGGTGTTTGGCACTCAGTTTCTTTTAGTGCCATGATTTCGTCGCGTGCCGTTTACTAATGCCATCATAACCCACTCTGAAGAAAAGTTTCACACGGCTTGGGCGGATTGAAGCGCATGCTGAAATAAGCTAGAGCGCATCATCGGAATCCATTTAGGGTGTTGGCACTCAGATTCATTTCATGTCGTGATTTAAATCCATACGCCGATTTCTTGATGCCGTCATATCGCGTTGTAAAGGAAGTTTCACACCGCCTCCGATGGATTAAATGCATGCTAAAATGGCGAGGCACATATGAAGTCCATTCAGGGCGTTGGCACTCGAGTTTCGTTGTGTGTCTCAATTTCGTCCCACGTAGCTCATCGTACCAGTTGGAACCTGTTTGGGAAAGGTTTACGCACCGACTCGGACGGTTTGCAAAGCTTGTCGAAATGAGCTAGGGCGCATGTGAAGCCCACTCGGTGTTTGCCACTCGATTTCATTTAGTGCCTCGATTTACGTCGCATGGAGTTCATAGCACCCCTCGGAACCTGTTGTGGAGTTAAGTTTCACGCCAAGAGAGCGGATTAAATGCATTCCAATATAAGCTAGACCATATCGGCGTCCATTCGGTGTTTGGCTCTCCGTCCCGTTTAAATCGCTCGATTTCATCCGTGTAGAATTTGTAGTACCTATCGGAACCCGTTGTGGAGGAAAGTTTCACGGCGACACGGACGGAACCAAAATGCATGTGAAGCGAGCTAGAGCGCGATGATGTGCATTCGGTGTCGGCACTCAGTTTCGTCTCGTGATTCGATTTCATTCGCGTAGAATTTGCGGTACCTTCGGAACCCATCGTGGCGGGACTGTTTCACACCGACTCGGTGGATTGAAACACATGCGAAATGAGCTAGGGTGCATATGAAGTACATTCGCGGTGTTTGGCACTCAGTTTCTTTTAGTGCCATGATTTCGTCGCGTGCCGTTTACTAATGCCATCATAACCCACTCTGAAGAAAAGTTTCACACGGCTTGGCGGATTGAAACGCATGCTGAAATAAGCTAGGCGCATCTGAAATCCATTTAGGGTGTTGGCACTCAGATTCATTTCATGTCGTGATTTAATCATACGCAGGTTCTTGATGCCGTCATATCGCGTTGTAAAGGAAGTTTCACACGCCTCCGATGGATTGAAATGCATGCTAAAATGGCGAGGCACATATGAAGTCCATTCAGGGCGTTGGCACTCAGTTTCGTTGTGTGTCTCAATTTCGTCCCACGTAGCTCATCGTACCAGTTGGAACCTGTTTGGGAAAGGTTTCACCGACTCGGACGGTTTGCAAAGCTTGTCGAAATGAGCTAGGGCGCATGTGAAGCCCACTCGGGTGTTTGCCACTCAGTTTCATTTAGTGCCTCGATTTTGTCGCATGGAGTTCATAGCACCCCTCGGAACCTGTTGTGGAGTTAAGTTTCACGCCAAGAGAGCGGATTAAATGCATTCCAATATAAGCTAGACCATATCGGCGTCCATTCGGGTGTTTGGCTCTCCGTCCCGTTTAAATCGCTCGATTTCATCCGTGTAGAATTTGTAGTACCTATCGGAACCCGTTGTGGAGGAAAGTTTCACAGCGACACGGGCGGAACCAAAATGCATGTGAAGCGAGCTAGAGCGCGAATGATGTGCATTCTGGTGTCGGCACTCGATTTCATCTCGTGATTCGATTTCATTCGCGTAGAATTTGCAGTACCTTCCGGAACCCATCGTGGCGGGACTGTTTCACACCGACTCAGGCGGATTCGAAACACATGCCGAAATGAGCTAGGGTGCATATGAAGTACATTCGCGGTGTTTGGCACTCAGTTTCTTTTCGTGCCATGATTTCGTCCGCGTGCCGTTTACTAATGCCATCATAACCCACTCGAAGGAAAGTTTCACACGGCTTGGGCGGATTGAAGCGCATGCTGAAATAAGCTAGAAGCGCATCGGAATCCATTTAGGGTGTTGGCACTCAGATTCATTTCATGTCGTGATTTCGTCCATACGCGATTTCTTTGATGCCGTCATATCGCGTTGTAAAGGAAGTTTCACACGCCTCCGATGGATTCGAAATGCATGCTAAAATGAGCGAGGGCACATATGAAGTCCATTCAGGACGTTGGCACTCAGTTTCGTTGTGTGTCTCAATTTCGTCCCACGTAGCTCATCGTACCAGTTGGAACCTGTTTGGGGAAAGGTTTCGCACCGACTCGGACGGATTTGCAAAGCTTGTCGAAATGAGCTAGGGCGCATGTGAAGCCCACTCGGTGTGTTTGCCACTCAGTTTCATTTAGTGCCTCGATTTACGTCGCATGGAGTTCATAGCACCTCGGAACTGTTGTGGAGTTAAGTTTCACGCCAAGAGAGCGGATTAAAATGCATTCCAATATAAGCTAGACCATATCGGCGTCCATTCGGTGTTTGGCTCTCCGTCCCGTTTAAATCGCTCGATTTCATCCGTGTAGAATTTGTAGTACCTATCGGAACCCGTTGTGGAGAAAGTTTCACGCGCGACACGGACGGAACCAAAATGCATGTGAAGCGAGCTAGGGCGCAGATGATGTGCATTACTGGTGTCTGGCACTCAGTTTCGTCTCGTGATTCGATTTCATTCGCGTAGAATTTGCGGTACCTTCGGAACCCATCGTGGCGGGACTGTTTCACACCGACTCGGTGGATTGAAACACATGCGAAATGAGCTAGGGTGCATATGAAGTACATTCGCGGTGTTTGGCACTCAGTTTCTTTTAGTGCCATGATTTCGTCCGCGTGCGTTTACTAATGCCATCATAACCCACTCTGAAGAAAGTTTCACACGGCTTGGGCGGATTAAAGCATGCTGAAATAAGCTAGGCGCATCTGGAATCCATTTAGGGTGTTGGCACTCAGATTCATTTCATGTCGTGATTTCGTCATACGCGATTTCTTGATGCCGTCATATCGCGTTGTAAAGGAAGTTTCACACCGCCTCGATGGATTGAAATGCATGCTAAAATGGCGAGGCACATATGAAGTCCATTCAGGGCGTTGGCACTCGATTTCGTTGTGTGTCCCAATTTCGTCCCACGTAGCTCATCGTACCAGTTGGAACCTGTTTGGGAAAGGTTTCGCACCGACTCGGACGGATTTGCAAAGCTTGTCGAAATGAGCTAGGCGCATGTGAAGCCCACTCGGTGTTTGCCACTCAGTTTCATTTCGTGCCTCGATTTTGTCGCATGGAGTTCATAGCACCCCTAGGAACCTGTTGTGGAGTTAAGTTTCACGCCAAGAGAGCGGATTAAAATGCATTCCAATATAAGCTAGACCATATCGGCGTCCATTCGGGTGTTTGGCTCTCGTCCCGTTCGTCGCTCGATTTCATCCGTGTAGAATTTATAGTACCTATCGGAACCCGTTGTGGAGGAAAGTTTCACAGCGACACGGACGGAACCAAAATGCATGTGAAGCGAGCTAGGGCGCAGATGATGTGCATTACTGGTGTCTGGCACTCAGTTTCATCTCGTGATTCGATTTCATTCGCGTAGAATTTGCAGTACCTTCCGGAACCCATCGTGGCGGGACTGTTTCACACCGACTCAGGCGGATTCGAAACACATGCCGAAATGAGCTAGGGTGCATATGAAGTACATTCGCGGTGTTTGGCACTCAGTTTCTTTTCGTGCCATGATTTCGTCCGCGTGCCGTTTACTAATGCCATCATAACCCACTACGAAGGAAAGTTTCACACCGGCTTGGACGGATTAAAGCGCATGCTGAAATAAGCTAGGGCGCATACGGAATCCATTTAGGGTGTTGGCACTCAGATTCATTTCATGTCGTGATTTCGTCCGCACGCAGTTTGCTGATGCCGTCATATCGCGTTGTAAAGGGAAGTTTCACACCGCCTCCGATGGATTGAAATGCATGCTAAAATGGCGAGGCACATATGAAGTCCATTCGGGGCGTTGGCACTCGAGTTTCGTTGTGTGTCACAATTTCGTCCCACGTAGCTCATCGTACCGGTTGGAACCTGTTTGGGAAAGGTTTACGCGCCGACTCGGACGGTTTGCAAAGCTTGTCAAAATGAGCTAGGGCGCATGTGAAGCCCACTCGGGTGTTTGCCACTCGGTTTCATTTCGTGCCTCGATTTAGTCGCATGGAGTTCATAGCACCCACAGGAACTGTTGTGGAGTTAAGTTTCACGCCAAGAGAGCGGATTCGAAATGCATTCCAATATAAGCTAGACCATATAAGGCGTCCATTCGGGGTGTTTGGCTCTCGTGCCGTTTAGTCGCTCGATTTCATCCGTGTAGAGTTTGTAGTACCTATCGGAACCTGTTGTGGAGGAAAGTTTCACAGCGACACGGACGGAACCAAAATGCATGTGAAGCGAGCTAGGGCGCAGATGATGTGCATTACTGGTGTCTGGCACTCAGTTTCGTCTCGTGATTCGATTTCATTCGCGTAGAGTTTGCAGTACCTTCCGGAACCCATCGTGGCGGGACTGTTTCACACCGACTTCGGTGGATTGAAACACATGCGAAATGAGCTAGGGTGCATATGAAGTACATTCGCGGTGTTTGGCACTCAGTTTCTTTTCGTGCCATGATTTCGTCCGCGTGCCGTTTACTAATGCCATCATAACCCACTACGAAGGAAAGTTTCACACCGGCTTGGACGGATTCGAAACGCATGCTGAAATAAGCTAGGGCGCATACGGAATCCATTTAGGGTGTTGGCACTCAGATTCATTTCATGTCGTGATTTAGTCGCCGCGCGATTTCTTGATGCCGTCATATCGCGTTGTAAAGGGAAGTTTCACACCGCCTCCGATGGATTCGAAATGCATGCTAAAATGTGCGAGGGCACATATGAAGTCCATTCAGGACGTTGGCACTCAGTTTCGTTGTGTGTCCCAATTTCATCGCACGTAGCTCATCGTACCAGTTGGAACCTGTTTGGGGAAAGGTTTCGCACCGACTCGGATGGATTTGCAAAGCTTGTCGAAATGAGCTAGGGCGCATGTGAAGCCCACTCAGGGTGTTTGCCACTCAGTTTCATTTTGTGCCTCGATTTTGTCCGCATGGAGTTCATAGCACCCCTAGGAACTGTTGTGGAGTTAAGTTTCACGCCAAGAGAGCGGATTGAAATGCATTCCAATATAAGCTAGACCATATCGGCGTCCATTCGGTGTTTGGCTCTCGTCCCGTTCCGTCGCTCGATTTCATCCGTGTAGAATTTATAGTACCTATCGGAACCCGTTGTGGAGGAAAGTTTCACACAGCGACAGGACGGAACCAAAATGCATGTGAAGCGAGCTAGAAGCGCGAGATGATGTGCATTCGTGGTGTCGGCACTCAGTTTCATCTCGTGATTCGATTTCATTCGCGTAGAATTTGCGGTACCTTAGGAACCCATCGTGGCGGGACTGTTTCACACCGACTTCGGCGGATTGAAACACATGCGAAATGATCTAGGGTGCATATGAAGTACATTCGCGGTGTTTGGCACTCAGTTTCTTTTAGTGCCATGATTTCGTCGCGTGCCGTTTACTAATGCCATCATAACCCACTCTGAAGGAAAGTTTCACACCGGCTTGGACGGATTCGAAACGCATGCTGAAATAAGCTAGGGCGCATACGGAATCCATTTAGGGTGTTGGTGTTGGTGATATGCCCTAGAGGCAACATGGAGATGTTGAATATATCACATACTATGTTTATGATACATTGCTTTGTTCTTTGAAATAGACATTATCATTATTGATCAATGAGTATGTGACTTATTCATGAGACTCTTAATGCCAAAATGTTGCTATTTCTAAATGATCCCTGATCATATATCATATGAGGAACAAATATGATTCAAAGATCAGCATATGTATTGATTGATGATCATGTCTCATGGATCATGGTATGGAGATACCAAATCAATAATATGGACATGTGTTAGTGAACATATGTTGGATAGACCATGCCATGAGACACTGCGAGAGATTCCATGTGTCATTAGTTGGTCTCAAGTAGTGTTTATGTAGAATCCTTAGACTTGAGATCATCATGGTTCCCAATATGCGTAGTAGCCTATTTTGGGACTACTAACCACTACTCCAGAATGGGTAGTCATAAAAGTAGTCTTGGTTTGCTATGAAACATGTAGTGGGATGTGAATGATCAAGATAGAATTTGCCCCTCCTTATGGGAGAGATATCTCTGGGCCTCGATGTAATGGATTATGAAAGTGCATGGCCATGCCAATGTGATTGAGAGTCAATCACAAGTTTATAATCTATCACGGAATCGAGAGAGTGATTGAGCTATTAAGAGGATGACACAGGTCTGCTTGAGCTTAATCTATATCGTGAGGCAAAGGGATTAGTACATGAGAACATTACAGAGTTCAGCCGATATGATCTTTACGTTATACTTTGGGGTTAATATGTCTTGCTAGAGGCGCTATTAACGGGTGACCGGAAAGGTGTTTCGGGTCGCGACCAAGTATCGTGAACCTCTGGTCGCACACTTAGGTTGGAACACTAATTCGAATGTGATTCGGATGTGGGCTCAATTCGGATAGAGATCGGATAGACTCCTATTGGGCCTCGGTCCCGAGGCCCAAGTGAAGGTCTATATATTTGGAGCGGGGCTGAGGATGTGCGCCTGTTCCTCGAGCAAAACCTAGCCGCCACCTCGAGCCAAACCCTAGCGCTCGCGAGTGCTGGTACACTCGCGATCGGCGTTCCGGCCGGGCGTGTGGATACGGTGGGCGCCTGCGTTGCGGCATTGATCGGCATCAACAAACTACTGATTGGATCTGCTCGTGGTGTGGTTGATCGCGTGGAGGAGCGATCTGTTCGGGACGATCGGCTTACTTCCACTACTACCTCGGCGCGGCGTGGTTGGATCGGCTTCTCCAACTCTTCTTCCGCTGCGCTGCGCGTCTAGTGGTAACGATCTATGATCCCTCCTTAGCATGATGTCTGGTGTGCGCGGTAGAAATTTTTATTTTCGCTATCGTGGCCTCTGCGCGTTCCTTGAGTGGTATCGAGCCATCTTGCTTAGTTTGCGATCTGGATCAGCGCATATGATGATATGCGGTTGTAGTAGATCGGATCTATTACGGTCTAGATCGATCGGTTCATGTGATGAATCGATGGTAGCACGAGTTGATGAGATCAATCGGTGAATAGGGGTTGGATGAGGCACAGATTGTATCACTACTAGTGCCTAGAGATTGTCTCGGATCGGCATAAGGTGGTTATGTCGAATACTAGTAGGATCACGAATCTGATAGCCTCGGGCGATGGGAATACTAGTGCCTAGAGATTGTCTCGGATCGGCATAAGGTGGTTATGCCGAATACTAGTAGGTTCGGATCTGATGGCCTCGGCCGATGGAAAAACTAGCATCCTAGAGAATGTCTCGGATCGGTAAATTTAGTAGGGTGTTGAGGCGCTGCCACGAAACCCGCGGTGCCCCCTCGACCCCCGCCGCCAGGCCAGCGGGACGCCGTGCGTACCACCTTGTATAGCGTCATGGGTTCACATCGTTAGGTAGAATACGATTCTACGTCTAACTTGTTTTTGCAGAGAATGATGTGAATGGTATGGCCTATATCTTATTGGAATGTATGAGATGTATGTGATGCATGTAACATTCGTTCATGGCTGCGTGTCATGATTATTTCAGCTATTGTTAGCTGTCTATATTGTATTTAACGACCGCGTGTGCGACCTTAATGCTTGAATCTATCTTTGTAATCTTCAATTTCTAGCTATTATAGGTAGTAGCCTAGTTTTGAGGTTACAAGCTTTCAAGCATGGTGGCCTAAAGGAGTGATGTGGAGGATGGAGATCGTCTACACCTACATGGAGATGGAGATCACCATTTTTGGGCCATACTACTTCACAGTTAAATGTGTTTATCTGTGATATTATCTATCTTATTCTTATGCAATGTTTTTGTGATATGTTGCTTTGGTAGGATAGAATCCCTCATAAAATTAGGTGTTCATGCCCTTCCATATGTTGCACCAAAAGATAATGATCACCGCATGGTAGGTCTACCAAAGTAGAGTGCCGTCGATTATCATCATTATTTGGGGTAGATGTCGGACATCTACATGCGGAAGCATTTGGTTTTACTTAACAAGGTTATCAAAACAGTTTTGGACCTTGGGGCATAGGTTGGGGCAGGGCATATTGATGTCACCCAACAAGCAAGAGTCACATAGAGATGTGATTAGCAGGTGTTGCTTACCCATGTCACTAGTTTTCTGGCCGTGATGCCAAAGCTCACTAGGAATTTGTGAAATGAGGATCTTGACCCACTATGTGACTTAGAGGAGTTTTGTTGCAGAACACATAGTGGGAGTCTTTTGTTAAATAGTTTAATAAAAGATGAACATAAACATAGTGCTAAACTTTGCATATTCTTTGTTGTAGATCATGTCAACTAATGCGCATCCAGTTCTTTTAATTTGCGATCTATTCTTGAGAAAGAAAAACTCAATGGAACGAACTTTATGGATTGGTATCGCAACTTGAGAATTGTTCTCAAGCAAGAGCGCAAGGAGTATGTCCTTGAGTCTCATTATCACGATGACTTGCACGATAATGCTCACTGCGGCTGCACGAAGAGCTTATGAGAAGCAAGCGAATGATTACCTTGATGTGAGCTGTCTCATGCTTGCCACAATGTCCTCTCGAGCTTGAAGCAATATGAGAACACGATGCCTACAATATCATTGTGGGGTTGCGTGGTATGTTTGAGAACCAAGCAAGGGCTGAGAGGTTCAACACTTCAAAGTCCTTGTTTGCGTGCGAGCTTGCGCGAGAAGGAATCCGTCAGCCCTCATGTGATTAAGATGATTGGCTACATTGAGAGTCCGGAAAAGCTTGGTTTCCCTTAGCCAAGAGTTGGCTACGATGTGATTCTCCGGTCGCTCCTCGAGCTTTGAGCCATTCATATTGAACTATCACATGAACAACATGGATAAGACCTTGGCGAGTTGCATGGGATGCTAAAAGCTGCCGAGGAAAGCATTAAGAAAAGCAGCAATCATGTGATGATGATGCAGAAAGGCAAGGGCAAGCCCAATGTCAAGAAAGCGCGGTCAAAGAAAGTTAGCTCCCGATGAGATCGCGAGCAGTTCTAAGGCCAAGCAAGTCAAGAAGGGCGCTGCTCCTAATGCAGATTGTTACTACCGTAAGCAATCAGGTCATTGGAAAAGGCGCCCAAAGTACTTGGAGGATCTTGAGAAGAAGAAGGGAAATCGACTTCCTCTCCGGTATAAATGTTATAGAGATCAATCTTGCTACTTCATCAGCTGATTCTTGGGTATTTGATACGGATCGGTTGCTCACCTTTGCAAATCGTTGCGGGGGCTAAGAAGAAGTAGAAGTTTGAGGAGGAGCGAAGTGGATCTTCGGCGTTGGCAATGGAGCAAAAGTTGCTGCGGTCGCTGTTGGCACCATGCCATTGTCTTTACCTTCAGGATTAGTTTTGGAATTGAATAATTGTTATTGTGTTCCATCTCTTTCCAAGAACATTATTTACGCTTCATGTTTGCAAGCGAGAAGGTTATGACTTTAGATCTGTGAACAATGGTTGTTCTCTTTATTTCAAAGATATGTTCTATTGTCATACTCCATTGGTGAATGGGTTATATGTTCTTACTCTTGAAGAGTCACCGGTCTATAACATTAATGCAAAGAGGCAACGTTCAATGATTTAAATCCCACGTTTATTTGGCATTTGTCGCTTAGGTCACATAAATGAGAAAGCATGGAGAAGCTCCATAGAGATGGTATTCTGCACTCATTTGATTTTGAATCATTTGAGACATGCGAATCTTGTTTACTTGGCAAGATGACAAAGGCACCTTTCACCGGTCAAGGTGAGCGGGCAAGTGACTTATTGGCACTCGTACATTCTGATGTATGTGGACCAATGAGCTCAATAGCCGAGAGGGGTTTTCGTACTTCATAACTTTTATCGATGACTTTAGTAGATATGGGTATATCTACGATGAAGCATAAGTCTGAATCCTTTGAAAAGTTCAAAGAATTCCAAAATGAAGTGCAAAATCATTTAGGCAAGACAATCAAGTTTCTACGATCTGATCGTGGAGGCGAGTATTTGAGCCATGAGTTTGGCAATCATCTGAAGGATTGTGGAATTGTTCCACAATTGACTCCGCCAGGAACACCTCAATGGAATGGGGTATCTGAGCGGAGAAATCGCACCTTATTAGATATGGTGCGCTCCATGATGAGCCAAAGTGATCTTCCGTTGTCTTTTTGAAGTGCGCTCTTGAAACAGCCGCTTTCACACTAAACAGGTTCCATCAAAATCGGTAGAAAAGACACCATATGAGATGTGGACAGGACAACGTCCTAGCTTGTCTTTTCTTAAGATTTGGGGATGTGAGGCTTATGTAAAACGTTTACAATCTGATAAGCTCAGTCCTAAATCTGATAAATGCTTCTTTATCGGGTATCCTAAGGAAACAAAAGGATATTACTTCTATAATCAAGGAGAAGGCAAAGTGTTTGTCGCCCACATGGTGTCTTCTTAGAGAAAGAGTGTCTCTCAAGAAGGGATAGTGGGCACGGTGCAACTTGAAGAAATTCGAGAAACACCTAAAACGTTTCAGCTCCTCTGAGAACCACAACAGGATGAACAAGCTGTTGAAGAACCTGTTGTGGACACACCGGCACCACGTGGTCGAGAGAGTCACGTCGTGCACCGAGAGGTACATGTTCTGACTACTCAACAACGGGACATATTGTTGTTAGACAACGATGAGCCTAAGACCTATGAAGAAGCGATGGTGGGACCGGACTCGAGAAATGGCTTGAAGCCATGAGATCGAAATTGAATCCATGCACGATAATCAAGTTTGGAACTTGGTTGATCCACCTGATGGTGTTAAAACCATTGAGTGCAAATGGATTTTCAAGAAAAGATAGACATAGATGGAAATGTTCACATCTATAAAGCGCGATTAGTGGCCAAAGGTTTCAAACAAATTCAAGGTGTTGATTATGATGAAACTTTTCGCCGTCGCAATGCTAAAGTCTATTCGGATCATTCTAGCGATTGCTGCATATTTCGACTATGAAATATGGCAAATGGATGTCAAAACAGCTTTTCTTAATGGAAATCTGAATGAGGATGTGTACATGACACAGCCCACGGGTTTTGTCGATCCGCAATCAGCTGGAAAGATATGCAAGCTGCAAAGATCCATTTATGGATTAAGCGAGGCATCTCGAGTTGGAACATTCGTTTTGATGAAGTAATCAAAGGTTTGGTTTCATCAAGAGCGAAGAAGAGCCTTGTGTTTACAAAAGGCTAGTGGGAGCGCACTCGTGTTTCTGGTCTTATATGTGGATGACATATTACTGATCGGAAATGACATTCCTATGCTCGAATCTGTTAAGTCTTCATTGAAAAATAGTTTCTCTATGAAAGACTTAGGAGAGGCGACATATATTCTGGGCATCAAGATCTATAGGATAGATCAAGAAGGCTAATTGGATTAAGCCAAGATACGTGCATTGACAAGGTGTTGAAAAGGTTCAACATGCAGGATTCCAAGAAAGGCTTCCTACCTATGTCACATGGTATAAATCTTAGCAAGAGTCGTGTCCTAGTACACCGATGAGCGGGATAAAATGAATGCGATTCCATATGCTTGGCTATGGGATCCATTATGTATGCCATGCTTTGTACACGTCCGGATGTCTCGTATGCTTTAAGTGCTACAAGTAGATACTCGATCGAGATCCGGTGAAAGTCACTGGATTGCCGTAAAGAACATCTTGAAGTACTTGAGAAGAACTAAAGATGTGTTCCTCGTCTATGGGGTGAGGAAGAGCTCGTTGTAAATGGTTACACCGATGCTAGCTTCCAAACTGACAAAGATGATTTTAGATCGCAATCTGGATTTGTGTTCTGCCTGAATGGCGGTGCGGTGAGTGGAAGAGTTCCAAGCGTGAGACGGTTGCTGATTCTACAACAGAAGCGAGTACATAGCAGCTTCAAGCTGCTAAAGAGGTCGTTTGGATCAAGAAATTTGTTTCGAGCTTGGTGTGGTGGCTAGTGCCTCTAGCCCAATGGACCTCTCTGTGACAATAGTGGGGCCATTGCGCAAGCCAAGGAGCCTAGATCGCACTAAAGTCCAAGCACATTCTACGGCGATTTCATCTCATCCGCGAGATTGTGGAGAGAGGCGATGTGAAGATATGCAAAGTACAAACGGATTTGAACATTGCAGATCCGTTGACAAAGCCGCTTCCCACCAAAGCATGAGGCTCACACTAGGGCAATGGGTATTAGATACCTACATGGTTGACTCTAGTGCAAGTGGGAGATCACAGGTGATATGCCCTAGAGGCAACATGGAGATGTTGAATATATCACATACTATGTTTATGATACATTGCTTTGTTCCTTGAAATAGACATTATCATTATTGATCAATGAGTATGTGACTTATTCATGAGACTCTTAATGCCAAAATGTTGCTATTTCTAAATGATCCCTTATCATATATCATATGAGGAACAAATATGATTCAAAGATCAGCATATGTATTGATTGATGATCATGTCTCATGGATCATGGTATGGAGATACCAAATCAATAATATGGACATGTGTTAGTGAACATATGTTGGATAGACCCGCCATGAGACATCGCAGAGATTCCATGTGTCATTAGTTGGTCTCAAGTAGTGTTTATGTAGAATCCTTAGACTTGAGATCATCATGGTTCCCAATATGCGTAGTAGCCTATTTTGGGACTACTAACCACTACTCCGTGGCCGGTAGTCATAAAAGTAGTCTTGGGTTTGCTATGAAACATGTAGTGGGATGTGAATGATCAAGATAGAATTTGCCCTCCTTATGGGAGAGATATCTCTGGCCCTCGATGTAATGGATTATGAAAGTGCATGGCCATGCCAATGTGATTGAGGAGTCAATCACAAGTTTATAATCTATCACGGAATCGAGAGAGTGATTGAGCTATTAAGAGGATGACACAGGTCTCGCCTTGAGCTTAATCTATATCGTGAGGCAAAGGGATTCGTACATATGAGAACATTACAGTTCAGCCGATATGATCTTTACGTATACTTTGGGGTTAATATGTCTTGCTAGCCGCTATTAACAGGTGACCGGAAGGTGTTTCGGTCGCGACCAAGTATACGTGAACCTCTGTGGTCGCACACTTAACGGGTTGGAACACTAATTCGAATGTGATTCTGATGTGGGCTCAATTCGGATAGAGATCCTGATAGACTCCTATTGGGCCTCGGTCCACGAGGCCCAAGTGAGGAGGTCTATATATTTGGAGGCGGGGCTGAGGATGTACGCTCGTTCCTCCCGAGCAAAAACCTAGCCGCCACCTCCCGAGCCAAACCCTAGCCGCTCGCGAGTGCTTTGGTACACTCGCGATCGACGCCCACTCCGGGCGTGTGGATACGGTGGAGGCACTGCTCGTTCGCGGCGTTGATCGGCATCAACAAACTACGATTGGATCTGCTCGTGGTGTGGTTGATCGCGTGGAGGAGACGATCTGTTCGGGACGATCGGCTACTTCCACTACTACCTCGGCGGCGTGGTTGGATCGGCTTCTCCAACTCTTCTTCCACCGCACGCTGGCGTCTAGTGGTAACGATCTATGATCCTCCTTAGCATGATGTCCTGGTGTGCGCGGTAGAAATTTTTATTTTCTCTATCGTGAGCCTCACGCGGCGTTCCTTCAAAGCGAGCTAGGGCGCGAGATGATGTGCATTATCGGTGTCCGCACTCGGTTTCATCTCGTGATTCGATTTCATTCGCGTAGAATTTGCAGTACCTTCCGGAACCCATCGTGGCGGGACTGTTTCACACCGACTCAGGCGGATTCGAAACACATGCCGAAATGAGCTAGGGTGCATATGAAGTACATTCGCGGTGTTTGGCACTCGCTTTTAGTGCCATGAATTCGTCCCGTGTCGTTTACTAATGCCATCATAACCCACTACGGCGAAAGTTTCACACCGCTTGGACGGATTCAACGCATGCTGAAATAAGCTAGGGCGCATACGGAATCCATTTAGGGTGTTGGCACTCAGATTCATTTCATGTCGTGATTTCGTCCGCACGCAGTTTGCTGATGCCGTCATATCGCGTTGTAAAGGGAAGTTTCACACCGCCTCCGATGGATTCGAAATGCATGCTAAAATGGCGAGGCACATTTGAAGTCCATTCAGACGTTGGCACTCAGTTCGTTGTGTGTCCCAATTTCGTCCCCACGTAGCTCATCGTGCGCTTGGAACCTGTTTGGGAAAGGTTTCACACCGACTTCGACGGATTTGCAAAGCTTGTCGAAATGAGCTAGGGCGCATGTGAAGCCCACTCGGGTGTTTGCCACTCGGTTTCATTTAGTGCCTCGATTTCGTCGCATGGAGTTCATAGCACCCTCGAACCTGTTGTGGAGTTAAGTTTCACGCCAAGAGAGACGGATTCGAAATGCATTCCAATATAAGCTAGACCATATACGACGTCCATTTGGGGTGTTTGGCTCTCTGTCCCGTTTCGTCGCTCGATTTCATCCGTGTATAATTTGTAGTACCTATCGGAACCCATTGTGGGGGAAAGTTTCACAGCGACACGGACGGAACCAAAATGCATGTGAAGCGAGCTAGGGCGCAGATGATGTGAATTACTGGTGTCTGGCACTCAGTTTCATCTTGTGATTCGATTTCATTCGCGTAGAATTTGCAGTACCTTCCGGAACCCATCGTGGCGGGACTGTTTCACACCGACTCAGGCGGATTCGAAACACATGCCGAAATGAGCTAGGGTGCATATGAAGTACATTCGCGGTGTTTGGCACTCAGTTTCTTTTCGTGCCATGATTTCGTCCGCGTGCCGTTTACTAATGCCATCATAACCCACTACGAAGGAAAGTTTCACACCGGCTTGGACGGATTCGAAACGCATGCTGAAATAAGCTAGGGCGCATACGGAATCCATTTAGGGTGTTGGCACTCAGATTCATTTCATGTCGTGATTTCGTCCGCACGCAGTTTGCTGATGCCGTCATATCGCGTTGTAAAGGGAAGTTTCACACCGCCTCCGATGGATTCGAAATGCATGCTAAAATGAGCGAGGGCACATATGAAGTCCATTCAGGACGTTGGCACTCAGTTTCGTTGCGTGTCCCAATTTCGTCCCACGTAGCTCATCGTACCAGTTGGAACCTGTTTGGGGAAAGGTTTCACACCGACTCGGACGGATTTGCAAAGCTTGTCGAAATGAGCTAGGGCGCATGTGAAGCCCACTCAGGGTGTTTGCCACTCAGTTTCATTTCGTGCCTCGATTTCGTCGCATGGAGTTCGTAGCACCCTCGGAACTGTTGTGGAGTTAAGTTTCACGCCAAGAGAGACGGATTCAAATGCATTCCAATATAAGCTAGACCATATCGGCGTCCATTTGGGGTGTTTGGCTCTCTGTCCCGCGTTTAAATCGCCGATTTCATCCGTGTATAATTTGTAGTACCTATCGGAACCCGTTGTGGGGGAAAGTTTCACAGCGACACGGACGGAACCAAAATTCATGTGAAGCGAGCTAGGGCGCAGATGATGTGAATTACTGGTGTCTGGCACTCAGTTTCATCTCGTGATTCGATTTCATTCGCGTAGAATTTGCAGTACCTTCCGGAACCCATCGTGGCGGGACTGTTTCACACCGACTCAGGCGGATTCGAAACACATGCCGAAATGAGCTAGGGTGCATATGAAGTACATTCACGGTGTTTGGCACTCAGTTTCTTTTCGTGCCATGATTTCGTCCGCGTGCCTTTTACTAATGCCATCATAACCCACTACGAAGGAAAGTTTCACACCGGCTTGGACGGATTCGAACGCATGCTGATATAAGCTAGGGCGCATACGGAATCCATTTAGGGTGTTGGCACTCAGATTCATTTCATGTCGTGATTTCGTCCGCACGCAGTTTGCTGATGCCGTCATATCGCGTTGAAAAGGGAAGTTTCACACCGCCTCCGATGGATTCGAAATGCATGCTAAAATGAGCGAGGCACATTTGAAGTCCATTCGTGACGTTGGCACTCAGTTTCGTTGCGTGTCCCAATTTGCGTCCCACGTAGCTCATCGTACCGATTGGAACCTGTTTGGGAAAGGTTTCACACCGACTGGACGGATTTGCAAAGCTTGTCGAAATGAGCTAGGCGCATGTGAAGCCCACTCGGGGTGTTTGCCACTCAGTTTCATTTCGTGCCTCGATTTCGTCCCGCATGGAGTTCATAGCACCCCTCGGAACTGTTGTGGAGTTAAGTTTCACGCCAAGAGAGACGGATTCGAAATGCATTCCAATATAAGCTAGACCATATACGACGTCCATTTGGGGTGTTTGGCTCTCTGTCCCGTTTCGTCGCTCGATTTCATCCGTGTATAATTTGTAGTACCTATCGGAACACGTTGTGGAGGAAAGTTTCACAAATGACACGGACGGAACCAAAATGCTCGTGAAGTGAGCTAGGCGCGATGATGTGCATTACTTGTGTCCGCATCGAGTTTCATCTCGTGATTCGATTTCATTCGCGTAGAATTTGCAGTACCTTCCGGAACCCATCGTGGCGGGACTGTTTCACACCGACTCAGGCGGATTCGAAACACATGACGAAATGAGCTAGGGTGCATATGAAGTACATTCACGGTGTTTGGCACTCAGTTTCTTTTCGTGCCATGATTTCGTCCGCGTGCCGTTTACTAATGCCATCATAACCCACTACGAAGGAAAGTTTCACACCGGCTTGGACGGATTCGAAACGCATGCTGAAATAAGCTAGGGCGCATACGGAATCCATTTAGGGTGTTGGCACTCAGATTCATTTCATGTCGTGATTTCGTCCGCACGCAGTTTGCTGATGCCGTCATATCGCGTTGTAAAGGGAAGTTTCACACCGCCTCCGATGGATTCGAAATGCATGCTAAAATGAGCGAGGGCACATATGAAGTCCATTCAGGACGTTGGCACTCAGTTTCGTTGTGTGTCTCAATTTCGTCCCACGTAGCTCATCGTACCAGTTGGAACCTGTTTGGGGAAAGGTTTCACACCGACTCGGACGGATTTGCAAAGCTTGTCGAAATGAGCTAGGGCGCATGTGAAGCCCACTCAGGGTGTTTGCCACTCAGTTTCATTTCGTGCCTCGATTTCGTCCGCATGGAGTTCATAGCACCCCTCGGAACCTGTTGTGGAGTTAAGTTTCACGCCAAGAGAGACGGATTCGAAATGCATTCCAATATAAGCTAGACCATATACGATGTCCATTCGGGGTGTTTGGCTCTCCGTCCCGTTTCGTCGCTCGATTTCATCCGTGTAGAATTTGTAGTACCTATCGGAACCCGTTGTGGAGGAAAGTTTCACAGCGACACGGACGGAACCAAAATGCTGTGAAGTGAGCTAGAAGCGCGAGATGATGTGCATTACTTGTGTCCGCACTCAGTTTCATCTCGTGATTCGATTTCATTCGCGTAGAATTTGCGGTACCTTCCGAACCCATCGTGGCGGGACTGTTTCACACCGACTCAGCGGATTCAAACACATGCCGAAATGAGCTAGGTGCATATGAAGTACATTCACGGTGTTTGCACTCAGTTTCTTTTAGTGCCATGATTTAGTCCGCGTGCCGCTTACTAATGCCATCATAACCCTCTGAAGGAAAGTTTCACACCGGCTTGGACGGATTCAACGCATGCTGATATAAGCTAGGCGCATCGGAATCCATTTAGGTGTTGCACTCAGATTCATTTCATGTCGTGATTTCGCCCGCACGCAGCTTTGTCGATGCCGTCATATCGCGTTGAAAAGGGAAGTTTCACACCGCCTCCGATGGATTCGAAATGCATGCTAAAATGAGCGAGGCACATTTGAAGTCCATTCGGGATGTTGGCACTCGGTTTAGTTGCGTGTCCCAATTTCGTCCCACGTAGCTCATCGTACGCTTGGAACCTGTTTGGGAAAGGTTTCACACCGACTCGACGGATTTGCAAAGCTTGTCGAAATGAGCTAGGCGCATGTGAAGCCCACTCGGGGTGTTTGCCACTCGGTTTCATTTAGTGCCTCGATTTCGTCCGCATGGAGTTCATAGCACCCTCGAACCTGTTGTGGAGTTAAGTTTCACGCCAAGAGAGACGGATTCAAATGCATTCCAATATAAGCTAGACCATATCGACGTCCATTCGGTGTTTAGCTCTGTCCGCTTCGTCGCTCGATTTCATCCGTGTAGAATTTGTAGTACCTATCGAACCCGTTGTGGAGGAAAGTTTCACGGCGACACGGACGGAACAAAATGCCCGTGAAGTGAGCTAGAGCGCGAGATGATGTGCATTACTTGTGTCCGCACTCAGCCATCATCGTGATTCGATTTCATTCGCGTAGAATTTGCGGTACCTTCCGGAACCCATCGTGGCGGGGCTGTTTCACACCGACTCGGCGGATTCAAACACATGCCGAAATGAGCTAGGGTGCATATGAAGTACATTCACGGTGTTTGGCACTCAGTTTCTTTTAGTGCCATGATTTCGTCCGCGCGCCGTTTACTAATGCCATCATAACCCACTCACGGAAAGTTTCACACCGGCTTGGGCGGATTCAACGCATGCTGATATAAGCTAGGCGCATACGGAATCCATTTAGGTGTTGGCACTCAGATTCATTTCATGTCGTGATTTCGCCCGCACGCGGCTTCTTGATGCCGTCATATCGCGTTGAAAAGGAAGTTTCACACCGCCTCCGATGGATTCGAAATGCATGCTAAAATGAGCGAGGGCACATTTGAAGTCCATTCAGGACGTTGGCACTCAGTTTCGTTGCGTGTCCCAATTTCGTCCCACGTAGCTCATTGTACCAGTTGGAACCTGTTTGGGGAAAGGTTTCACACCGACTCGGACGGATTTGCAAAGCTTGTCGAAATGAGCTAGGGCGCATGTGAAGCCCACTCAGGGTGTTTGCCACTCGGTTTCATTTCGTGCCTCGATTTCGTCCGCATGGAGTTCATAGCACCCCTCGGAACCTGTTGTGGAGTTAAGTTTCACGCCAAGAGAGACGGATTCGAAATGCATTCCAATATAAGCTAGACCATATACGACGTCCATTTGGGGTGTTTGGCTCTCTGTCCCGTTTCGTCGCTCGATTTCATCCGTGTAGAATTTGTAGTACCTATCGGAACCCGTTGTGGAGGAAAGTTTCACAGCGACACGGACGGAACCAAAATGCATGTGAAGTGAGGTAGGGAGCAGATGATGTGCATTACTGGTGTCTGGCACTCAGTATCATCTCGTGATTCGATTTCATTCGCGTAGAATTTGCAGTACCTTCCGGAACCCATCGTGGCGGGACTGTTTCACACCGACTCAGGCGGATTCGAAACACATGCCGAAATGAGCTAGGTGCATATGAAGTACATTCACGGTGTTTGGCACTCCGCTTTTAGTGCCATGATTTCGCCCGCGTCACGTTTACTAATGCCATCATAACCCACTACTGAAGGAAAGTTTCACACCGGCTTGGACGGATTGAACGCATGCTGAAATAAGCTAGGCGCATACGGAATCCATTTAGGTGTTGGCACTAGATTCATTTCATGTCGTGATTTCGCCCGCACGCAGCTTTCTCGATGCCGTCATATCGCGTTGTAAAGGAAGTTTCACACCTCCTCCGATGGATTCGAAATGCATGCTAAAATGAGCGAGGGCACATATGAAGTCCATTCAGGACGTTGGCACTCAGTTTCGTTGTGTGTCCCAATTTCGTCCCACGTAGCTCATCGTACCAGTTGGAACCTGTTTGGGGAAAGGTTTCACACCGACTCGGACGGATTTGCAAAGCTTGTCGAAATGAGCTAGGCGCATGAAGCCCACTCGGGTGTTTGCCACTCAGTTTCATTTAGTGCCTCAATTTCGTCGCATGGAGTTCATAGCACCCCTCTAACTGTTGTGGAGTTAAGTTTCACGCCAAGAGAGATGGATTCAAATGCATTCCAATATAAGCTAGACCAGATATGACGTCCATTCGGGTGTTTGGCTCTCCGTCCCGTTTCGTCCGCCCGATTTCATCCGTGTAGAATTTGTAGTACCTATCGGAACCCGTTGTGGAGAAAGTTTCACAGCGACACGGACGGAACCAAAATGCATGTGAAGTGAGCTAGGCGCAGATGATGTGCATTATCGGTGTCCGCACTCAGTATCATCTCGTGATTCGATTTCATTCGCGTAGAATTTGCGGTACCTTCCGAACCCATCGTGGCGGGACTGTTTCACACCGACTCAGCGGATTGAAACACATGCGAAATGAGCTAGGTGCATATGAAGTACATTCACGGTGTTTGGCACTCAGTTTCTTTTAGTGCCATGATTTCGTCCGCGTGCCGTTTACTAATGCCATCATAACCCACTCTGAAGGAAAGTTTCACACGGCTTGACGGATTCGAACGCATGCTGAAATAAGCTAGGCGCATACGGAATCCATTTAGGTGTTGGCACTTAGATTCATTTCATGTCGTGATTTCGTCCGCACGCAGCTTTCTTGATGCCATCATATCGCTTGTAAAGGAAGTTTCACACCGCCTCCGATGGATTCGAAATGCATGCTAAAATGAGCGAGGCACATATGAAGTCCATTCAGACGTTGGCACTCAGTTTCGTTGTGTGTCCCAATTTCGTCCCACGTAGCTCATCGTGCAGTTGGAACCTGTTTGAGAAAGGTTTCACACCGACTTCGGACGGATTTGCAAAGCTTGTCGAAATGAGCTAGGGCGCATGTGAAGCCCACTCAGGGTGTTTGCCACTCAGTTTCATTTCGTGCCTCAATTTCGTCCGCATGGAGTTCATAGCACCCCTCGGAACCTGTTGTGGAGTTAAGTTTCACGCCAAGAGAGATGGATTCGAAACGCATTCCAATATAAGCTAGACCAGATATGACGTCCATTCGGGGTGTTTGGCTCTCCGTCCCGTTTCGTCGCTCGATTTCATCCGTGTAGAATTTGTAGTACCTATCGGAACCCGTTGTGGAGGAAAGTTTCACAGCGACACGGACGGAACCAAAATGCATGTGAAGTGAGCTAGGGCGCAGATGATGTGCATTACTGGTGTCTGGCACTCAGTTTCGTCTCGTGATTCGATTTCATTCGCGTAGAATTTGCAGTACCTTCCGGAACCCATCGTGGCGGGACTGTTTCACACCGACTCAGGCGGATTCGAAACACATGCCGAAATGAGCTAGGGTGCATATGAAGTACATTCGCGGTGTTTGGCACTCAGTTTCTTTTCGTGCCATGATTTCGTCCGCGTGCCGTTTACTAATGCCATCATAACCCACTACGAAGGAAAGTTTCACACCGGCTTGGACGGATTCGAACGCATGCTGAAATAAGCTAGGGCGCATACGGAATCCATTTAGGGTGTTGGCACTCAGATTCATTTCATGTCGTGATTTCGTCCGCACGCAGTTTGCTATTGTCGTCATATCGCGTTGTAAAAGGAAGTTTCACACCGCCTCCGATGGATTCGAAATGCATGCTAAAATGAGCGAGGGCACATATGAAGTCCATTCAGGGCGTTGGCACTCGGTTCGTTCGTGTCCCAATTTCGCCCCACGTAGCTCATCGTACCAGTTGGAACCTGTTTGGGGAAAGGTTTCACACCGAGTCGGACGGATTTGCAAAGCTTGTCGAAATGAGCTAGGGCGCATGTGAAGCCCACTCAGGGTGTTTGCCACTCAGTTTCATTTCGTGCCTCGATTTCGTCCGCATGGAGTTCATAGCACCCCTCGGAACCTGTTGTGGAGTTAAGTTTCACGCCAAGAGAGACGGATTCGAAATGCATTCCAATATAAGCTAGACCATATACGACGTCCATTTGGGGTGTTTGGCTCTCTGTCCCGTTTCGTCGCTCGATTTCATCCGTGTATAATTTGTAGTACCTATCGGAACCCGTTGTGGGGGAAAGTTTCACAGTGACACGGACGGAACCAAAATGCATGTGAAGCGAGCTAGGGTGCAGATGATGTGCATTACTGGTGTCTGGCACTCAGTTTCGTCTCGTGATTCGATTTCATTCACGTAGAATTTGCAGTACCTTCCGGAACCCATCGTGGCGGGACTGTTTCACACCGACTCAGGCAGATTCGAAACACATGCCAAAATGAGCTAGGGTGCATATGAAGTACATTCCCGGTGTTTGGCACTCAGTTTCTTTTCGTGCCATGATTTCGTCCGCGTCGTTTACTAATGCCATCATAACCCACCACGAAGGAAAGTTTCACACCGGCTTGGACGGATTCGAAACGCATGCTGAAATAAGCTAGGGCGCATACGGAATCCATTTAGGGTGTTGGCACTCAGATTCATTTCATGTCGTGATTTCGTCCGCACGCAGTTTGCTGATGCCGTCATATCGCGTTGTAAAGGGAAGTTTCACACCGCCTCCGATGGATTCGAAATGCATGCTAAAATGAGCGAGGGCACATATGAAGTCCATTCGGGCGTTGGCACTCGCCGTTGCGTGTCCCAATTTCGTCCCACGTAGCTCATCGTCCGGTTGGAACTTGTTTGGGGAAAGGTTTCACACCGACTCGGACGGATTTGCAAAGCTTGTCGAAATGAGCTAGGCGCATGTGAAGCCCACTCGGGGTGTTTGCCACTCGCCATTTAGTGCCTCGATTTCGTCCGCATGGAGTTCATAGCACCCTCGGAACTGTTGTGGAGTTAAGTTTCACGCCAAGAGAGACGGATTCAAATGCATTCCAATATAAGCTAGACCATATCGGCGTCCATTCGGGTGTTTGGCTCTCTCGTCCCGTTTGGTCGCTCGATTTCATCCGTGTATAATTTGTAGTACCTATCGGAACCCGTTGTGGGAAAGTTTCACGGCGACACGGACGGAACCAAAATGCATGTGAAGCGAGCTAGGTGCGGATGATGTGCATTATCGGTGTCCGGCACTCAGTTTCGTCTCGTGATTCGATTTCATTCGCGTAGAATTTGCGGTACCATCCGGAACCCATCGTGGCGGGATCGTTTCACACCGACTCGGCGGATTCAAACACATGCGAAATGAGCTAGGGTGCATATGAAGTACATTCGTGGTGTTTGGCACTCGGTTTCTTTTAGTGCCATGATTTCGTCCGCGCGCGTTTACTAATGCCATCATAACCCTCTGAAGAAAGTTTCACACGGCTTGGGCGGATTCAAACGCATGCTGAAATAAGCTAGGGCGCATACGGAATCCATTTAGGGTGTTGGCACTCGGATTCATTTCATGTCGTGATTTCGTCCGCACGCAGCTTTCTTTGATGCCGTCATATCGCGTTGTAAAGGAAGTTTCACACCGCCTCCGATGGATTCGAAATGCATGCTAAAATGGCGAGGCACATATGAAGTCCATTCAGACGTTGGCACTCGATTCGTTGCGTGTCCCAATTTCGTCCCACGTAGCTCATCGTACCAGTTGGAACCTGCTTGGGGAAAGGTTTCACACCGACTCGGACGGATTTGCAAAGCTTGTCGAAATGAGCTAGGGTGCATGTGAAGCCCACTCAGGGTGTTTGCCACTCAGTTTCATTTCGTGCCTCGATTTTGTCCGCATGGAGTTCATAGCACCCCTCGGAACCTGTTGTGGAGTTAAGTTTCACGCCAAGAGAGACGGATTCGAAATGCATTCCAATATAAGCTAGACCATATACGACGTCCATTCGGGGTGTTATTTGGTTTCCCTCAAAATTTCATAGCCAAAGGATCAACGGTTGGAGAGTTATTTGGTTTTTGGCTCGGTTCTTGCAAGATTTCAGATCTTTACCCAAATCTGAAATTCTTGATTCTTGGAGTGGATTTCTTGTTATTGGCTCTTGGCTTAGTCTTCTGGGAGTGTTCCCTAGCTACCCTCAAAGTTTCCCAAGCCAAGAATCCAAGAATCTTGCGATTTTCTCAGTTTTTCTGAAATTTCAGTTTGCTGATTTTCTCGAGAGGTACTACCGCTCAGACGTACTACCGCTCGTCCTAGCGGTACTACCGGTTTTGTTCGGACCAGTCCGATCGGCAGCGAAGAAACGTTCGGACAAGTCCGATCGTCGTGCGGTACTACCGCTCCGTGAGAGGTACTACCGCTCCTCGAGAGGTACTACCGCTCGTCTCAGCGGTACTACCGCTTGCGATCGAGCGCTCTGAATTTATTTTCTTGGTCGCTTCTTTTTGGATCTGGTTTTTCCTTGTTGCCTTGACTTCCAAAGAGTGCATATCTTCTATCTTCATAGCTTCCATAGCTATTGGAGAAGAAGTATAAGCGTGGTACTTGAGGGGCGAATTTAATTTTGAGAGCGCCATTCACCCCCTCTGTCGCCATTTCGGTCCAACAATTGGTATCGAGCGGTTAGCTCTTTTCAATAGATCTTAACCGGTCTCAAGAGCCATGGCGACGGACAAGTACTCGACCAAGCCTCCCGTCTTTGATGGCCTGGATTATCCCATACGGAAGAGCCGAATGGAAACATACATCCGTGCTCGGGGTATGCCATTTGGCGGAAGGTGAAGGTCGATTTGTTGTTCCCGCCGATGAGAACATTAATGCTGGAAATATGCATGATGTTGAGGCAAACGCTAAGGCAAGGAACATCATAATCCGTGTCTGAGTCGTAGCGAGTTTGACCGCATCTCTCATCTTTCGTCCGCTCGATATTTGGGAGACCCTCGATGCATACCATGAGGGCACCACCAGATTAAGGCGGTGCGGCGAGGACCGCAAGCGGGACTATAACAAGTTCGAGATGCTTGCCGGTGAGTCGTTGGATGAGTGTTTTGCGTTTTCACAAGATCTTGAGCAACCTCCGAGCGGTCGGTCTCACATACCCGACTCGGACAACGCTCGTCGGATGCTTGCTGCACTCGACCGTGTGTTTGGGAGATGAAGGTGACTACCATCAAGGACACCACGCACCTCTCGACTTTGGCGCTTGACGCGCTGTACTCGCGCCTCAAGGCGCACGAGATTGACATTGTCTCTCGTAAGTCGAAGTCTCGATCGATGGCTTTAGTCACCGATCCCACTTTGGCTTCGGTCTCTCTTACGATTCTTCTTGCGGTTTCTCCCTTGCTGCTCTCGTGACATAGCGATGATCGCTTAGAGCGACTGCGGATGATCACCGGCCCTCCTAGCCCGAAGGTTTTCCCATGCCTACAAGGGTAGGAGAGACAGAAGAGAGGAGGACCGGTCATCCGCTTCAGTGTGGTGGCCCCAACCACATCCGAGCAACCGCCTAAGCTTGGAAAGGGTAAAGGTGACTACGGCGGTTCGGGCAAGAACGACTACACCGACAAGAACCGCAACACGAAGCCTTCAACACTGCTCCGGAAAGAAGAAGTTCCGCAACCGGGAAGGCCAAGAAGCTCTTCCACGCGTCCTCACCGCTTCGGCGACCTCGACCTCAGCGAGGTGGAGGGATGGAGCGACGACGATGGGACGGGTGACCAAGAGCCCAAGGATGGCGCGCGACTTCTCCGCATGTGCTTCATGGCCTCGAGGGCGAATCGAGCGACAATGAGCTGTACTCGACTTCGGACGAGTATGCCCCACCTCGACCAGCTCAATCATGCTTTTCTTAAGCTAGGTGGTTTTCATGCTAGAGCTAGGGCTAGGTGTCTTGAGTTAGAGAAGGAAGTAGATAGATTATCACGGAGCTTACCTCACTTACATCCGCCCTCCCGTGATGATTGTGATACATCTTTGTGCTCTGTTGGGTGACATGGAGAAATTAAGGACCTCGCATGATAGTGTGTCCTCAGAGCTTGATATTGTTAAGGTGGAGAATGTTAGTCCGCTTGCTGAGTTAGAGTTGAGTAGGATGGTCATTACCCTACTTACTACCGATGAGACTACTTCTCCTACCTCATGTGAGGTTAAGGACATTGCTGCTAGAGGACCTTATGCCATGCTCCTTGATCTGCACGAGTCTTGTGAAAATTGCAATAACTTGAAGATGAACCTAAAGCGGGCAGATCACAAGATTCTTGAGTTGAGTGCTTCCTTACTTGAGCCTATTGATTCATGTTTGAACTATCCAAAGTTAATCGCTGAACTTGAATCGTCTCAAAAATAGTTTCAAGAAATGATTGACAACAACAAGAAAATGGCTCAAGATGCGACTAAAGATCTGTTAGCTCACCATGCATTAGTTGTAACAAACTAAAATCTGACTTGATTGCATTGGATGAGAAATGTGTGAAGCTAACTAAGGACCTTCTAGAGAAGTGATGAGGACATCACTTCTTCGGTTATACACAATACTCCTCCACTTGACATTCAAGGACCAATCACTAGAGCTCGCGCCCGACAATTGATTTTACAGGTGAGCTCGTTCCTAAGTACTTCTTTTTGTTTATTTGAGAATAGATTGCTACCTAATGATTTAATTATGATTAGGAACCATGGAGAGGACCTGGAAGTACTTGGAGAAGGGCTACGGGGCGCACAAGTCCAGCAAGGACGGTCGAATCGTGTTGGAGGCCCAACTCAAACCGACTTCGAATCCAATTCGGAGTCCAGGACCAGTCCGCACTAAAATGGACGCCCAGATCGCATCCGCACTCCGTTTTGACATATGTATGGAAAGCTGAGAAGACCATCTTTCCAATGGCTTTGGTCCCATGTCAAAATTCCTTCTGAGTCAACGGAATCGTCGAAACAAGTGGGCGTTCAGAATGCATCGGTGTGCGCCACCGTCTTTTGGGCGATCGGCTTTGTATCGTGTTGGAGCCCATTAGGGGCGCGTCCAGGGTTTTGCACGCCCTAACTCCTTTATATCCAGCCGCCACCCCACCATTAGGGTTTGGGTTTTGCTTAGATTAATTCGTCTTTGAACAGTTTCGCTGTTCATCGGTTTGTGAGACCCCAACTTTCGAGTGCTAAATCAATACATCTGCAATTCAGTTGTGTTCTTCCTTGTTCTTGCTTGTGTTCTTCGATTCGCAGCAGGATTAGCCTTCTTGGCGAGGTCAACGGCCGCGCACGGTTGATAACCCGAGGAGACGTGATGCTGCGATTGCGGGGTTGGAACGTGTCGTTCGGAAGCGGATCGATTTGTGTCGCGCCTCCACCAAATCGAATTTACCTAACTGTTGGAAGATCGGGACCCGTTCCCATCAAGTGGTAATCGAGCTTCAGATGTTCCTTCAGGTTCGAGTTTACCCTACCTTTGTTGTTTTCGGTTTAGTCCTAGAGTCCATGAAAAAGCCCTACAAAAAATTGTAGTCATAGGTTATTTCTGTCCTAGATCTCATTTAGCCTTTTGCACAAGTTGATTCCAGAGTCCGTAGTGTTGAGTTTGTGTCCTTAGTCGAGTTGTGTTGCTGGTTTAGATCGTGTTTTGTTTGGGTTATCTTGCTTCGCTACCTCTCATACCCTCTGTTTGGGTTAGGCGTGAAACCCTAGCCGTCATCCATCGTGTATTCCACCCTCTGTTTTGTTTTCCCACCCATATCCCACCCTCTGTTAACCCTCTGTTTCGTCATCCATCACGCCTCGTGATCACACGTAATCATCCCCACTTTTCCCGAGCTTCGCCACCAATTCCATCCACCCGATCTTCGTTTTGGCCTCCACAGCAACCATAACTCGGAGGTCCAACTTCAAACGGCCATAACTTTTGCATACGGACTCGAAATCAGTTGATTTTTTTTGAAATTGGGTGAAATTAAATTTTGCATCCGATACTCCCCAACTTTGTCGGGTTCGGCGATTTTATTTTCCCCAAATTCGGCCTGGAAAGTGCAGTACTCGAGCTCCGAAACTGATTTACCGAATTTACAGCACATTCATTATTTTCTGTAGGCCACACCTTACATCGGATTGAGTTCAAACTTTGTGTGGTTCCTATTTTTGTGCTCTGCTCTGTGAAAAAAATAAAATAAAAAAGACACAAAAAAGAAAAATTTCGGCTTAGTAGAGAAGAGAGAGAAATTCAGTTCTCGGCTCTAGTACTGGCCCAAAAAAAAAGAAAAAAACAACAGAAAAAAAAACCGGACAGAGCACAGTTTTAGGTGACAGAGCTTTATTTGTTTTGTGCTTTGCTGAATTAAGTTTCTCATTCCTGCCATCTTTGTTCTTTGTCTTCGCTTACTTTACGTAGTGATTCCTTGTTCATCATATCCTAACACCGATATAGGACACATTTAGGCCAAAGAACTAGGACCAGTGCTTTGGACATTTATTCAGCATTACTATCTATTATTGATTTGTGTTCCACGACATATTTGGCCTTCCAAGCTCCATATATCTACTTACGGATAGCACGTTTTGACCCTTGCAATCGTATCCACGCTCGACACGGTATCACGAACCAGCCACCGGTTGTACCACTGTTTGCTTTGGTAAGAACACTTGTAAGAGCTTGGTAAGCCAATTCCTTTGCGAGTTCCCACGCGCCTTCATTTGTAGTTGATAGGGATAATCCTTTTGTTTTCCTGTGTTTTCCACTAACCATGGCGAGAGGCGAAGGGGCGGAACACCGGTCGATTTCAACGAGTGTGTTAGTCGCGGCCAGCTACAAGCTGCGCTCGACAAACAAAATGCTTCACTCGGCGCGAGAATGGACACCATCGTCGCCGCCATTGCCAAGTTGAACACCACGGAAGGCATTGAGCGGGTGGAGCGGCGCATGGCTGACCTCACTGGTCGGTTGGACAAATTGGAGGCACGCCTGCCACCTATCAATGATGGCCATCGTCATGATGATGACATAGTGTATGATGCAGATGGCAACATTGATTGGCGGGCAACACAAGATGCACGACTACGTCGGCGTCTTCAGCAAAACCGACAAGGTATGGGAGGTAATAACCAGAACCGACATGGTATGGAAGGTAATAACCTGAATCATCATGGTAACGACGACCCGTTTGCTAAAGTTAAGTTTACCATTCCATCTTTTTCTGGTCTTTCTGATGCTGAAATATATCTTGATTGGGAGATGACGGTAGAGCAAAAATTTAATTCTCACTTGGTTCCTGAACAACATAGAGTTAGACAAGCTACTAGTGAGTTTAAGGACTTTGCTATTATCCGGTGGAATGAACTCAGAACATGCGCTACAACCTTGATACATGGGAGCGATTAAAAGAAGATATGCGTAATCGTTTTGTTCCTCCCACATATAAACTTGAATTGAGAAAAAATTGCAGTGCTTAGAACAAGGTGATCGTTACATTCAGGACTATTATGCTTTGAGCTTCAAAAGGGTATGATGCGTTGTGGGGTTGTTGAGGACACGGAGGATAAGATTTATGTCGTTTCTACGGGGTTACGGCGTGACATTCAGGATATTGTTGATTATAAAGAATTTACTCATCACAACCAGCTTGTTCCACCTTGCTATGCTTGCAGAAAAAATTGCGGGACGCAAGGAATCGGTGAAGGCACGCACCGAGCGACCCTTCTACACGCGAACGACTATATCGGCGGACTGCCCAAGTCTTCTTGAATTTTCGTTCTCCTCCACTACACGTGAACAAGATTGCAGCAGCGCCACCGGCCACCTTCAAAAAATTCTTTGCGGTTCCAGCCAAGACTTCTTCTTCCGTGGCTTCAACGGGCCGCTCCTCGATATTCGTGCCACCGCTGCCATGGGCTTGGTCATGTGCGAAGAATTGCCCTAGCCAACGGGCATACATCGCCACGAAGATGGAGGCTACATTAGCACTTCAGATGTCGAGGAGGATGATGATGTTGCCGCTGCCTCGGATGACAGGCGGTGGTGATGATGACTGGTCCTGGTGGGCGTCCACAGCGGCGCTACGAGCATCATTGTGCAGCGAGTCCTCGGCACACAGTAGAACAAACCGACAAGCTTCAACGCCATAATTTGTTTCAGACTTTCTTCGCAATCAAGAACCGGCGTGCGTGTCATCATTGATGGAGGAAGCTGCAACAACTTGGTGAGTTCTGATTTGGTCAAGAAGCTTGACTTGACCACGCGACCACATCCACATCCATACCATATTCGGTGGTTAAATGATTCTGAAAAGCTAAGGTAACACAAACATGCCGAGTCCATTTTTCCATTGGTGGTTATGCTGATCATGTTGATTGTGATGTGGTTCCCATGCAAGCATGCTCTCTTTTATTGGGTAGACCTTGGGAATTTGATAATGATGCTTTACACCATGGTAGTAGTAACAAATACACTTTTATGCATAAGGAAAGAAAGTTACTTTCGCCTTTGACCCCACTGAGATAATAGAGGCCGATAGGGAGAGAATTGCTGCTGCTAATGATGCAAAGGAACATGATAAATCTGAAAAACAGCAAGTAATCCATTTAAAAAATTCTGTTCTGCTTGCCACAAAATCAGACCTTGCTGAAATTGATGATGTTAATGATACATGCTATGCTTTTGTGTGCAAAGATGCTTTATTTTCTCTTGATAATATGCCTTGCACTTTGCTGCTCTGTCACTAACCTTTTGCAGGAGTTTAGAGATGTTTTCCTGATGAGATACCTCGGGACTTCCACCTATTCGAGGGATTGAACACCAGATTGACTTGATCCCCTGGAGCGAGTTTGCCAAATCGTGCGCGCACAGACCAATCCGAAGAGACTAAGGAGATTCAGCGACAAGTCCAAGACCTTTTGGACCGTGGGTACGTACGTGAGAGCCTTAGTCCTTGTGCTGTTCCTGTTCTTTTGGTTCCCAAAAAAGATGGATCTTGGCGTATGTGTGTAGATTGTAGAGCCATTAACAACATTACTATAAGGTATCGTCATCCTATTCCTAGGCTAGACGACATGCTTGATGAGTTGTGTGGTGCTATAATTTTCACAAAGATTGACTTGCGTAGTGGATACCACCAAATAAGAATGAAACTTGGCGATGAATGGAAAATCGCTTTTAAAACTACGTTCGCTTGTATGAGTGGTTAGTCATGCCTTTTGGTTTAACTAATGCACCTAGCACTTTCATGAGATTAATGCACGAGGTTTTACGTCCTTTCATTGGCAAATTTGTGGTTGTTTACTTTGATGATATCTTGATTTATAGCAAGTCCATGGATGAACATTTGAATCACTTACGTGCTGTTTTTAATGCTTTGAAAGATGCGCGTTTGTTTGGTAACCTTGACAAGTGCACCTTTGCACGGATCGAGTCTCTTTTCTTGGCTATGTTGTGACTCCACAGGGGTTGAGGTTGATAGAGCCAAGGTGGAGGCGATATGGAGTTGGCCCACGCCCACAACGGTCTCCCAAGTGCGGAGTTTTCTTGGCCTTGCAGGATTTTATCGCCGCTTTGTCAAGGAATTCAGCACCATTGCGACGCCATTGATTGAGTTGACAAAGAAGGGCGTCGTGTTCCATTGGGGGCCATCACAAGAGGAGTCCTTTAATCTTTTGAAGGACAAGCTTACACACGCACCATTGCTCCAACTTCCGGATTTCGGTAAGACTTTTGAGCTGGAATGTGATGCTAGCGGAATTGGTATTGGTGGTGTTTTGATGCAAGAAGGCAAACCTGTTGCCTACTTTAGTGAAAAATTGAATGGTCCTGCTCTTAATTATTCCACGTATGATAAAGAATTGTATGCTCTTGTTCGTTCTTTAGAGACGTGGCAACACTATTTATGGCCTAAAGAATTTGTCATTCATTCCGATCATGAATCACTTAAGCATATTCGTAGTCAAACCAATTTGAATCGTAGACATGCTAAGTGGGTTGAATTTATTGAATCTTTTCTTTATGTCATTAAACACAAGAAAGGGAAGGATAATGTGATTGCTGATGCTTTGTCTCGACGCTATACCATGTTGTCTCAACTTGATTGTCGTATATTTGGGCTTGAAACAATTAAAGCACAATATGTTAATGATGATGATTTTAAAGTTGTGATGGAAAATTGTAAAGACGGACGTACATGGAACAAATATGTCATACATGATGGGTTTTTGTTTAGAGCTAACCGCCTATGCATTCCAGTTGGTTCCGTTCGTCTTTTGTTGTTGCAGGAGGCACATGGAGGAGGTTTGATGGGACATTTTGGTGCCAAGAAGACGGAGGAGGTGCTGGCCACACATTTCTTTTGGCCAAGGATGAGACGAGATGTAGAGCGGTTCGTGGCTCGGTGCGCCACATGTCAAAAAGCTAAGTCGCGGTTGAACCCACATGGTTTGTATATGCCTCTTCCCGTTCCTTCTATTCCTTGGGCTGATATATCTATGGACTTTGTTTTGGGATTGCCAAGGACTAAGAGGGGGAGGGATAGTATTTTTGTGGTGGTTGATCGTTTTTCTAAGATGGCACATTTTATTCCTTGTCATAAAGCGGCGATGCTGTTCATATTGCTGACCTTTTCTTTCAAGAAATCGTTATTGCATGGTATGCCTTCTACTATTGTTTCAGATCGCGATGCAAAATTCTTGAGTCACTTTTGGCGCACTTTGTGGAATAAATTGGGGACAAAGCTGCTGTTTTCTACAACTTGTCATCCCCAAACTGATGGACAAACAGAGGTCGTGAATCGAACATTGTCCACCATGTTGAGAGCGATCTTGAAACGCAATTTGAAGATGTGGGAAGAGTGTTTGCCGCATGTGGAGTTTGCATATAATAGGGCGGAACACTCCACCACCAAGGTAAGTCCCTTCCAGGTAGTGTATGGATTTAACCCCCGTGCTCCTATTGATCTTTTGCCTTTACCTACCACTGAGAGAACACATAATGATGCTAAAAAGCATGCTGAATTTATTCTTAAATTGCATGAAACCACTAAGGCAAATATTGAAAAGATGAATGAAAAGTATAGAATTGCTGGTAGTGAAGGTAGAAGGGAAGTTAAACTTGTACCGGGTGATTTGGTTTGGTTGCACTTGAGAAAGGATAGATTTCCTGAGTTAAGAAAATCAAAATTGATGCCTAGAGCTGCTGGTCCTTTTAAGATAGTTGAGAAGATAAATGATAATGCATATAAACTTGAGTTGCCTCCCGAGTTTGGGGTTAGTCCCACCTTTAACATTTCAGATTTGAAGCCATACTTGGGAGATGAAGATGAGGCTGAGTTGAGGACAACTCCGCTTCAAGAGGGGGAGGATGATGGGGACATCACTTCTTCGGTTATACACAACACTCCTCCACTTGACATTCAAGGACCAATCACTAGAGCTCGCGCTCGACAATTGAATTTACAGGTGAGCTCGTTCCTAAGTACTTCTTTTTGTTCATTTGAGAATAGATTGCTACCTAATGATTTAATTATGATTAGGAACCATGGAGAGGACCTGGAAGTACTTGAAGAAGGGCTACGGGGCGCACAAGTCCAGCAAGGACGGTCGAATCATGTTGGAGGCCCAACTCAAACCGACTTCGAATCCAATTCGGAGTCCAGGACCAGTCCGCACTAAAACGGACGCCCAGATCGCATCCGGACTCCGTTTTGGACGTTCTACATATGTATGGAAAGCTGAGAAGACCACCTTTCCAATGGCTTTGATCCCATGTCAAAATTCCTTCTGAGTCAACGGAAATCGTCGAAACAAGTGGGCGTTCAGAATCTGTCAGGGTGCTGCGCCACCGTCTTTTGGGCCGATCGGCTTTGTATCGTGTTGGAGCCCATTAGGGGCGCGTCCAGGGGTTTTGCACGCCCTTAACTCCTTTATATCCAGCCGCCACCCCCACCATTAGGGTTTGGGTTTTGCTTAGATTAATTCTGTCTTTGAACAGTTTCGTCGTTCATCGGTTTGTGAGACCCCAACTTTCGAGTGCTAAATCAATACATCTGCAATTCAGTTGTGTTCTTCATTGTTCTTGCTTGTGTTCTTCGATTCGCAGGCAAGGATTAGCCTTCTTGGCGAGTCAACCGCTGCGCGCGGTTGATAACCCGAGGAGACGTGGTGCTGCGATTGCGGGGTTGGAACGTGTCGTTCGGAAGCGGATCGATTTGTGTCACGCCTCCACCGTCAATTTACCCAGAACCTGTTGGAAGATCGGGACCCGTTCCCATCAAGAAGCCACATTTTGCTTGTAATGTGATTGTGGAGAAGGGGAGAAGCCCCAAGGTAAGGTTGAGGCGCTTAGCGGCGTGAACCAACCGGCTAGCGATGGACTGTCCCTTCAGAGTCGGTGTGCGTGCACAAGCCATTCTTCCCTCTCGCTTGTTGGTTCTTCATCCGCTCCTTACCTCCTGCTGTTCCTCTTCCCTTGCTCTTCTTGCACCTCTCTCTTTCGGGAGTGTCAGTACCTTATGAACACTCTCGAGAGATTTGTAGGAGGCAAGAAGAAGCTTAATCTTATTCTAGACCAATCCAAGATTTGCAAGTTCAATCAAGGTCTAGGATATGATTTTTATGAGGATATGAGGAAGCATCCACCTGCTATTCTCCGACCCATAGTAGGAGGTGTGATCGAGTCGAGCCCAGATCGATGAGGTTAAATTCAAATCAGCGGGCTTTGTCCAAGGGATCTCTGACAGGAAGGTGAGTCCACCTGCTGCTTCGACCTCTCGGCGGCTTGACCGTGCTACTTCTACCTCTCGGAGGATGAAGTATCACTGCACCTCTGTCGGAAGGATGGACACCGGTTGATCGATGCTTCAGCGCGCCAAGATCGCGCGTAGAGACCGTGTTGAGTCTCTTAGGTGTATTCGTGGTCAGCCCAGATCCTGAGTGCACCTAGGACCAAAGACGAGTCTAGGTTCTTCCGTTGATGGGTTTGGGCAGCATCGAGGACTTGGTTTTTCTGAGTTTTCTGTTTTCCGTCCTCATGCTGCCTCTGGTCGTGTCTTCCGCCGTCCTGAGGGTAGATCTCGGTTTCCCCGTCGAGATAGCTATCCGCGGCGTGATCAGCATGTTGCGGTGTTCACTCGCTCTCCGTGCGATTGGACCCCGGCGGCCTTCAGTGCGCTCACAGACCTTCTGCTTCTTTGAGTCACAGAGAGCGTAGGGTAGATAGAGGTCAGTCGTGTTTGACTACTTCATCTGCTCCACGTGTTACTCAGTATTGGGTGCCAAAATCACTTTTGATTTATCCCAGTACTGAGACTTTACTCTCTCGTTGACTCAGGTTCGCCGGGCAGGGAAGGGAAAGGTTTGGCTCGTCGACTCCGGGTGTTCACGACACATGACCGGAGATTCCCGTTGGTTTTCTTCCCTTGCCCGTGCTCCAGGTGATGAGTCGATCACCTTCGGAGATGCTTCATCTGGGCGCGTCATCGCCAAAGGTACTGTGCGCATTAATGATTCTTTCATTTTGAAAGATGTTGCCTTGGTTAGTAAGCTGCAGTACAATTTGCTTTCAGTCTCTCAGCTTACCGATGACGGTTTCGAGGTAAGCTTTAAGAAAAATGCTTGTAAAATTCTTGATTCTTGGTAGTCGGTTTATGGATTTCTCGTTATGGGAGGATCTTTCGTGCTGATTTTTCTGAGTCTTCTGGTGATCCTCTCAAGTGTTTAGTTGCTTCTGAGTCCCGCGACCTTTCTTTCTGGCATAGGAGACTTGGTCATATCGGATTTGATCATTTGACCCGAGTTAGCGGCCACGATCTCATTCGTGGTCTGCCGAAACTCAAGATGGTCAAAGACCTTGTTTGCTCTCCATGCCGGCACGGCAAGATGGTTGCCGCTTCTCACCCTCCGGTCACAGTTACTATGACCGATGCACCGGGACAGCTGCTCCACATGGACACAGTTGGACCAGCTCGAGTGCGATCGGCGGGGGAAGTGGTATGTTCTTGTTGTGGTCGATGACTTCTCGAGGTATTCTTGGGTGTTTTTCTTAGCCTCGAAGGATGAGGCGTTTCGCATTTCGAGGTCTTTTCAGTGAGGCTTTTACAGTAGAGCTCCGTGTGCCTTACGAGCGATCCGCGATGACAATGGCACGGAGTTCAAGAATTCCTACTTTGAGAGTTTCGTGGTGAGGCAGTGTAGAGCACCGCTCTTCTTCTCGTCGTCCTCGTGAGAATGGCGTTGTGGAGAGGAAGAACCGCGGACGATGCTTGATGAGTACCTTGGTCGAGATGGCCAGGACGATGCTTGATGAGTACTCTACACCGCGGAAGTTTTGGGCTGAGGCTATAGCCACCGCGTGCCATGTCTCAAATCGAGTTTTTCTTCGGGCACACTTGCATCGCACTTCTTATGAGCTGAGATATGGGCGAAAGCCTAGCGTCTCTCATTTTCGTGTGTTTGGTTGCAAGTGCTTTGTTTTGAAGTCAGGAACCTAGACAAGTTCGAGTCACGTTCTTGTGATGGAATCTTTCTAGGTTACTCGCCTTCTTCGCGGGCTTATAGGTGCAGGCTGCGAGTCTAGTAAAATGGTAGAGACTGTGAGGTGACCTTTGATGAGGCGGTCCGGGACTAGGCCCGATATCTCGAGTTCTTTAGAGCGTCCGAGACCATCTTTGTGGATGATGAGGATGATGGAGACGACGGTTGTCTACGATCTGCCCTCATCCACCCCTTGAGGTGCCGTCTTCCATCGCACCTCGAGGTGATCACCCATGCCTTCAGCTTCTACGAGCTGGTGGCTCTGTTCCTACCTCGTCGACTCACGAGGTAGAGGCCACTTCTTCATCTCATCTGGACCTCCTAGACATATCGAAAGCTCATCCTTCGTGAGCGGATCATTGGAGACCTTTTCGAGCGTGTTACCCGCTCAAAATCGCTTATCTCAGTGTCTGTCTCCATTCGCTTTCATTGCCTCCTTTGAGCCCAAAGATGTCTCTCATGCTTTATCCGATGAGTCTTGGGTCAATGCCATGCATGAGGAGCTAGAAAATTTCGAGAGGAACAAGGTGCAGTCGCTTGTCGAGCCCCCGCGAGGTCACAATATTATTGGGACTAAGTGGGTGTTCAAGAACAAGCAGAGCGAGGATGGAGTGGTTATTCAAACAAGGCTAGACTGGTTGCTCGGGGTTTTCCCGTGTTGAGGGTCTAGACTTGAGGAGACCTTGCCCTGTAGCTCGACTTGAGGCCATTAGAATCCTGCTTGCCTTTGCAGCTTCTAAGGGTTTCAAGCTCTACCAGATGGACGTCAAGAGTGCCTTCCTTAATGGAGTCATTGAGGAAGAAGTTTACGTCAGTCAGCCTCCAGGTTTCGAGAACCCCAAATACCCACACCATGTCTTCAAGCTTTCTAAAGCGTTGTATGGACTTAAGCAGGCCCCCAGAGCTTGGTATGAGAGGCTTAAGTCCTACTTGTTGAGTCATGGGTTTGAAATGGGTAGAGTAGATAAGACCTTGTTCATCCGCCGTCATGGCAATGACCTTCTGCTCGTCCAAATCTATGTCGATGACATCATCTTTGGCGGCTCTTCCCATACTCTGGTTTCACAGTTCTCGGATGTCATGAGCACCAAGTTTGAAATGAGTATGATGGGGGAGTTGACCTTCTTCCTTGGCTTCCAAATCAAGCAGTCTCGGGAGGGTACATTTCTTCATCAAGGAAAGTACACTCATGACCTCTGAGACAACCGACATGAGCGATGGTAAGCTCTGTGTCGACTCCCATGGCTTCAACACCTATCTTGACCTGATGAGGATGGCGAACCAGTTGATCAAAAGAGTTCAAGTATGATCGGCTCCTTTTTACCTCACCGCCTCGAGACCGGACATAGACTTCTCGGTGTGTCTTTGTGCTCGGTTTGAGCTTCTCTCGCGTATCTCACCGCCAAGCGGTGGCGCATCTTTCGGTACCTTCGAGCTACCATTGACTATGGTATACGGTACTCTTCCTCATCTGTCTTTCCTTGAGAGCCTTCTGGATGCGCACTTTGCGGTGTCGGATAGATAGGAAGAGCACCTCACGCACCTGCCAATTCATTGGCACTTCTCTTGTTTCCTGGTCTTGAGGAAGCGATCGGAGTTACACATCCACCGCGAGAGGTCGAGTGCGTTGCTGCGGCCACCGCTGAGCTAAGTACTTTGGATGGCCGACCTGCGGGACTTTGGGTTGGTCATAGATAGTGTTCCACTCTTACGTGATAACACTTCTGCGATTAACATTGCTAAAAACCAAAGGCAGCACTCTCGGACCAAGCACATTGATATCCGATACCACTTCCTTAGAGACCATGTAGAGAAGAGTGATATAGTGCTCCGGTTTGTAGAGAGTGACCACCGGTTGGTGACATCTTCACCAAGCCTTTGGATAGTTCGAGGTTTTCAGCTCTGCGGGAGAGCTTGGGGTGGTGTGTCCTTACGGTTGCAGTGAGGGGAGCTTTGGGCTTTCTTGCTTTACTATATTGATCATGCTTCGTCTCATTTACATTGCATTGCACTCGGGGTGCATTTGGGTTTAGTCCTTCCAGCATAGGTTAGAGTGCTTCTCTTGCCGAGATGCTTAGACTTCTAACTCTTATCTTGTGCTTCCAGGATTAGCGCTTCTTATCTCACTAGGTCGAGCTCACTCACTTCTTGTAGGTTCTAGCGAGGTTGGGCCACCCTCGGGTAGGCAGGTGCGTGTTTGCTCTCTAGTGTGTGATTTCTTGTTAGCTGATTGTCCCAGAGTCATATGGGGTAGATGAGAGTCGATCGAGCCATAGTTGTCTCTATATCTTATCTATGCTTTAAGGATTGCTGTTTTGGTTTTATTTGCCAGCTTCTCGATTTATTGCTTTGGTTCAGGGAGGGTTCATTTGGGAGCTTCTGGAGCTTAATTGTGACTTAACTCAACTTGAACTAAAAGTTGCATGTCATGTTGAGGGGGAGCTGGATTTTTTCTGCATTTTAGCATTTCGCATTGTAATATAACTACATTGAGCCTTGACTATTATCCTGTTATGACATGTTTACAATGCTTTACACCTTGCCATGATTTGTGCCTTATATGCTAGATTGATCATGACTTCATATGTGTAGACTAGCTTTTGCCATGATAAGTTAATTAAAATTGCCCAACTTGAAGTAAAACTTGTCATGCTAGCATTTGAGTTTAGTCTTTCTGGAGTTATCTCTTTATGATTCATGCCATGTCAACTAGGCTTAGCTGAGCGTTGAATCTTTTATTGAGCCTTAGATTGAGCTATTTTAGTCTCTTGATGTAGCATGAGGTAGTACAATATGTTTAAAAAAAAGGATCTCTCTTGTGCGAAAAAACTGATTTCACCAATTCTTTCTCATGAGACGGCTTGCCATTGCACTAGGCATGAACTCAGGGGGAGTTTTGGATGACCTAGACTATCTTCTTAAGCTTCTCGCTTGGAGTAGTCGCATAAGGCTTGAGATCTAGCACAAAAAAAATCTCTGTTGTGCGAAAAAACTGATTTCACCAATTCTTTCTCATGAGACGGCTTGCCATTGCACTAGGCATGAACTCAGGGGAGTTTTGGATGACCTAGACTATCTTCTTAAGCTTTTTGCTTGGAGTAGTCGCATAAGGCTTGAGATCTAGCACATAAACAAAATTTGGGTTAGAAACGACCATGAGCTTTAAAAAGACAATGTCTTATGTGCTCAATTTGCTTAAGCTACAAAAAGAACCAAGTACTTGCGCCAATGTTTCATTCTTGAGCATAGCACTCTAGTTGGTCTCAATATTAGCTTCTTGGTTCCGCTTAGCTTACTTGACATGGCGGCATCATCCTTGGGTATCTCTAGTTAGACTTTACCTCTTGATGACTTGACATTCTCACTTAATGCACTATATTTCAGATTGTTATCTATGTGTTCTAGCTAGCTTATACATGTCGTCATGATCTAGATAGCTTTTTATAGAGTTATGGCTTGGTGTATCTCATTATGGTCAATATGGATAATTCTCATGGCTCTAAATGCTTAAATAAACAAACTTCAGCCATATTCATCCATTTACATGTCATATTCTCTCTATTGCATCTTGATGCGTTTATTGCCAAAAGGGGGAGAATAGAGAAGAAAAAGTCTGTTGGGATCAGTTTAGAACTTTGTAGATCAATTTGCTCTTTCATTAGTTGCTCTAGTGTTCATACATGCGACATGGTCATTAGCTTCATTTCATTCTGTGGACCATGTTGGATTCTTCAAACTCAAACTCTTCTTAATGCTTTTCTGCGTTTGTCAATAGACTCATCAAGGGGGAGATTGAGAGACCATGTGGTCGTGCTCCATGAGAGTGATGAGTAATTGACAAAGGTTTAGGTCGATCGAGTTTGGTTTGAGTGGTTCAGAGTCAGTCGTTGCGTGGCGCAATCCGGGCTCGGTCGGACTTTGGTCAAATCTGGTCATTTGGGTTTAGGATGCATATTCTAATGTTTTGACAGTTTTGACTTCATCGTGGTAAGTGTAATGGTATTTACGCTTTCATGTGTCGGCGGTGCTATTTGGCGTGTTTCTTGTCTGTGTGACCGGGGCGTCGAGTTGGAGTCGTGGCGAGACGGTGGACCGGACTAGGCGCGGTGGCGCCGAGGTCGAACAGTCGATGTGTCGAGACGACGTGGACTCGAGGTGGTTGCGGCGTGCGAGGCAAGGAGCGCGTAAGCTTCGGAAGGTGCGAAGGCGAATCGGAAATTCGCAAGGCTGCACAAGCGGGAGCGGCTCCGTTGGGCGTGGCGGGCGTAGCGGGCGAGACCCGTTAGCGAGCGCTATAAAAGGAGAGGAGGGCTGCATGCCCTCCTTGAGCATTTTGGAGGGAATTAGGGTTAGCTCTAGTCAAAAGAGGCTTTAGGAGTTAGTTTTCCTTTAGTCTTTAGTGGTTGGAGAGGCGAGTGCGGTGCTCCTCTGTCCCCTCGATGTGTTCTAGGTGATAGAACAGAGGTGTGTTCTTCCTCCCTCATGTGTTCTTGAGTGGTGTTCTTGAGTAGAGAGGGAGAGGATGGATTGAGGAGTTTGTAATCTTTCCTTTTGTATCAAGTCGGGGTATCGGAACTCCTCTGTATTCCCTGTGATTCAAGAAATGAAATCTGAAGTTTGGTTTTCCCTGTTCGTAGCTTCTATTCTTCAGTTTCCTCTTTGCAAGATTTCTTGATTTTCGTGGTTCTGAGTTCTTGCTTGCTGGAGAGTGCCAAAATGGGTTGCTATGACATGGGTGATGCTCAAAAGCCATTTGGCTATTTAATCCCAAGAGCAAACCGAGTTTGATTCTCATATTTCAGTTTTGGCCTCCTCTGTTCTTGTTCTTCGTTTCTTGGTTTTGGTCCAGATTTTGATTCCCTTGTTAAGATGGCTTGAAATTTGGTATGAAGAGTCCAGAGGCTATTAATTAGCTTCCCTCAAAATTTCATAGTCAAAGGATCAACGGTTGGGGAGTTATTTGGTTTTTGGCTCGGTTCTTGCAAGATTTCAGATCTTTACCCAAATCTGAAATTCTTGATTCTTGGAGTGGATTTCTTGTTATTGGCTCTTGGCTTAGTCTTCTGGGAGTGTTCCCTAGCTACCCTCAAAGTTTCCCAAGCCAAGAATCCAAGAATCTTGCAATTTTCTCAGTTTTTCTGAAATTTCAGTTTGCTGATTTTCTCGAGAGGTACTACCGCTCCCCGAGAGGTACTACCACTCAGAGGTACTACCGCTCGTCCTAGCGGTACTACCGGTTTTGTTCGGACCAGTCCGATCGGCAGCGAAGAAACGTTCGGACAAGTCCGATCGTCGTGCGGTACTACCGCTCCGTGAGAGGAACTACCGCTCAGAGGTACTACCGCTCCTCGAGAGGTACTACCGCTCGTCTCAGCGGTACTACCGCTTGCAGTCAGACTGGCTCTGAATTTATTTTTCTTGGCTGCTTCTTTTTGGATCTGGTTTTTCCTTGTTGCCTTGACTTCTAGTAGTGCATATCTTCTATCTTCATAGCTTCCATAGCTATTGGAGAAGAAGTATAAGCGTGGTACTTGAGGGCGAATTTCATTTTGAGCGCCATTCACCCCCTCTGTCGCCATTTCGGTCCAACACACGCCAAGAGAGACGAATTCGAAATGCATTCCAATATAAGCTAGACCATATACGACGTCCATTTGGGGTGTTTGGCTCTCTGTCCCGTTTCGTCGCTCGATTTCATCCGTGTATAATTTGAAGTACCTATCGGAACCCGTTGTGGGGAAAGTTTCACAATGCGACGGACGGAACCAAAATGCATGTGAAGCGAGCTAGGGCGCAGATGATGTGCATTACTGGTGTCTGGCACTCAGTTTCGTCTCGTGATTCGATTTCATTCGCGTAGAGTTTGCAGTACCTTCCGGAACCCATCGTGGCGGGACTGTTTCACACCGACTCAGGCGGATTCGAAACACATGCCGAAATGAGCTAGGGTGCATATGAAGTACATTCGCGGTGTTTGGCACTCAGTTTCTTTTCGTGCCATGATTTCGTCCGCGTGCCGTTTACTAATGCCATCATAACCCACTACGAAGGAAAGTTTCACACCGGCTTGGACGGATTCGAAACGCATGCTGAAATAAGCTAGGGCGCATACGGAATCCATTTAGGGTGTTGGCACTCGGATTCATTTCATGTCGTGATTTCGTCCGCACGCAGTTTGCTGATGCCGTCATATCGCGTTGTAAAGGGAAGTTTCACACCACCTCGATGGATTCAAATGCATGCTAAAATGAGTGAGGGCACATATGAAGTCCATTCAGGGCGTTGGCACTCGATTTCGTTGTGTGTCCCAATTTTGTCCCACGTAGCTCATCGTGCAGATTGGAACCTGTTTGGGAAAGGTTTCGCACCGACTTCGGACGGATTTGCAAAGCTTGTCGAAATGAGCTAGAGGCGCATGTGAAGCCCACTCAGCGTGTTTGCCACTCAGTTTCATTTAGCCTCGATTTCGTCGCATGGAGTTCATAGCACCTCGAACCTGTTGTGGAGTTAAGTTTCACGCCAAGAGAGACGGATTCAAATGCATTCCAATATAAGCTAGACCATATCGACGTCCATTCGGGTGTTTGGCTCTCGTCCCGTTTGTCGCTCGATTTCATCCGTGTAGAATTTGTAGTACCTATCGGAACCCGTTGTGGAGGAAAGTTTCACAAATGGCACGGGACGGAACCAAAATGCATGTGAAGCGAGCTAGGTGCAGATGATGTGCATTCCTGGTGTCCGCACTCGATTTCGTCTCGTGATTCGATTTCATTCGCGTAGAATTTGCGGTACCTTCCGAACCCATCATGGCGGACTGCTTTCACACCGACTCGAGCGGATTCAAACACATGCGAAATGAGCTAGGGTGCATATGAAGTACATTCGGTGTTTGGCACTCAGTTTCTTTTCGTGCCATGATTTCTTCCGCGTGCCGTTTACTAATGCCATCATAACCCACTACGAAGAAAGTTTCACACCGGCTTGGACGGATTCGAAACGCATGCTGAAATAAGCTAGGGCGCATACGGAATCCATTTAGGGTGTTGGCACTCAGATTCATTTCTTGTCGTGATTTCGTCCGCACGCAGTTTGCTGATGCCGTCATATCGCGTTGTAAAGGAAGTTTCACACCGCCTCCGATGGATTCAAATGCATGCTAAAATGGCGAGGCACATATGAAGTCCATTCAGGGCGTTGGCACTCGGTTTCGTTGTGTGTCGCAATTTTGTCCCACGTAGCTCATCGTACCAGTTGGAACCTGTTTGGGGAAAGGTTTCGCACCGACTCGGACGGATTTGCAAAGCTTGTCGAAATGAGCTAGGCGCATGTGAAGCCCACTCGGTGTTTGCCACTCGGTTTCATTTAGTGCTGCGATTTCGTCGCATGGAGTTCATAGCACCCTCGGAACTGTTGTGGAGTTAAGTTTCACGCCAAGAGAGCGGATTAAATGCATTCCAATATAAGCTAGACCATATACGACGTCCATTCGGTGTTTGGCTCTCCGTCCCGTTCGTCGCTCGATTTCATCCGTGTAGAATTTGTAGTACCTATCGGAACCCGTTGTGGAGAAAGTTTCACAGCGACACCGACGGAACCAAAATGCATGTGAAGCGAGCTAGAAGCGCGGATGATGTGCATTCTCGGTGTCGGCACTCAGTTTCGTCTCGTGATTCGATTTCATTCGCGTAGAATTTGCGGTACCTTCCGAACCCATCGTGGCGGGACTGTTTCACACCGACTCGAGCGGATTCAAACACATGCGAAATGAGCTAGGTGCATATGAAGTACATTCGCGGTGTTTGGCACTCGTTTCTTTTAGTGCCATGATTTCGTCGCGTGCGTCGTTTACTAATGCCATCATAACCCACTACGAAGGAAAGTTTCACACGGCTTGCGGATTCAAAGCGCATGCTGAAATAAGCTAGGCGCATCACGGAATCCATTTAGGTGTTGGCACTCAGATTCATTTCATGTCGTGATTTCGTCCGCACGCCGCTTGCCGATGCCGTCATATCGCGTTGTAAAGGAAGTTTCACACCGCCTCAGATGGATTCGAAATGCATGCTAAAATGAGCGAGGCACATATGAAGTCCATTCAGGACGTTGGCACTCAGTTTCGTTGTGTGTCGCAATTTCGTCCCACGTAGCTCATCGAACCTGTCGTAGGGATGGCCCCCACCTAAACCCAGCGAGCACAGTAAAAGATCATAAGGCCCAGAATAGGCCATGTCTAATGGCATAGTTACCCTGAGGAATAACCGATTGTAAGGGTATAAGCAAAAGCACTCCTCATGCGCATATATATATGAGCACAGGCCGTGGGGAGGACCCAGGCCATTACACTCAACTTCATTACTCTCCACTACCATCTCTCTCTCTGTTTGTTCTGTAGCCACAACAGTTGGCGCCGTCCGTGGGGAGGGACGAAGACAAGCCTGAAGACCGAAGAAAAAGATGGCACCGAAAAAAGCTTCCTCAGCCGCGGCGAAGGGAAAGAAGGCGGCCGGGCTGGAGCGCCGTATGAGTACCAGAGCTTCGCCATCGCCAGCGGCGGACGCGGGTGGCGATGCAGGCGCGGTGGCCGAAGGCGTCGACGTTCGCGCGCGGCGACCCGATTCACGGCACCGCGACGACCAACCCGCGCGCGGCGTTACAAGGACGGACCGCGGTCCAAGACATCGACACGGTGCAGCGACAACCGACCCCGCCGCGCCAACGACAGCCGACCCCGCCGCCCCACCGCAACCTCGCGGCGGCGAGGCAACCGCGGTCCGAGGTAGCCACGACGGAGCGACCGGCAGCTCGGGACCAGCGGCGCGATCGTCCTGTTGGTGATATGCCCTAGAGGCAACATGGAGATGTTAAATATATCACATACTATGTTTATGATACATTGTTTGTTCCTTGAAATAGACATTATCATTATTGATCAATGAGTATGTGACTTATTCATGAGACTCTTAATGCCAAAATGTTGCTATTTCTAAATGATCACGATCATATATCATATGAGGAACAAATATGATTCAAAGATCAGCATATGTATTGATTGATGATCATGTCTCATGGATCATGGTATGGAGATACCAAATCAATAATATGGACATGTGTTAGTGAACATATGTTGGATAGACCCGCCATGAGACAACTGCGCAGATTCCATGTGTCATTAGTTGGTCTCAAGTAGTGTTTATGTAGAATCCTTAGACTTGAGATCATCATGGTTCCCAATATGCGTAGTAGCCTATTTTGGGACTACTAACCACTACTCCGTGGCGGGTAGTCATAAAAGTAGTCTTCGGGTTTGCTATGAAACATGTAGTGGGATGTGAATGATCAAGATAGAATTTGCCCCTCCTTATGGGAGAGATATCTGGGCCCCTCGATGTAATGGATTATGAAAGTGCATGGCCATGCCAATGTGATTGAGGAGTCAATCACAAGTTTATAATCTATCACGGAATCAAGAGAGTGATTGAGCTATTAAGAGGATGACACAGTCTCGCCTTGAGCTTAATCTATATCGTGAGGCAAAGGGATTACGTACATGAGAACATTACAGTTTCAGCCGATATGATCTTTACGTATACTTTGGGGTTAATATGTCTTGCTAGAGGCGCTATTAACGAGGTGACCGGAAAGGTGTTTCGGGTCGCGACCAAGTATCACGTGAACCTGCTGTCGCACACTTAGCGGGTTGGAACACTAATTCGAATGTGATTCGGATGTGGGCTCAATTGGATAGAGATCCGAATAGACTCTATTGGGCCTCGGTCCACGAGGCCCAAGTGAGGAGGTCTATATATTTGGAGGCGGGGCTGAGGATGTGCGCCTGTTCCTCGAGCAAAACCTAGCCGCCACCTCGAGCAAACCCTAGCCGCTCGCGAGTCTTTGGTACACTCGCGATCGGCGTTCAACCCGGACGTGTGGATACCGGTGGGCGCTGCTTGTTGCGGGCGTTGATCGGCATCAACAAACTACTGATTGGATCTGCTCGTGGTGTGGTTGATCGCGTGGAGGAGGCGATCTGTTGGGACGATTGGCTACTTCCACTACTACCTCGGCAGCGTGGTTGGATCGGCTTCTCCAACTCTTCTTCGGCTGCGCTGCCGTCTAGTGGTAACGATCTATGATCCCTCCTTAGCATGATGTCTGGTGTGCGCGGTAGAAATTTTTATTTTTCTGCTATCGTAGCCTCACGCGCGTTCCTTGTCCCAGCCGACCCGCCCGTCGGCTTGCACGCCGACCCGCCAAAGCACCGGGGATGGAAAGCGCCTGCTGGCGGCTCTCAACGCGTTCAGCGGGAGCGGGACCTTCAGCGGGCCGTCGAGACATACAAGAGGCTCGAGTCGGCCGGCGCGCCAATGTCGCGTCTGAGCCGCGCGGAAAGGGCGGACGATCGCGAAGCCCCGTCGCCCAGCGCGCGCTGCGCGCGTGGATCCGAGTCCCGCTCCTCGGCGGGATTGCGGCAGCGGCATGGCCCAAGACTTCAAGTTCCTAGCGCCATCGATTCGTATAAAGCGACCACGGACCCCGTGAGTTCGTGCGCGTTCTGAAACCGCGATCGAAACAGCGGCGGAGATGACACCACGAAGGCAAAGGACTCCCCCTCGCTACAAGGTGGCGCTCTCTTGGTTTTTACAATAGAGCGGGCTCCATCTACGCTGTGGGAGCAGCTCCGTGTCGCCTCACAACAACTTCCAAGGAAACTACGTCGGCCGGGTCGATGCGGACCAGCTCTTCGCGTGAAGCAAAAAACCCTCGGGAAGCTCGGGACTACTTAAACGCCGCTAAGATTCGATGTCAAGTGAAGGACGTCAACGAGACAACCATCGTCAATGCAGCCATACGGGGCCTTCGTCCGGGCCCGATGGCCGAGTACAACGCAGCGAGCCGATCAAGGCGGTGGCAAAGCTCTTCGACAAGATGGAAGAATATGCGTGGCGGAGGAAGATGCGCGGCGAAACAAGGGCGACTCCGACACCAACCGGGCGGAGCCTCGGCGAAGCCAAGATCCGCCGAAGGGCGGTTCTTGAAGGAAAACGTAAGCAAGAGTCGTCGAGGGCGCGCGCGACGCGAGGACAACTCGCATAAGTCGTCCGTCGGCCAAGCGCGCCAGAGGTCGGGCGAACCGGTACATCCTCGACATCAAGGCGGCTCCGGCGGTGCTTCAGCGGCCGGCGGTCGGGGCGTCGTGGCGGGCGCGGCGCGCCGCGCGAGGCCGCGAGATAAGAGTTGTGAGATTATGGCGACCAGCAACGAGGACCGTGGTGCATAATCCACGCGCGGCAGCCATGACACACGCTGCGCCTCCATCGCGCGCTACGCGACAGCGTCGCCGACGACGAGAACCGGAGCGCGCCGCTGCGGTGGCCCACGTCAATTCCCGAGGCGAGGCCCCGTGCGGTGCAGCGCAAGGATGCAGCCCCAAGAAGGCACCTGCGGATCCAAGCCCACG
>JAYEVI010000305.1:0-104602 GCA_036346575.1 Dendrocalamus sinicus | reverse complement strand
GGCGGGAAAAAGGAGTATCACGACGGTTCTTCGCTGAACCGCCTGCGTGATATCGAATATCGAGACGGTTTTTATTAAAACCGTGCTGCGATATCTGGGATTATCACGAGCGGTTTTATTAAAAAAACCGCGTGTTGTGTCGACTATCATAGCCGGTTGTTGTTAAGAACCGTCAGGAATGTTCACGACGGTTTTTCACAAGAACCGCCATGATGTCCCTTTGTCCGTCGTATTCTAGATCGAGAGGTTAATATATAAGTACACATTGCTTCTAATAACTTAACTCTGAACAAGCGAGACAAGAGGTCACAAATTAAAGGCAAATTTATTAATTTCAATTAGAGGCAAATTTATTACAAAAGTCGCATGCAGTAAAGAGTTTCCCATTGTATTCTTTTGGGCTTTGTAGCTTCTTCTTCAACTTGGGGACTTGGAGGATCAGCCGCTAAATTCTCGAACACCGTTAAGATTACCCTTATCCTCGGCACTTCCTCGTGCGACTGGGCAAATGATCGGCAGACATCCATAATGTAAATGCAAGGATAGTATGAAAAGATTCCTCGAAATCTGCCGTTTACGCTTGATCGGCAAGGCTATCCATCGATCTCGCAATGCGTGTAGAGCTTCTTCCGCATGCGCACATTGTGGAGAAGAACGAGGGTGAGGGCGCTTCCTTTCTTGGCGGCGAGCGCCTCGTTGACGGCGGAGGATCGGCCAAGCCGACGGATGCAAGAAAGTCGGGAAGGAGAGCGAGCGGGTGCGAAGAAGCTGCTCCAGATGCAAATTGCGCCGCCGTAAGGTTCGGCGAACAATTCGTGATGAGCAGATGAGAGGAAGGAGATGATCACAAGAACGATGGTAGAAGCCATGTTGTATTAATTGTATATTGTATGCGTGCGTAGAAGCTAGCTAGAGACACGGATTAAGAGCGCATATTTAACCTTTAGCACAAGCGGTTCGTATACCCAAACATGAATGATATAGACGCCGTATAATGATCGAGAGACGTTAATTAGGCGATCGAAACACGGCGTTTCGGCATCAAACACGCGAAGGTCGTTACGTATGAAGCTTATCACGAGCGGTTTTAGTTAAAACCGTCCTGCGTGATAATGACTAAGGCATTTATTGCGCTGCTTCGCATCGCATCGTCTTCATTTCGATCGAGATCTAGCCATCTGCTGCGCACTTTTTCACTCCTGGAGGAAGCTAGAGCGATTTCAGCCGATTAATTTGGTGGGAAGAGGCGAGATTGAGCTTTGAATTAAGATTGAGACTTTCCTTCGTTTCTTTGTAGATATGGTTAGTAATGAAATTTATTTATTTTTAATTGCATTGCAATTTAGGTGTAAGTAATCCATGAGTGGTTATTGAAGATGGTTAATTAATTTGCAAAATTGTTGGTTATATAATAGCTATTGTGTTTGTAATATGAATTGAGCTAGAAATTAAGTCTCAATATAATAAATGTGGCGGTATATATGTAGTTATAATTAGTTATTCTAGATTTTAATACTAAGTTGTTATATATGTACGTAACGTAGGACCGAAGTTGGATGTATGTGCATGAGCCGTGTGAGTGAAGAGTACATTAATGGCGTTTACTGCTTTTATAAGAGCCGCGAGGAGGATATGTTGAATAAGGGTGGAATATATGTGTCGTCCATGCACCGATTGCGGAAATTTGAAGATGTTTAAGAACCGAGGGCAAATTGAAGCGCACTTGATTCGGAGGGGTTTCAAAAAGGATTATACGTGTTGGACCACATGGCGAAGTGAATGATCATATGGCGCGGATGACATCGCGGTGAAGTGAATGATATGCCCCGGATGACATCGCAGTGAAGTGAATGACATGCCGCGGCTGATGTTTGGATCATGAGGCAACACAATCGTCGATTCAACCAATGGTTGAAGGAGCAAATCGCTAGGAGCTCGCCGAGTGAGACGCTGACATGGTTGGCAAAAGGGCCGACATTTACAGTTGTGACATGGCAAGGATATGACATAAATGGGTACACATTATATACGCATCTCGGGATGTCAAGAGCACTAACGTAGCAGGGTGTCCGCATAGATGCATTCATACCGATGGGTCGAGAAACTCATACTATGGCTTCATAGAAGAGATATGGGAGCTCGACTATGTGGTTTCAAGATCCCCTTATTTCACGCCGTTGGGTGCATCTCCCACAGTGAAGGTTGACAAATGCGATTGTCACGACCGTGGACCTCCAACGTGTCGGGTACAAAGATGAACCATTCGTACTCGCCAATCAAGTTGTTCAAGTTTTCTATGTAACCGACCCGGCAAATAAGAAACGCCATGTAGTTCTTCATGGAAAAAGGAGAATTGTCGGAGGGAGAATGTAGTGGGCGGCGGGAATACAATCAATTTGACGAGTTACCTCCTTTTGGAAATGGCATAAGGTCGACGATGAACAACGTGATTGAAACTAGTTACGTGCGCATTGATCATGATGAAGGGCTAATTTTTAAAGGAAATAAGCAAGTACAATAAGAATGTATATGTGAAAATGTGTGATGTAGTCAATTTTGAGATGTATATGTGGAAATGTGTGATGTAGTCAATTTTGAGATGTATATGTGAAAATGTGTGATGTAGTCAATTTTGAGATGTATATGTGAAAATGTGTGATGTAGTCAATTTTGAGATGTATATGTGAAAATGTGTGATGTAGTCAATTTTGAGATGTATATGTGGAAATGTATGATGTAGTCAATTTTGAGATGTATATGTGAAAATGTGTGATGTAGTCAATTTTGAGATGTATATGTGAAAATGTATATGTGTGATGTATTTGAGAATGACAAAATGTATCAAGAAATACACCGGTGAATGCAACTTGGTTGGTGTTGTATATGAATGCACTTGTTTGGTAGTTGATATGAATGCAATTTGTGTAGTTATTGGTGTTGTCTTAATTGCAACAGCTGCAAAGGCTTATCACAGACGGTTCTAAACTTAGGAACCGTCTGTGATAACATATCACGACAGTTCTAAGTTTAGAACAAATCGTGATAATAAACTATCACGCAGACGGTTTTAACTCATCTTATCATAATAGACCCACAAAATGAGCAACATGTCACCCGCTCATTCTTCAACATCATCGCGAGGCGCCCGCTCCAACATCAAGACGCCAAGGAAGAGGCCTATCAAAGAAGCTCGAGGGACCGGATCATCACGGTGAATGCATCCGGGTCCCTATCCTTCCTCAAAAAGTAGTAACGCATTCGAACCATGGTCGAGTAGTTGGCACAAGAACGAATTGAGATCACATACAATTCGTGGAAGAACGTGCGACACACGGAAACGTGGTGTGGACCGAAATTTTGGCATCGTTCGAGTTCCCGAGAAGAACACACAGACGCAACAACAAACCTACAAAGCGGCGTGCAAACCATGGAAGAACTTCAAGAGCACGCTTGTCAAGAAATACGTGGAGACGGACGAACGCTTGTTCATAAATACCCATTCCTGCAACCACAATGGGAAGAGTTCAAGGCGATGAAAACGACCAGAAGATTTCAAAAGTATAAGTGTGGCGCACAAGGCCCTCCGTGCAAAAATACACACCCTCACGGACTTGGCACACTGGGTATGCGGGTAAAATCGCGCGATGGATGAAGGAGGATGAGTGGCGGCAACTGCACAGACATCGCCCGCCGTTTTCCAATACCGGACGACCGCGCTCGAAATTGGATTAGAGCAAGGTCATCTACAACGACATCGGGGACATCACCTTCCGAACCCTTCTGCACCAGCAAGTGACCGAGCGCTGGTAAGATATCGATCGAACTACGTAGCTTGTAATTACTCCACAACTTCGCATGCAATTGAAATGACATGTCGTGCTCTTGCGGGAAGAGCTGAGTTTTCAATCTACCGATCATTCCAGGAACAAGGGAGAATGATATGCTCTCCGTGGCCCTGGAAACAAGGAGCACCCGGCGTCACGAGAGGCCTTGGGCTTTACGTTCCTTGGAAACATGGTTTCAAGATGACTCGACATGTATCGGCGCAGAAGAGAAACAAAGCGAGCGTGACGCACGGCCTACGAGAAGAGCTCAAGGCATCTCTTAAAGAGGAGATACTGGATTCGATGGCTGATATAATCGAGAGATGAGGTGCGGAAGCAGACAGAAAGTCGCAGCCGCCACCGCCTCTCCGCAGCTAGCTAGCCCGCACAACCATCCGAGTAGCTGCGTCCAACTGACGCAAAACCCACCCAAATTTCACGGGCGACATCCGGTAATAATTATTACCTCTCGAATGCTTGCTCCATTGGTAGGCCTATTCGAGTAGCTAATTTGTATCGTTATGTAGGAGCCCACGACATGCGGGCTCCAAGTGAGATATGGCTCCATTCCCTTGTACGTTTGCTTGGGCCGCATATTCATCCGTATCGGGGCCATGGTGCACGGTCAAGCTTTAGCGCCGACTTCGCAAAAGTTAATGTGGATGGTGTGTATGCCAATTTTGAGGTGGTCCCGCTACGAAGCCCCCAACGACGAGATCGTGAATCTAGGACAGCCATTGGAACATTCATCCGGTGGCCCAAACCGACATCTCCTGGAGGCTTCTTCACGGTGGCAGGACTGTAAGTGCGGTGTAACCACGAACTTGCACCGGTGCCATCTCCACACGGCAAGTCGAACCACGGCCTACCTGCACGGTGCTATCTCCACGGGTGTTATTCTCGCCAGAGCAACTTGCACTGGTGCCATCTCCACACGGCAAGGCGAACCACGCCACCTGCACGTGCTATCTCCACGGGTGCTATTCTCGCCAGAGCAACTTGCACCGTCTATACCATTACAATGACTAGCATAAAGTCGACCCACAATTGAGGCAAGGGCGTGGCAAATCAAAGACGAAGGATGATGACGATTTCCCATCCATGCCATTGGCCCGCAAATTCGTGCTAGCTCACCGATGGTAGTCCAGAAGAGCTCCAAAACTAGGACTTGGTTGCCAAAGATTCCACCTTTGGTATATGGAAGAGTCCAATAAGCCGCGAGAATGGCGCCAGTATAATCGTCAAATTCAAGCGGAACATTTCTTGCACGGTTCGTGGAGTGTGTCTTCGCGGTGACCTTTGACGATATATTTGAACTTTTCACGCTCAACGCCTCGACGCCTCACTGCGTTCGATCTTTGGGCGCTGTAAGTCCTGCATAATCACGCTCTGCTCACGTAATCCGATATATGTCACAATTTGTTGCTTTCCTATGTTATATATAGATTCATGCTGATCGAAGCTAGATCATCGAAATCACAAATTGGTTTCTGGACCCACGCTTGGTCGCCATTGATACCATCATCGAATGCATCCTTCGTCGAGGACTATATTAGAAAAGCACCGCTGCTCACCAAGATAAGGAATTTGTTCTTATGCCATACAATGAGCATTTCCATTGGATTTTAATTGTAATTATACCAAAATGGAACAAGGCTATATACCTTGATTCTCTAAGGTTGTGTTTGGTTTAGAGACAAGGTGGGATGGGATGGTCTGTCCTGGTTTTGTGATGGGATGATCCCATTTTTGTTTGGTTAGGGGATAGAGTCATCCTGTTTTTGTTTGGTTGGAAGGATAAAGTGGATGGAATGGTCCCATCCTTTGTTTGGATGGAAGGATGAAAGTGGGACATGTGTGGCCTTTGAGTTTTTTTTAAAAATTGGAGGCTATTGTTGATATGTTTGTACACATAAGCCTTTGAGTTTTTTTAAAAAATTTAAACAAAATAGTACTTAAAAACAAAGAGGTGGGATGACTCTATCCCACGGGATGACTCTGTCCCATGAAAAAGAGGATTGCCTGTTCCGGATCTACAAGGAATATTCCTAGTGGGATGTCCTTGACTCTGCTTGTCCCAAGCAAACACCACCCCGAGGTGGGATATCCCACCGGGACGTCCCCGCCCTCGAACCAAACATCGCTAAGTAAGAACAAATCCAAGTACACGCTATCGCCCGAATACTGAGTAGGTACGCATATTGTACATTATACTCTTTCTTTCCTTCCGAATAACTAATCTAACTTTTCGAATAACGAAGGTCGCTCGCCACATACGCTCAACAAACACGTGACTCGACGATAGAGGCCAAGGCCTTGAAACATGATCGCAAGTTTGGGTATTCGCTAGCTACACATTAATTAATCATATACAACACATAGTAGTAATGCCACTTGATTTAACACATTATATTTTTTGAAGTGCCACGGGAGGCCGCAATACGTGTGGATACTACGTGTGCCACCATATGAGACTACTCTCGATTCCACCAAGATCACTAATTCTAAGGTTTGTCAATCTTCCCACATTTATTTCATACATGTCGAGCTTTATATATGCGCGCTGATATTCCTATCGGCAGTTTGCGTCCATCTCTATATCTGCATTGACACACCGGATTTTGCAAAAATTCGAGGAGAGCTCATTTGGTTTTTGTGGTCAAAAGTCGTAAGATCGATGGAGAGTTCCACTGCCTGAATGATTTTTTATTGTAATTCTAAGTGCAAATACAGTGTAGATCTTTTACAATTGTGTATTTGTTAATGGATATTTTATTTCAACTCAATGAATTGATTTGCGAAATGGATGCTTTATGTTTGTGAAATAAAGTGCGTTGTTAATTGGATGTTTTATGTCTGTGAAATGAATTGAGATGTGAAATGTATCTGAAATGAAATGAGATGTGTGAATTGTATATGTTTATGTCTGTGATTATCTGCTTGTTTCAGAGGGCATGGCTAGCATTTCTTGAGGCTAGCTATAAACGTAAATAGATTCTCTGGGGTGGAGTATCACAGCGGTTTTCATTAAAACCGCTTGTGATTATGCGATATCACGAGCGGTTTTCATTACAAACCGTCGGATTATCCGATATCACGAGCGGTTTATACTAAAACCGTGCGTGATTATCCGATATCACATACGGTTTTTCTAAAATCGCTCGTGATATCGGATAATCACATACGGTTTTTATGAAAACCGCTCGTGATATCGAATAATCACGAGCGGTTCAAAACCGCTCGTGATAACTCTGATTATCATCGACCCATAATTTGACGCGGTCGAAAACCGCTTTGTGATGACGTTCTCAACCGTCTCAGTAATGTGGTTTTCGTAGTAGTGCAAACGCACACACGATGGTCAAAACTCACACGAATATCTCTACACAACTCAAGACACACTAGAGATTTACGCTGCGTCAATCTGCCACTGATTTTTCATTTTCTCATCAATTTTCTAGACTCTGGTTACAATTGTACAAGCTAACACTACCGACTCTTCCGGCCATGATTTTCATGACTCGCACATTCCTCACTACTCGTACGACTTGCTCCACTAACCATCACACTCAGTTTAGTGGACATGACCAGTTATATGTAGACTAATTGCTAACTTGCCCGGTCTATGATCGCACACAATCTTTTGGTTTTACTTTGGATCCATTCACGAATCCTTCGACCATGTCCTCAGAAACTACGGAACCTCGACCATGCCTCATGACCACGGTTGCTTTGACCATAGAGCCTTCGATCATAGTGCTTTCGATCGCTTCACCGACCACGGCTTGTCGCACCAAAGATCTCTGGCGCCCGCCACACTGAATAATACTACCGCCTTCAAGCACGGCCGAGCATCGTAGCTTATGAGTATCGACATATGCAGCTCGACTTACGATCGCGACTTCTCGACTCGTATACGACCAACGTGAGCACGACGATCGCTCACAAAGATCGCCCGAGTACTAACTACATCGACTTAAGACTAAGACCACTTCACAGATCGACTTACGACTACGACTATTGCACAGTTTGACTTACGACTATGACAACTACGTAGTTCAACTTACGACTACGACTAATACAATCGGCCTCCTACTACGAGTCTCGATCGCTCTCCGACTTCTGGATATTTGACTTGCACTCGACACACGACTACGAGTACTCAAACACACCAAGTACTCGACACGACTACGAAGTACTCAACACACAAGTACGACCATACAATACTCAACACACGAATATTCGACACGACCACACAGTATTCGAACACACCGAGTACTCGACAAATGACCACTAACAACAACACAACAAGATTACTTCCAACAATGACCCTAATCTTGTTGCCATTATTCTTAAGTACCTTCACTCGACCTTCGAGCAGGCGTTGGTTCGTCATCTGCGTCGCCATCACGAGATACGCCTCCACCTTCTCGGCTTGCAACACTCACGGCAAAGTGCTCTTGTATGCCACAATTGTAGCACTTCACCTTCTTCTTGTTGGACCTCCGCTCACCGGTCTCACAGTCGTTGTCATCCTCATTGTCGTCTCTCACGACCACGACCATCTTTGACGCGCTACCACCACAATCATGGTTCTTCCTCGCATCGCTACTCCGACCCTTCATTTTTCTTCTTGTCGGTGGTCCGCCACTACACGTGAGCAACGGATGCTCGATCTGCTTTGTGTCGATTCCGACGCGCTCATCATAGGCCTTGTACCGCTCGACGAGGATTTCACCGTGAGGGTCTTCAAGTCCATGCACTACTCGATGGAGGTCACAAGCTGCATGTAGTGCGATAGGGTGGCCCAAAAACCTATGAACAACAAAGAAATTCATCTACTGTGGTGTTTCCTAACGCTCAGATGCTAGAGACGACCGACATCACCCGACTGGTGAAGTCTTTAACGGACTCCCTTTCCTCTATCTTCAGCTCTTCGAAGTCTCTTTTGAGGGACTGTAGCTTGGCTTCGCGCACACGCTCGTGCCCCATGTGCACCATCTTGACCTGGCTGACCTGGCCGTGTCCTTCCCCGATACCTTCGACCACGATACCTTCGACCGTTTCACCGACCACGGCTTATCGACCAGCATCTCCGGTAGTTCCGCTCACACAGATGGTACTACTGGTCTTTGAGCATGACCGGGTACTGTAGCTTACGAGTACCAACCATTGACCACTATGTAGCTCGACTTACGATTGCGACTTCTATGACTACTGTGCTACGACCACTGTAGCATAACTACTGCTACAGTACTGCTCCAGGTACCGACTGCATCAACTTATGACTACGACCACTGCGCAGTTCGACTTACGACTATGACCACTATGCAGTTCGATTTACGACTACGACCACTGTGCAGTTCGACTAACGACTACGACTCACGACTACTACAACCGGTCTCCGATCGCTACGATTTCAGGTCTTCGACTTGCACTTAACACACGACTACAGAGTACTCGAACACACTAAGTACTCGACACGACTACACAGTACTCAACACACGAGTACGACCACATAATACTCAATACACGAGTACGACCACATAATACTCAATACACTAGTACTCGATACGACTACGCAGTACTCAAACACGCCGAATACTCAACAAACGACTACTAATAATAATACTACAAGATTAGTTACAACCGCTAACTACATGGAGCTCGATGCCGAGACGCCGACGGCATTTGACAACAGGTACTGCCAGAACCTGATGCGCGGGATGGGGCTCCTGGAGACGGACCAGAAGATGCTCCCGGACTCCCGGACGGGGCGCTTCGTCAGGGACATGCCCAACCAGCCCTGCCTCTTCAAGCACCAGTTCGCCGAGTCCATGCGCCGCCTCGGCGTCGTGCAGGTGCTCACCGTCGACGAGGGCGAGGTCCGCCTCAAGTGCTACTCCGTCAACTACTGATACCATTGAACAAAGCATGCGTGCTAATTCGATGGGTTCTCGCCTTTTCATTTTGGTTAATTCCTTGGTTAATTCAGGGGGAAATGCATGTGTTTTGGGTTTAATTCACTTCTTTTGGTTAATCTTGTTTTTTGAGCTGGTGTTTGTGGTGTAAAATCACGTGTGCATATACATATGGCTCAGATTGTTTGGAGCCAAGGTAGCATTTGCAGCATTCTGTGCATTTTAAGCTTGATGAAATGTGTGCACTGTTACTATTGATAAGAACCAGCAAGTAGATACAATGTTTGGAGTAGAGCTGAGGTAGGAATGAGGAAGACGAAGCAGGGGATCCGGGGATGGTGAGACCGAGGAAGAAGAGGAGGAATTTTGGGGAAGAAGGAGACTTAGGAGAGGTCCGCTGTTCCTTGTCTGATCCGATGGGTGCCCTTCTCCTTGCCCTGTCTTTTGAGTTTTTGTACTGCATGCCCAATCGGCTTGTGACTTGGGATCAGCCCATATGCAATTCCAGTACTTGGTGGGCCCATGTACTACTGGGCCCCAACGTTCTTCCCCTGAAATTCGACTAGTCCCCAAGCCAACGTGATAAAAACCCATTTTTTCATCTTTCCAGTCTGTTTTGATTTCGATTTCTTTAATTAATCACTATTTATTAGACTAATAAGACTTAGCTAAAAGATATAAACCACAGCTAAAAAAATACCACCAAATTCGGTGCTACTGAGATCCCAAGCCACTTGTAATTATTTCCAATGTAGTAAAAGCCTCTAGGATGAGCTCCATGCCTAGGATCTCATACCACTTGAGCTTATTTATATTGACTTTTAGTTTTGGATTTTACTTATAAATAGTAATAATTTATAGAGAATTTTGTAAATAGGGATAATTGTATATGATTTTAGCCGATATAAATGAAGCTACTACACTGTGTAATACAATCGACTAGTAGACTCTATTTTAAAAAGACACTTCGTTTAAAATATAGATACTATAGAAAAATCATATATTATAAAAATAGCTTTTAGCACCCAATACAAAAATGCGTAATTGTTTGATACCAAGCGTAAGCCCGCCATCATCAACACTGTTTAGCCTCTATGTGTGTGCACGCTAGTACTAAACAAACAAAAATGCTATTTTTCAGGCGCCCCTAGCTTCCCTTTCTCACGGACGTGTCTCCGATCCGTTGGATCTCTCAACGAATGCCATCATCCGTCTAATCGTGCAAGTGGGGATTTGCGGGATGTTCGTGAGTTGGGTCTTTTTCCTCCAATTTTTGTCACACGTTTGTGGAGTATACCTGCATCACATGTCGCCTTCTCCTCACGGTCTCGACTGCACGCGCGCGTAGTCCACCGCCGCGCCGGCTCACCGTCGCCGTCCGCTCGCAACCGTACCACATCACCGTTGACCGCATCACCTTGTCCTCGCGACCCCACTCGCCAGCCCCCTCGCTTTCTCCCTCCTCTCCGCGTTGCGCCGCTGCCCATTCTCGCAGCTTGAACCGCCGCGCTTCATCCCGCGCGCGTTGCGCTGCCCCATCCGTGGACTCGACGCCCAGGCCACCTTCCTCGCCTGCGTGTCGCCACCCTGCTAGCGTTGTAGCTCGCCCATTCCACGCCCACACCCCGCCTCGGGCAGCGTCGATCCACCCCCTCGTTGTCCGCTCTTCTCTCCTCTTTTTAAGCTCGACCAACCTTACCAAAACCTCCACGCTACTCTCTAGACCACACCAGAGCCTGAAAACATCTAGGCCCCTAAAATTGGTTTTGGTAATTAATGAATTTATGTGAATATGGGACTAACATGCTTTAATGAGCATGCGAAGGTTGTGTCCATTTGTGAGCTATAAGATGCAAGCTAAAGGATGCAAGAGAAGACCCAAGATTGGCTAAAGGTAAAAGTATACTTAGAATATGATCACTTTTATTTTTGCCGGTCTTAGGAGAAATGTGGAAAACCGAGTTATAGAGTAGATAATCGTACCATCAAGAGGGATCTTGGCAAGTAGCTTGATAGCAAATTTATGTGCCACTTGGATCAACTTAGAAGCTTGCATTCATCAAAAATTGGTTTCAAAATCAAATCTGTGCTCTGTCTGGACGAGCGGTAGTACCGCAGTTTTGAACGTCGAAACTCGGAGAGCGGTAGTTCGCAGGCTAGAAGCGGTAGTACCGGGCGGAAGCTCCGGTGTTTGAGCGAGCCTTTTTCCGAGAGCACCCGGATGCATTTTAGATTTTATGAGAGCGGACGTCATCGGCGGTTCCAACGCCGAACTACCGCAAGAGCGTAGTTCCGCATTTTGAGGCGATCCGAGTTCGAGATCCGGAGGTGAGCGAATGTTTTTTCCAGAGCACCTCCGATGGTTTCTGAAATTTCGCGAGCGCGAAGTACGGCGGTTTTACGCGGAACTACCGTAGGGAGCTGTAGTTCCACTATCCAGATCGGTACTTCCGGGGTTCGGTAGCTCCGGACTCAGAGCAGAATGTTTTTTCCAAAGAGCGCCAAATTTGGGACCTTTCGGATTTCGGCCAGAGCGGTAGTACCGCGTCGACTTTGCGGAACTACCAGAGAGCGGTAGTACCACAGGTTTCAACGGCGGTAGTACCGCGCCGCCAAATCCAACGGTCACTGCAGAGTTCTGACATAGCCGTTCTGCCGCCAAATCCAAATCCAACGGTCACTGGCCCATGGGGGCGGTAGTACCGCTCATCCTGAATTTTTCAAGAATTTGTGCCAAATGGCTAATTTTGTTTGGTGGAGGCTATAAATACCCCACCACTGCACAAGGGCTAAGGTTAGAGACTCATTGCATATTTCTTGAGCTCTAGAGCATTCATTCCACCCTCATTCTCACTTTGTGCATTAAATTTGAGGTGGTTGAGCAAGTAGTGCTAGAATTCATTAGTTGATCCATTTGACACTAGTTTGCATTCAAGTGAAGCCCGGATTTATTACTCTTAGTGCTTGCCGGCACTTGGACGATTGAGCAGAGACTCGATCGGTGATCTTCTCAAGGAGTTGTGAGAAGACCCGGTGATTTGTGAAGGTCGGAGCTCACCTACCCGGAGCGGGGAAGAGCTACCACTAGTGATCGAGGTGCTTCGGCTTAATTTGTGGAGCCGGTCCGATTCATTCGAGTTAACCTCAACGTGGACTAGGGGAAACCGGCAAGTTTTCGAACACCACAGTAAAAACATCGGTTGTGTTCATCTCTTTCTTAGTTCTTGTTTATTTACTCTATTGTGATCATTTACTTGCTTAGAGCTAGGATTGATATATTCTTGAGTAGAATTGTGTAGGATTAATTGCTTTACATACTTGCTATTTAAATTGTAAAGAATTAATCAAGTGAACAAAAAAATTTAAAAACCTCCTATTCACCCCCCTCTAGTCAGTATCCTTGATCCTACAAGTGGTATCAGAGCTTGGTCTCTCACAATTAGACTTAACCGCCTCGAGAGAAAAGGATGGCTAGTGAGGGGATTGCAGTAGGCAAGGCACCACTATTTGATGGCTCTAATTATGCTTATTGGAAAATTAGGATGTCAATTTATTTAAAGGCCATGAGCCCTCATATTTGGAAAATCGTAAATGATGGTTATATCATGCCTCTTGATCCCGAGCATCCAACGGAACAAAATGGGCGTAACACTCATTTAGGCGCCCAAGCCATGAATGCTCTCTTTAGAGCCTTAAACGCAGATGAGTTCAATACAGTGCGCAATCTTGAGACGGTTCACACTATTTGGACTATCCTTTCGAAATACATGAAGGGACATCCACGGTTAAGGAGGTAAAATTGCATCGACTTAGGATCAAATATGAGACATTCATAATGTTGCCCCATGAGGACATCAATGAGATGTACACACGGCAAAACAACATTGTGAATGAGTTCAAAGGTCTTGGAACTAACCTTTCCGATCTTGACATTGTGAGAAAGATGCTTAGGGCCTTACCGGAGAAGTACGAAATGTTGGTGACACTATTTCTCAACTCTTTGGAGTTGGCGAGGATGACGCCAACATAACTCTTAGGTAATCTAATTACCAATGAATTATACAAGAAGGACAAGGAGGAGCTTTTGGAGCAATCCACCTCCAAAGGAAAGAAGATCACCGCCTTCAAGGCAAAGGCGGTGGCAAATGAGGAGTCCGAAGATGAAGAAGAGGATTCCGAAGAGAAGCTTGCCCTTCTAGTGCGAAGGATGAACAAATTCATGAGAAGGCGCTCAAACCGGCGCAAGCCATGAGAAGACCAAGAAGTGGCAATCCTCCTCCAACAAGAAGTATAGCAACAACCGTTGCTATGAATGCGACTAAAAGGGGCACATCGCTTCACAATGCCCCACCAAGAAAGATGACAAGGAGAAGTCATCTAAGAAGAAGGGATTTCATGGCAAGAAGAAGCTCTTCAAGAAGCTTCACAAAGATGGGAAGAACGAAGCCCACATTGGTGAGTGGGATTCCGAGGCGGAGTACTCCGACTCCGACTCAAGTGAGGACGAGTCTTCCAAGAAGAAGGGACTTGTCGGCATCGTCATCAAAGAGGCTCCATCGCTATTCGCCACTCCTACATGCCTTATGGCAAAAGGAGAAAAAGGTAAAACTCCTTGATGATGATGAGCCCTCTTATGATGATTTAATGGATATGCTAGTTGAATTGAATGAATTTCTTGAAAAAAAGAAATCAAAATTCAAGGTCTTGAAGAGGGAGCATATGTCACTTCAAGAATCCTATGAAGAGCTAAAGGAAGCTCATGATTTGCTTCTCCAAGAAAATCAAAAGAAAACTAGTACTAGCATTTTTGTTACTTGTGATATCTCAAATGAAATGCCTAGTATAAAAATTCAAAATCAAGCATGTCTACGTCTTGTGATGATCTTCTTGCTATGCCATGTTCTTCAAATGTTGATTCCATTATTGCTTCAACCCTTGAATATGATCATGTTCTTGTTAATGAAAATAAAGATCTAAAAGAATAAGTGCTAAAATTAAACAAAAATTTGGAAAGTGCATACAAGGGAAGGCAACCCTTGATAAATTACTAAGTGATCAAAGATGCTCTTTTAATAAAGAAGGACTTGGGTATGTTCCCAAGAAAGGTAAAAAACGACATACAAACCTCCAAGGTTTGTAAAAGAAAATAGTAAGTATTGTACTAAATACGGAATGTAGGACATTTGCAAAATGATTGTTCTAAAAATAAAATGTATTCCATTAGCTTATATGATTCTTGTTACATGCTTAAGAAATCTAAGAATGGAAATGTCATTGCTCATTTTATTGGCACCTCGATTTTGGGTGCTAAAAAGAAATCTATTTGGGTGCCCAAAACCTTAGTTACTAACCTCCAAGGACCCAAACAAATTTGGGTACATAAAAGAACTTGATTTTCTTTTGTAGTTAATTATAAAACCGGTGGAAGACATTGGGTGTTGGATAGTGGATGTACTCAACACATGACCGGAGACCGGAAAATGTTTACCACCTTTGAGAGCGGGAGCAATGAGAGAATCATCTTTGGAGACAATAGCAAAGGGAATGTACTTGGTTTGGGTAAAATTGTTATATCTAATGACCTTTCCATTTCTAATGTATCTCTAGTAGAAACATTAAATTTCAATTTGCTATCCGTTGCTCAATTGTGTGATTTAGGATTAACTTGCTTATTCTCAAAAGAAAATGTAATTATTTCAAAAGAAAATAATAATGAACTTGTTTTCAAAGATTTTAGATTTGGAAATCTCTATTTAGTAGACTTTACTTCAAATGATTCATGCTTTAAAACTTGTTTAATTTCAAAAACTTCTTTGGGTTGATATGGCATAGAAGGCTAGGTCATGTGGGTATGGTACAACTTGGAAAACTTTTCAAACATGACTTAGTTGTTGGCTTGAAGAATGTGAACTTTGAGAAAAATCGACTTTGTAGTACTTGTCAAGTTGGAAAGTAAGTCGCTAATTCTCATCCTTCCAAAAGTATCATGTCAACCTCTATGCCATTGGAGCTTTTACATATGGATTTGTTTGGGCAAACAACCTATAAGAGCATTGGGGGTAATAACTATTGTTTAGTCATTATGGATGATTACTCTAGATATGCATGGGTATTCTTCTTAAATGACAAAAGTGAAACCTCCGGATTTTCAAAAGTTTTGCAAAAATGGCCCAAAATGAATTTGATTTTAAAATAAAGAAAATTAGGAGTGACAATGGTTCCAAGTTCAAAAACACCAAAATTGAAAATTTTTGTGATGAACTTGGAATAAAGCATGAACTTTCTACAACCTACACTCCGGAGCAAAATGGAGTTGTAGAACGAAAAAATCGCACATTAATTGAAATGACTAGGACAATGCTTGATGAATATAATACTTCCGATAAATATTGGGCGGAAGCTATTAACACCGATTGTCATGCCATAAATCGGCTTTATCTACATCGTCTTTTGAAAAAGACTTCCTATGAGCTTCTAATTGGAAAAAAACCGATCATTTCCTACTTTAAAGTATTTGGTTACAAATGCTATATCTTAAGAAAGGGTGTTCGCTTTCAAAATTTCAAAGTTGATGTGATGAAGAATTTTTATTAGGATATTCTTCAAATAGCAAAGCTTATAGAGTTTATAACAAAAATTCGGGTTTAGTAGAAGAATTTTGTGATGTACAATTTGATGAAACTAATGGCTCTCAAGAAGAGCAAGAAAATCTTGATGATGTAGGGGATGAAGGATTACGCAAGGCTATGGAAAACATGCAAATTGGAGGCATCAAGCCAAAGGAAGATCCAACATCGCCAAGCTCATCAAGACAAGTGGAGCATCCACCTCATCTACTACAAGCAATGTTCAAGTCATTGAAGAAGAAAAAAAGGATCAACAACAAAATAATTTCAAAATCCACAACGCAATCGCCAAGGATCATCCAATAGATCAAATATTGGGTGATGTGAGTAAGGGTGTTCAAACTCGCTCTAGAGTAGCTTCATTTTGTGAACACTATTCCTTTGTGTCTTCTCTTTAGCCTAAACTTGTAGATGAAGATCTAGATGACCCGGATTGGGTTAATGCCATGCATGAAGAGTTGAACAACTTTGCATAAAATGAGGTATGGACCTTGGAGTAAAGACCCGAAGAGCACAATGTAATTGGCACAAAATAGGTCTTCCGGAATAAACAAGATAAAAATAGAGTTGTGGTAAGGAACAAAGCAAGGTTAGTCGCTCAAGGTTATACTCAAGTCGAGGGTTTAGATTATGATGAAATATTTGCACCCGTTGCTAGACTTGAGTCTATTAGAATCTTGCTTGCTTTTGCATCTAGCTTTGACATTAAATTATTTCAAATGGATATTAAAAGTGCATTTCTAAATAGAACCATCTCCGAACTTGTATTTGTTGAACAACCACCGGGGTTCGAAGATTCTAAATATCCTAATCATGTTTATAAACTTTCAAAGCCGCTATATGGTTTAAAACAAGCTCCTAGAGCATGGTATGAGCGCCTTAGAAATTTTCTTGTCTCAAAAGGATTTAAAATTGGTAAAGTAGATACAACATTATTCACAAAAATCATTGGTGATGATTTCTTTGTATGCCAAATTTATGTTTATGACATTATATTTGGCTCTACTTTGTGAGGAATTTGGAGAAATGATGTCTAGAGAATTTGAGATGTCCATGATAGGAGAATTGAGCTATTTTCTTGGACTCCAAATCAAGCAACTCAAGGATGGGACCTTCATAAGCCAAACAAAGTATATTAAAGACTTCTTCAAGAAGTTTGGCATAGAGGATGCAAAATCCATCATGACACCAATGGCAACAAATGGGCATTTAGACCTCGACGAAGGAGGTAAGTCGGTAGATTTAAAGTTTTATAAATCCATGACTGGTAGTTTACTTTATCTTACCGCATCTAGGCCCGATATCATATTTAGTGTATGCATGTGTGCTCGCTTTCAAGGTTCACCAAAAGAGTGTCATTTAAAAGCCGTAAAAAGAATTTTGAGATACTTAAAACATTCCCAAAACATAGGGCTTTGGTATCCTAAAGGTGCTAAATTTGAATTAATTGGATATTCGGATTCCGATTATGCGGGTTGCAAAGTGGATAGAAAAAGCACCTCGGGGAGTTGTAAATTTTTGGGTAGATCTTTAGTGTCTTGGTCCTCAAAGAAACAAAATTACGTAGCACTTTCAACCACGAAGCCAAATATGTTTCATTGGAAGTTGTTGTGCTCAATTATTGTGGATGAGGCAAACCTTGATGGATTATGGAATTAATTTTGATAACGTGCCTCTCTTGTGTGATAATGAAAGTGCCATCAAAATATCCAATAATCCTATCCAACACTTGAGAACCAAGCACATAGATATACGCACCATTTCTTGAGGGACCATGTTAGCAAGGGAGATATTTGTATTAGCCACATCCGGACCGAAGACCAATTAGCAGATATTTTCACCAAACCCTTAAATGAAAGTCACTTTTGAAAACTAAGGAGTGAATTGAATGTCCTAGATTACTCTAATGTTGCATAAATTTACAGCAAAATTAAATGCATGCTCATTTGTAAAAGATTGAGAGTCTGTGTGCAAAAGATTTTATGGAAAAGGATTTTGGTTTAAAATAAATGTAAAAACTATTTCATGATAATATTTTGGTATATTTAATTAATAATGATCCTTAAAGATTTTAGTTGAATGCAAAAACTAGGGATCATTTGCATCTACTCTCATTCCACTCAAATTCCTCCAAGTTCCAGAATCATCGGAACTGCCGCTGTCTCCTGCGGTACTTCCGGTAAGCGGAACTACCGGACGTGGAAGCGGTACATATCGGCGGTACTACCGCTTATGACTTGAGAGGGGTAACCGCCCACGCCCGAGGGTTTCTTGTACGGCCCCCTCTTCCTCTCTCTCTCTCTCTCCTCACCGGTTATTCCGCTCCTCACAACCGCCTGCTCCTTTTCCTCTCTCTTTCTCTCTCCTTCCTCAAAGATCCACCAAACCGCCCCTAGATCTTTGAATCTAGCGGCATTTTCTTCAAATCTTCAAGTCTAATCATTTCTAAAAGGTTCAACTCCTCCAATCCTCAAGGTATCTCGGATCAAAACCTCCTTTGTTTATCTCTTTTTTGAACCCTAGGTCATATTTTAGATTGATTTGAAATATAGATGATTTTGCTATTTGATTCTTGGGTAAATTAGTAGATTGGAGTTTAAGGGTATTTGCACACCTAACTCATGGATTCAATCTAAGAAAACTCCAAAAATCTATGTACATTGTCAAAACCCTAGAATCTGCCAGGGAGCGGATCTACCGCCCGATAGGCGCGGTACTACTGTTCACATGGTACTACAGCCCGAGAATAGGCGGTACTTTTGATTTTCTGACAGTGCAGCAAATTCACTTCACTCTTTTTCAATCTAGTTTTATCTATTCTTACTTGATCCTCAAAAGTTATTTTTCCTTGTTCTTAGATGGTTAGAACAAGAACCACTGGCAGGAGGTTGTACTCCTCCTCTGGGGATACTTCTGCCAGCCCCGCTCTTCCTCCCCCCGAGGCAGCATAGAAGGAGGCTCAGGATAAGGAAGGCCCGGCACCTCGATCGACTCAAACACCGAGTCGAGCCGGCACAATGGGAAAGTTCTCCCATGGAATCATCTGAGGAGGATCTGGCTGAGCGGGAAAATCCCGAGATTGATCTTAAGAAAATCACTGCCGATGAGTATGCAAGACTACGGCACAGGAATCAGTTCGAACTTCCTTGCAACTCCATCAATCCCAAGTTCCATACCAAGTTCCAAGAGCAAGTCTTTGATCAACTGTATGGACATGATAGGCAGTTTGCTGATCACAAGTATATCGATTGGGATCACTTGGATTCCATTGACAAGTATGAGGGGACATATAGACTTTTTCAGAGGGCAGGCATTCACCAACTAGTATCTTTACATTGTGCCTACAATGAAGAGATAATTCGCCAGTTCTATGCCACGGTATACATCTCCCCTGATTTTCAGTACCTTACATGGATGACAGTATGCACCAAGCTGGAGGCCACCAAGCATGACTTTGAGTTGGCATTGAGGGCGAAGCTAAGTGCTTATGAGAAGGTATATGATAAGCCTGCTTTTGATGTTCAAGCCATGTCCATCTACTACAACACTGCAGAAAGATTCATCCCTGGTAAGCTAATTGGATTGCTTCCTATTCCCAGCTTGGTCAACCGCATAATCAATCACACCATCTTCGCAAAGAGCGGTAATTATGATGCCATTCGAGGTCACGCTTGGAACCTCATAGATTACATCATGAAGGGGGAGAGATTTGATGTGGTTGGCGTTATCATTTGGGAGATAGCCTCTTCCAAGAATGATCGCATCAAGCACATCAACTATGCACCCTACATAATGGCACTCATAAGGACCAAGTTTGAGTTTCGTGGAGGATGTGGTGGAGTGCACAAGCCATACAAGCCCAGACCTGAGCCTCCCATTCCCACTGCTGCGAGCTCGACGGTCGGACACAGCAGCTCGGGGTCTTCTTCAGTGCAGCAGGTACAGCAATGGCAGCGCGCCAGGCTCTGCAGCTTTCCTCTCACAGATCTACTCGACCATGCTCAAGGGGTTCTCCACCCTCAACTCCAAGATGGACACCATGGACGAGAGGTTGACTTCTATTGATGGCAGAGTTACAGCCATAGAGCAGATCTTATCCCAGCTGCCTCCGTCGCCTCCTCGCTACACTCGACGCCACCTCCGTCATGATCCTCCTTCTCCCTCCGGACCTCAGGAGTGACTCTTTTTGGTATTTGATGCCAAAGGGGGAGAAGTGTGACTAGTTGGGCTAGTTGGGCTATCTATCTACTTTATTTTCTTTTGGGCTGTAATGAACTATTTATGCTTTGTGTTGTAATGAACTTGCTATCCTTCTATTTCGCTTGGATGTAATGAACATTATTATCATGAATGTTTATCTTAACTTTTGTTGCTTAAATGTCAACTCACCTCCATGATTATGATATCTCTTTGTCTTGTGCATCTTGTCTCAAATGTCATCATTTTATACATGCACATGTTTAGGGGGAGTTCTCTCCTCTCTTGGACTTTTAAATGAAAATAGTTCATCTTATGACAATACGAAACCTTATTGCAAAGAACTACTTTCATTTAAAATCAAATAGATTATACAACTTGTTGCCAAACAATTGGTATATTCAAAAACATTTCTCTCACATAAAATTGGGTTGTCATCAATTACCAAAAAAGGGGAGATTGAAAGCATCTAGTCCCCAAAAATTGGTTTTGGTAATTAATGAATTTATGTGAATACGGGACTAACATGTTTTAAAGAGCATGCGAAGGTTTAGTCCATTTGTGAGCTATAAGATGCAAGCCAAAGGATGCAAGAGAAGACCCAAGATTGGCTAAAGGCAAACGTATACTTAGAATAGGATCTCTTTTATTTTTACCGGTCTTAGGAGAAATGTGGAAGACCGGATTATAGGGAAGATAATCGTACCATAAAGAGGGATCTTGGTAAGTAGCTTGATAGCAAATTTATGTGCCACTTGGATCAACTGAGAAGCTTGCATTCATCAAAAATTGGTTTCAAAATCAAATCTGTGCTCTGTCTGGATGAGAGGTAGTACCGCAGTTTTGAACGTTGGAACTACCGGAGAGCGGTAGTTCCGCACCCAGAAGCGGTAGTACCGGCGAGCGGAAGCTCCGGGTTTTTGAGTGGAGCTTTTTTTCCAGAGAGCACCCCGGGTGCATTTTAGATTTTATGAGAGCGGAAGTACCGACGGTTTCAACGTCGGAACTACCGTAAGGGGCGATAGTTCCGCATTTTGAAGCGGTACTTCGAGTTCGGTAAATCCGAGGGGAGCGGAATGTTTTTTCGAGAGCACCTCGGATGGTTTCGAAATTTCGCGGCGGAAGTACGGTGGTTTCAACGCGGAACTACGCGAGGAGCGGTAGTTCCGCTATCGAGCGGTACCAAGGGTCGGTAGCTCGGACTCGAGCGAAACGTTTTTCGAGCGCCAAATTTGGGACCTTCGGTTTTGGCGAGCGGTAGTACCGCGCGACTTTGCAGAACTACCAGAGAGTGGTAGTACCACAAGTTTCAACGGCGGTAGTACCGCGTCGCCAAATCCAACGGTTACTGCAGAGCTCTGACATAGCCGTTCTGCCGCGAAGATTTGGTAGCAGTAGTACCGGCCCATGGAGGCGGTAGTACCGCTCATCCTGAATTTTTCAGGAATTTGTGCCAAACAGCTAGTTTTGGTTGGTGGAGGCTATAAATACCCCCACCACTGCACAAGGGCTAAAGTTAGAGACTCATTGCATATTTCTTGAGCCCTAGAGCATTCATTCCACCCTCATTCTCACTTTGTGCATTAAATTTGAGGTGGTTGAGCAAGTAGTGCTAGAATTCATTAGTTGATCCATTTGGCACTAGTTTATATTCAAGTGAAGCCCGGATTTATTACTCTTAGTGCTTGCCGGCACTTGGACGATTGGGCGGAGACTCGATCGGTGATCTTCTCAAGGAGATTGTGAGAAGACCCGGTGATTTGTGAAGGTCAGAGTTCACCCACCCAGAGCGGGGAAGAGCTACCACTAGTGATCTAGGTGCTTCGGCTTAATTCGTGGAGCCGGTCTGATTCGTTCGGGCTAACCTCAACGTGGACTAGGGGAAACCGGCAAGTTTCTGAACACCACAGTAAAAACATCGGTTGTGTTCAACTCTTTCTTAGTTCTTGTTTATTTACTCTATTGTGATCATTTGCTTGCTTAGAGCTAGGATTGCTATATTCTTGAGTAGAATTGTGTAGGATTAATTGCTTTACATACTTGCTATCTAAATTGTAAAGAATTAATCAAGTGAACAAGAAAAATTTAAAAACCTCCTATTCACCCCCTCTAGTCGGTATCCTTGATCCTACAGAGCCGACGATTGGAGTTTGAGCCACCGCATCGCCGCCGGCAAGCTTCCTTAGCTCCGGTGATCTCTCGAGCTCAAGTCCTTCATTTCTTGTCTAAAGTCCGATTGCATTCGCTATACGATCTCCTTTGCTTCCGATCTTGCTGGTGAACTCCATTGACCGAGAGCTTTGCTCTCCTACCTGTCGGCGGAGCTCGCCGTCGGCGAGAAAGAGGCCGTCGCGGACAACTCGGCGTGAGAGCTCCTCCGCTCAAACCACCTCCACCATTGTGAACCCTCACCCCGAGATGCTCAAAACCCCATCGATTTTCCGGAGCGCCGCTAATGGCCTCTAGTGCCATAAAGTCACCGTCGGCTTCACTTCACCATTCGCCATGTCGAGCCTCTCCTTCCGTCCCAAAGCCCCAAAATGAGTTCCTCGTCTCCTAAGTCACCTCATGCTACCCGGATTTTGCGGAAGGCACCGCCGATGTCGTCGCTCTCGCCTCACGGCGAAACGACAAAGCGAGAGGTTGGCGGCGGCGATGTGGACACATCATGGTCGTCCATGTTTTTGTTGCCATCTAACCTTAGCCATCGGATGGTTCCTCTCTATGGTCATCCGATCCCACTTAACGTCTTCAATCCAGATCGTTCACCGTTGGCGCATTGCCACCGCCCGTGCTGGCCACACGTCGGCCATCCAGCGCGGGAAGGTGCGCGCGTGGGCCGAAGCTGTGCAATCTGCTTGGCCGCGCTGGCCATCTCACGCGTGGGCCGTGCGGCCCGCTTGACCGTGCAGGTCGATTTTTGCGCCTGGGCCGCACTGTTGCGGTGGGTCGGCCCAGCACTGTTCCAACAATTTCCAAGGATTTTTCCATTTTCCAAAAATCCAGAAAATCCCAGAAAATTTTAGAAAATCCTAAAAATTCCCAAAATACACCATTTTGATCGTTTCGACTCCACAAACCCATTTATGCCCTCCAATCTACCAAATTCTTCTCCAGAAAAATCCAAAATCCCTCTTTTGAGTTTTATTTGCATTTTACTCCTTTTTTTAATTAGATTATTTTTCCTCGCTTGATTAGGCTCAAGCCGGATTTATCTTGTTTTTGTGTTTGCGCTTCTGCACCGAGTATTTGGAGGCGACGATTGCAAGGTAGGACCAAGGTACCAAGGTTTCTGAAGTCGCGAGCTCATAGAACATCAAGGCAAGTTACAAATCCTTGATCATATCGAATCCCATGTCAATTAAATTATTTATTTATGGTTTTGCATTATTATTATTTGTGAATTGTTAATTGCTTAAAATAAAATATTTAGAATGACTTGTTAATTAGATATTTTCTACCACCGATAAATGCCATATTAAATTGTAGCCATACCCTTGACAGCCCTAGAAATAATTAAAATATTGTATAAATAATTGTAGCATACCTCATGCAAAGTTTTACGCTACTAAGGCTGTGGTCGTGGGCTGGTAGATTTGGAAAACTTGGAACTTGGAGCTGTGGGGCACTGCAACACAGTCTTTGCCCACCACTTTACCCTAGGGTGGAGGCTAGTGTGGAGATGGTGGTAGTGCCATCGTGCATAGTATGGTATGTGATTGGTTGCCTCGTGGAAAATGTACGGATTAGACCCTTACGCCGAGTAGATGACATAATGATCACTCAACCACATGTGTTGACTTGCAACCCTGGTTTAATAGCTGCTCAACTCGATTGAAACTCTACAGGCAGTAAGATAACGGGAGTTGGTATGTGGTCCGAAAAACCCATACCTAACAACGATAGGTCTCCACAACTCGGGCTCGGCGTTCCGTGCAGGCCAGCGGATACCCAAGGTTATGTGGGTCCCTAACCTAAGGATTGAGCAGTGAAACGATCTGATTCCTTAACTCAGTCATGAGGGTTAAGAATGCTTGTGGGTAAAGTTAGGCAACTCTGCAGAGTCAATTAAATGGTATTCGAATACGCCGTGCTCCCGGTTAATGGATCTGTGTCTATTGGTTGATTCTAGCAGCGAAGCATAAGTAGTTTTCACAAGTGTTTTAAATTGAATAGCTGGATAATCAACTTTGAAAGAAACCCCCCTTAATCTTAAGGAGTAGTATTTGGTTTTGGGTTTTCAAAAATGTTTGCAAATAAAAGTGCATCCACTCAAAATAATAAAACAAGTATACTCCCATCCTTTAGTGAACCATGCAATTAGCTAAAGTTAGGGTTTTTCCTTGTGACTTGCTGAGCTATTTGGCTCACAGCTTGCTAAACCCCTTCAGAGTATCAAGAAGTTAGTGAATGCTTGGCAGTCAAGGACGTCCCAAAAGAACCGTTCTTCAGTGAGGATTCGTGGTTCTAGGTCTCGTTCGCGCTCAAGCTTCCTAGTGTTTTGTGTGATGTAATATATTTCGGGTTTGCACGTCCGCTGTAGTAAAACTGATTAGTAAACCCTATATTGTAATATAAGTTAGATCTTTTGTTGTAAGCATGTTCTTTGTGATATTCTCTTACTCGATGCTCATGAATCGGCGAGTTTGGGTAGTTGCGGGACATCGAGTCTGCGCTGAAGCGGGGTGTTACATGCGCCTCCTCGCGTTATATTTGCATCGAAGAGGAGGCAGACGACAACGACTTGCAATTTTAGGGAAGGGGTTGGGGAGCTGTAATTGATTTTTTTTATTTCAAAAGAATTCTTAGCTGATTTTTTGTTTTAAATTTTTAGTCAACCTTTCTTAATTGAACTCCCTAACTGTTTTTATTCGAAAAAAATTCTTAGTTGATTTTTGTTGGATTTTATAACCGAATTTTGTTCTAAATTGAATTGTTCTGAATCGAAATAATTTTTTATCAATTGTTTTTTTTCGAATCAAATTTTTTTCTCACTGGAAACACGGTCCTCCGTCGCAAAGCCCAGAAAGCAAAGGGGAAGGTCTGGCCCAACGGGTGCTCGGCCTATAAAGGTAAGGAGCTTGGCTGACCTCGTCACAGACGCCCGTAGGCTAGTTGCACTCCTAAAAAAAATACGGCACAAATAATAGGAGGATGGACAAGGGTGGTGAAAATAGGCCATGAGTCCTTGCCCATCACACATACACTCCAGGCCAATCATGAAGCCGCAAGAGCAACTCAAGATCTTTCGAGTTTAGGGTAAAACCAAGGCCTAGCGCCAGCGTGTATACGAATACGGTTGGTGACTTATGGTAGATCTTTTATAACCTTAGCGTAAACGTTTGTGCGGATAAACCAAATACTAATAAACTGCTTTGAAAATACTGTCTCGATAAATTATTTTGAAAGGACGACAAAGAAGTTGTTCGACTTGTTTGTTCGAGAGGAGCTGTTATTTTGAAAGGACGACAAAGAAGTTGTCCGACTTGTTTGTTCGAGAGGAGCTGTAACCTATAAATCATAAGTCATAAATTAAAAAGAGTGGCCAATATGGTGGTACCACACCACTTGGACATCAACGAATAGTAAAGAAAAACAGTGCCGCGCTTGAGTACAGCAGCATATGACATGGCGGCAATTTATTGAGAGATCTAGTCCAGCCACTTTGGTCCAAGATAAATGCTCTCAACAAAAGGAGAAGAACAAATAGAATACTTGGGTGATGATGGGCGAGAAACGAAAGAACATGTGGAGGCAATGGTACCGAGGAAGAGGTCCATTACGGTTTAGGTAGCAGGGCCCGGTGCAACCTCCATGCACGTTCTTGAGCAGGACTGAAGATTATACTAGAGAGGCGCCGAAGTTATGAAATTAATAAATATAGGTGAAGAATTCTTCGAATGTTTTGTGCTGTTAAACTTTCCCAATGTCTCGTAGCATTTCTAATCTATCGACACGAAAGTTCAGCAACAGCCATTGCTGAGAATTCGTAGTTTTGGTAATTCATACGTTAGAAGTGCTATCACAATAGCAAGGTAACTTTTTTCTTTCTAGCAACTAGGGTAAACACTCCCAAGTTCTGACATCAGTTGAGTTTTGGATGCATTATTTCATTTCATAATGAGCAATTAAATAAATACTAATATATAGTACTCCCACCATTCAAAACATAATGCATGTAATTTCCGTTATCTTGTTTTAAAATATAGGACGTGCATGCAGTTTTAATGTTATTTTCTCTCTTTTGTCCTCATAAATCTTCACTCTCTCTTCAGAAATTTATGAATAATTCCCAAGACATTATCGCCATGAACATTATGGTCATTTCCCTCTACCACTTCATTTGTTTTATGCACTCCTTATCTCCCGTGCCCAAGTACAATACACCTTATAAAAAGAAACGGTGGAAATATTGCATTTAGAAAGTCATGGCCGTATTGCGTATTTAAAGGCCATTTCATTAGGCGATCAGGTACACAAGTTATTTTTCTCGAGAACACGCAAAAAAAAACTTATGTACCATTTCATTAATAGAAGAAGAAAGAGTATAACTAATCACCTAATCAAATTAGTCTCGTGAGAAAGTATAATAGAGCTTGCTTAGACCTCTTTTCAAATCAGAAACCGAAAAAAGAAAACATAAGAGATTAGAATAACATCAACAAAGGCAAACACAAGGAGAGGCTCCTCCAAAGCAGCTATTTTGCCGGGCGGGGGGAAGCAGGCTGCGTGCCTCGCGGCAGAAAGGGACCCGGATGGCAACCTTTTTCGCTCGGTGTATGCATAGGAACGGATGCTACCTTACAACTACATGCATTTTGCTCATCCCTCGCTAGCTACCTAGCACCTTGGCTCTTTCATCCTACAAGCAATAATTCATAGACAAGGGAGCACAAACTTAATTTCTATTGGTCTCTCTCGATTGTGGAACAGGAATAGTAAGGAGATCAAATGTTTCAAATTCCAATTCTACATGACATGGTGAATGATTTGAACCATGACATCAACTAGATAATTGGGTGGGAAAATCGATTGGACTACTGACTAAATAACTGTTTGGAAAAAAAACAACTACATAATGGGATAGGAAATCGATTGGCTTGAGCAAGGTCTTGTTTGAAATAGAAGATTTTCCATGAGTTTTGTAGCAATGGAGTCCCTTGTAACTTTTTCTTTTATATATATATATATATATATATATATATATATATATATATATATATATATATATATATATATATATATATATATATATATATATATATATATATATATATATATATATATATATATATATATATATATATATATATAGAGGACCAGTCCAGAACACGAACAAAAAACCCACATGAACAGGGAAAAAAGTAGAAATTCAATGTCATGTATAGAGGAATCCTATAGGAATTGAAAAACAGGAATCGCTCACAAGATATGTTTGGATGCTTCACAAAAAATTCAGGAATTTTGGATGCAGATGTTTGTTAGTAATTAAAAGAGAGAAAGGGATGATAATGTGCATCAGAATTGTTTTGACGCAGTAAAAGGTGTTCGGGTTGTAGAAATTGCTCTCTAGAATCCCATATGAAACTTTCCATTCACTACACCACAGCCTCAAAACAACGTTGGATGGTCAGTCGGCATAGGCCGCTTTAGTGTCGGACGGTCAGTCGGTATAAAACATATACCGACTGACTCTGCAGACGGATGTATGTGAAGTCGGTAAAAATATATACCGACTGACCGTACTTTTGCCGACTGACTGTTAGATGGTATAAGATTTACCATCAGACAGTGTGTTACCACATATACCGACAGACTATTTGATGGTATAGATATGTTTTACCGACTGATTGTCCAACGATACAATTAAAATAGATTAAAAAAAATAAAATCTGATTTGGCAGAATTAGTACATAGTAAACCATGTTCATTAATAATTAGAGAGCCACCATATCACATTCACCATCACAAATTCAGTCCCCAAATATATATAGGTTTGTCTTCCTTGCACCAAGTCAAAAAACAAAAGACACACATGGCGATGCATCAAAATGTACTAAATTGTTTGCAGTACACAATTCTTCTGAAAAATAAAATTAGCTTTGAAAAGACACCGGTTCAGGTGTAAGTGATCGAGTTGTATCCAGCTAGTGGCGCACAACACTTCTGAAAAATAAAATTAGCATGTAACAGGTGTGCTATGGCGAGTTGTCTACTATGGCGAGAATGTGCTAAAATCTTGTCACAGTGTGTATTTTGTGCAATGAACATGGTACTGTTTTTCATGCTCATATTGGCTAATTAAAGGAGACAAACCTTCACTGGTCTAGTCCTATTAGAGCAATCACTGGTTTTGAAATCCTTGTGTTTACAATTCTTGAAGTGCTAAATTACAACTTGCAAGATTTAAATACAAAAATTGGTCAGCTACTCTGTACGTGTGATGGCCTGGTACCATTTCTTGTATGATGATGGCCTCTTTGCTGAAATATCTTCTGCTCCTTGTAAATATTTCTTTGTGCAAGGGCATAATATCTTGTCCCCTACTGCTGAATTTCTAAATGCATAAGCTAGGAAACCGTTCACTCCTTGTAAATATTTCTTTGTGTGCCTACATGCAATATATTATGTAAAATCTCATGTTAACTACAAAACACTTTTAACATTTCAAAAGTAGTTGTGTTGTACCTAGGCTCATTATTGATCCATGTTTTATCCATACGCCTTTACAGGGAGATCATTGCACGTGAGCTTTTCAAATTCACTAAATTACTACAGATTAAACAACTCTAACCACAAGTTCTTAGTACATAAATTTTAGAGATCTTACCTAAACAGAGCAGTTTTGTATAAAATAAAATCCATCCTATGCATCATGAATAATACACTACTGAAAATAGATTTTTACCTTGGCCTGCAATATGAGCCTTCATCGAGTCGGCAAGGTCAATCAACAGATCACCGATGAGGGGCAAGGAGGTTGCTGTGCAGCCACAAAAGTCAGGCAAGCATCTCAAACATAGTTTTAACAAGATGCAAATGCAAACTAAATGGAGCATAAAAGGACATAGCAGCACATATAATTTAGCAAAATAGATCACTATAAGCTGCAAATTTAAATGAACTTACACTCAATAAAAAGTTGCTTCTTAGTTAAACAAGACAAAATTTATTTTACATAGAAGAAAAAAACACTCTGGCACCACTATTGGTACCACTGCACATAAGTTGAATTACAATAGTCTTTGTTCGGTAATTCTTGAGCAAAATTCTAAACAAGAATCCAACAGATATCGCATCAAAGTAGTGCACTCTTGAATAACCCAAGAAAATACCAAAGGCCACCAATAGGTGAATAACCAAATGGCAAGGCTACTGCAGATTGAAGGCATTATATTTTGAACATGAACTCTAGAAAAGTTGAACAACATATTGCTCCTGAAACTGAATAGCTCCAAAAATCTGCAGATGCATATATGCAAAAAAAAGATTAGTAGCATAAGTCTGATGTTTGCCGAACACTATTAGACGCAGCACCAATTCACCTTCCCAAAAGCCATCATTGCAGACAATTTTATAAGGAAATTACATGCAAATAATTGGGGGATCTGCTATAGAGAGGGATTTGAGTCAACTTTACCTCACTGGTCGAGATCCGGAGTGCTTGGAACTCAACATTCACATATATCACAAACTACTCCACATCAAAGTAATCAATTTGCAGTAAATTTGAGCAATAAGTGAAGAACTAAGAGAGAAAGTGAGGAGAATTAGAGCTAGACCGAGGGGGGAGTAGGTGAAGCAGACAGGAGGCCGATGAAGATGTCGCGAAGTGGTGGCGGTGAAGTGGATGCAGGCGGCGGCGCTCGATGTAGAGGAAGGAGCCGAGGCGGGAAGATGAAGACGCCGTCGGTGTCGGTGCGGTGGTGGCCGTGGCGGCGGCTGGAGAAGACGGAGAAGCTTGGTGGAGAGGTCGCCGCGATCGGCGCGGTGGAGCAACAGAGGCTGCGCCGTTGAGATGGCGCGGGAGGAGGCGCGGCGCTCGCCGGTGGATCTGATGGCGCGCTCGTCGGTGGTAGCCGAAGAGGAGGGTCGGTGAAGAAGAGAGGGCGCGAGGAGCGGTGGAGGAAGGGCTGCGGCGGCGAGAGATGAAGAAGAGCGAGAGGAGGCGGCGGCGTAGATAGGTGGAGAAGGGAGGCGGAGAAGGGAGGCGCGTCGGAGGAGATAGGTTGGCGGAGAGGAGAATGGGGCGCGACTGCGGAGTAGGGGTGGTTTGGCGACGCGGATGGAGAAGGCGAGAGGTGGCGAAGCGGTGGGAGGTGAGCGAGGGGCGCTGCGGAGGAAGGGCGGAGGCGGCGCGCACGGATTGGACGGCGGCCGTAGATCCGGAGAGGCGGCGATCGGTGGAGGAGAAGAGGCGGCCGGAGAAAGGTCTGTGGGGTGGAAGAGTGGGAGAAGAAGGTGGCGCGGTGGATGCAGACGGGAGTAGGCGGGTGGCCGCGGCGAGATGGCCGGCCTCGCGGCGCCGTGGCTGGAGAAGAAGGGGAGGAAGCAAAGGGGCGGCGGAAGAAGGAATACCGGGCTCGGTTTGTTCCCAAAGCGGCGCTAGGGTTATGAGGGAATTGGGGTTTCGGCATTTTGATGCTGTAGGTGGGTTGGGCCCATTACAATTCGCGCGAGGGCTCTGGTCATCTATACCGGCGAGACGGTTCAACGTATATAGCATGAATTACCGGTGCGATTCAACGCCTAATGTAAATAGATATACTAAAAAGCGATCAATCGGCAAAGGTAGGATTACCGACTGACGATTTGTCACCAACTTTTACCGTCTAACTGTCCATCGGTAATTATACATTTTTAGCGACAGACATCTGACGGTATTTTGGTGTTGTGGTGTAGTGATTCCGTACAAACTTTGGAGGAATTCAATCATGCATGAGATCTCTGACATCATGAGAAAATTTTCCTATCACGAGGATCCTCTATAATCTTTTCGATTGCTCGTTTGAGAACTACCATCTTTGACTCTAGAACTGAATCATTTCCTTGTATCTTGAGTTGTATCTATATGCAACTATTCTATCCCCCGATTAATATTCATATTTCATCTGGAGCAACCGAAGAGACCTCCTTGCAACTAATCATGCGTTTTAAGTTAAATTCATTTTGGATTCTACTACCTTGACATTCTCTATTATTTCTCAATCTCTTTATTTTCCATATTATTTTTCCTTGAGTTCGAGACGGCCCTCACGACCTGGCTGTTTCACTAGGAACTCTTAAATGTCGGGTAATTAATTAGCTATTTTACTTTGGAGTTCTGACTATATATGAACGCATGCATGGTATGCATTATGCTACATTGCGAGGACTGTTCCTTTCTCAGGATAGGGGAGCCGAACCCGGCCGGTACGTACGTTGGTTGAACATGGAGCTAGCTATGAGAGACAGTAGCTGCATGCTAGCAAGTAGCCAAAGATGGCTAGCTTTTGCGTGTGGCCGGATCTGAACGTGATTGATACGGCTAAGCACCATAAGCTCCGAAAAAAGGAGGTGAAGAAATATCCATGTAGATGCATGCATGCACATCTATCTAAAAGTTGCGAATTATGTGGTGTATGTGTGATAGCTATATAACTCCATGGAAGGCAGTTATATATAGTTTGTAGAGACTCTTTTTATATATGCAGGATTGATCGATAGTATATGAAAAGTTCTCTTTAGCATATATCTAAGCAAAAACCAACAAAAACAAAAGGGCAAAGATCTCCATGTGGTCAATGCCTACTCTAACAGTGATGTGTCTGTGATCGATCAATATGTTTCTGAAAGATAGCACTGATCCGTTCATCTATCATCAAACAGGTTATGACAATATACATTTGTATTTTGAAGCTTGATACATATACATTTATTTAGAGATAAATAGTATGAGGAAAAACTTAAAGTCTCACTACGATAGAAAGAGTCATCAGAGACGGTTCACAACTATCATCACAGAAGATTATTAAACCGTCTAAATTTATGTGTCTGTGAGGTGGTTATCACAGACGGCTCTTAAACCGTCTGTGATAATTACAACACAGACAGTTTTTTAAAAAAACCGATATCACAGACGGTTCTTAAATATAGCTGTCTGCAATATACCAATTATCACAGCGGTTGATGCCAAAAATCGTCTGTCATATGTCATATATCACAGACTCAAATATAGCCATCTGTGATATCTTACATATCACATACGGCTAATACAAAAAATCGCCTGTGATATTCATATAGCATAGACGGTTTATTGCTACAAACCGTCTGTGATAGTTATTTGAATATCTATATTATTTTCTATTTTTCGGCTAGCCTTAGAAAATGTTAGCCATTCCCACTGAAAACAGGCAAATATATTATATATATAGCATACGACAATCATTACACAGATCTCACAAATGAATTAAACAACTAAATAAACCATGTTGAGACTTTTCATCAATGCTTAAGACTTTCCATAAATCAATGACTTCCTGTCCAAACCGATGCATTTTCGAATTAATGAATGTTAACGGTTTGCTCGATATATTATATACCATTGCACTATGCACGTATGTAAAAGAAATCCAAAGGCAGGGAGCCTTGGTAACAAATTCTGAATGATTCGTCTTAGTGGGCATGATGTCGTCTATATGGTGGCAAACATAGAATTGACATACATTACCTTATAGCTACTGGTGGCACTGCAAAAATAGAATTACGTACATAAGTATTGTCAGTTCTAGAGGCATTATTACGAAGTGTGATATAGGATTGTCGTGTTGTAGCGGGTACTGAAAATCGCGTCCTGTGTCGCAGTGTGGCGCTGGATTTCTTTTATCTCTCTCCCTAGGCAATATAAGCACTGAATGACCTACGTGATTCTAAAAATTTAGTATTAGCCATTGCAAAAGAAGGGAAGACTAAAATAGAGTTATGTATGGATCAAGAGGAAATGAGTTTACCTGTCAAGTGTTTGTTGCACATGGGTGAAATCATAGCTGCTCCTAAGTAGGGAATCAAGGTATATTACCTTGCTCCACTTTGGTACAATCACAATCAGAATCCAGTAACCCCTAGTCATGTATATCACCATAGTGATTAATCCTAAATTCATGTTACATATAAAGTACAAATGAAACTTATATGACAACTAGTGAAGCACTTACTCCTGGTTGAAGGGTACCATGATGTAGTCTTTGTCAGTATAAGCAAGCAATCCTCTCGTTATGTAATCTTGGACAAAGGGTCGGTTATCGATGATGGATTGCTCATAGACCAAGTATGGGTCGAGAAAACCCACCGATTCTCGCCGTCGTCGAACTTGTTAGATCATGGATCTATACATAAACAATGAGTTATAACATTTATCAGTATTACATGATATATAGAACTTGATTGTACAGTACACTTATAGTGTCCAGCATCATAGAAGTGAGTCGTCGAGTTCTTCGAGATTGAATAATAAGAATAAGTCTTTGAAGGCCATGACAAAGTAGCCCGAGTCATGGAGGAAATACGCCTCCATGTATGTCATGATGAATCCACTGTGTCAGTTTGGCTTCATGTTGGACCTCTGCATGTACAAGGTATGCAAAGTATTGCAAACCACCCAAGCTCGGATAATTTTGATTCGAGGATCAATGACATTCTGAGCATGAACTTCTATTCCCTGGAAGGCGCATTACTCTTCTTCGATTGGGCTTAGCGTCTTGCTTGCGATACATTTTCGGCGTCGCTTTCATAGGAGCCGGTGCGTTGGCCTTCTGAAATGGAGCTTGAGGTGGAGTCATATAGCATTCTGTTTGATAGGCATGGTTGTGTGGAGATCGTAGTACAAAAAGGTCCAGGGTGATGCCCCTCTTAGACCACTGGACGAATGTGCGGACGGCATCCCCTGGTGTCATGATTTCTCCGTTTGGGGGCCTCTCCAACGGGACGGTCCTAAAGACATAATTAATCATGTCCACCTGGACCTTCGCAAAATCGTTCCCTAGCTGGGCACCATGCACCAACGTCTGTGGCAGGCATGGATACGCCAACCCCCGCCCAGCGTCAACAGGAATGGAGCCAACAACTCTGATTTTGAGGATGTACGGCGTGGCCTCCTACATAACGATACACGATGAGCTAAGACTTCCACCAGGTCTATCTATGTAGCATTTTAGAGATGTACGTTATCTGGATATCATCGGTAGGTAAATGGATGTTTCTATGTTTAGAAAGTGGCGCGGACGCGCATCTACTCCGACGTTGAGGGGGAATGGGTACTGTAATGACGGGTGGCTTGCGACTGGTTGCGGACTTCTCTTAGTTATTTCCTCAATGCATCTATCTCTCCTTGAAGTGAGGCAGTTATGCCCAAGTTTTGCGTCAAAGTCCCGTTTCATACTTCCCTCGCGCTCAGCCTTGGATCTCTTCCTACTCCTATATGCCTCGAAGTCGTTTGAGAATCCATGCCAACAAGATACGTAAAACCCTAGGCCTCACGTGCGACCTGAGTGCTCCTTGTTTCCAGGGCCGTGGACAGTATATCCCTCTCCCTGACTGCTTGGAAGGAGCCTTCCGAAGATTTGGTAGTCAATGTTTGCTGTTAGAGGCAATCATGTTATTTTATACCTAATGAAGTTATGGACCTATTAACATCTAGGTAATTTAACATATCTTACCAGGCGTTGGGACACTTTTTCATCTGTAGGGTTTTTGAAAGAGGTGACGCTTGAAGACATGGTTGGTGACCTCGCTCTTAACCAGTTTCAGGTGTTCTCCTTTGTGATCCCGGCAAATGGTGGGGAGACCTCTGATCGAATTGCAACTTCATCCTCTATCCCCCATTGCAGGATTTTACCTGTGTTCCCAGCGGTGCCAAGTCTATGAGGGTGAGTGTTTCGTGCCTAGATAGCCTTGTACGCCGCACTTTCCTGTTGAAATTCGGTCATCGTCTTCATCCGCACAAAGGCCTCCTATGTTTCCAGTAACACAAAAGGATACCTCGTGAAGGGCATGCGATCCTTGGTCATATATTGCATAACAAGCGTGCTCTTGAAGGTTTTCCACGTTTTTCCCATCGCGAGGAGTGCATGCTGCTGCACATGTTCCTGGACTTCTGCTAAGATCTCGGACGAGTTTGAAATTTCCGTCCATGACACATTTCTCTCTTTTGTCAAATCTTGCCAGTTTGCTATAGTGATGGGGCCTTGTTCGGTAAAATACTTTTAATTGCAACAGGAAGAAATCATGTCATTAGCACATAACAGTGATGGGACTTTATGCCAATTAATTTTAAATCTTGCATAAAAACAAGTTTCTTCATTTTGGCAAAGTAACCTGGCGGAACTTTCACATGATACAAGCACTGACACAGTTTAGCTCTCTTAGACTTTGACAGAGTGTAACAAGTTGGGGAAAAGTACGTTCAGTCTTTAGTGATCTCTATCGGTGCTAACTTAGTCCTGATGTTCATAGTGACCAAGTCACATCGTGCGTTGACACCATCTTTTGTTTGTCATGAATGTTCAGTAAGAGACCAATCAGACTATCACATATATTCTTCTTTACATGTATGACATCGATGCAATTGCAAACTTCTAAGTACTCCTAGTAAAGCAAGTCCCAAAATACTAACGTTTTCTTCCATATGTTCTATTGACGGGTCATCAATTTACATCCCTTTCCAAACACAACATCGATATCCTTGACTATATCGTAGACCATTTTCCAGCTAAAAGGCCTTGGTGCCGAATTATCCTCTTTTTTCGTCAAATTATTTTTTCATCTTGCGGTATGGGTGATGCCGTGGAAGGAACCTATGGTGACACATGTATATATTTTTGCACAAGTTGTTCAACCATACACTCTCACTATAATCCAAGCAGTACGGACAGGCTTTGACTCCTTTCGTACTCAATTCTGACAGGTTACCAAGGGCAGAAAAATTATTGATGGTGCATAACAACATGTTGTGCAGAGTGAAGTTCTCTCATTTGCCCGCATCCCATACCTGTAACCCTTCGTTTCACAGTGTCACATGATCTTCCACCAATGGTGCAAGATACACATCAATATCGTTCCTAGGTTACTTCATCCCTTGGATACATAGTAACATCAAAATGTACTTCCGCTTCATATACAGCTAAGGAGGAAGGTTGTACATGCATATATTCACAATGCAAGTGCTATGTTGGCTGTTCATGTTATCGAAAAGATTCTGTAGGACCGAAATGGCAACAGAGGGGGGGTGAATGGTGCCTTCAAAACTCCCCAAGTACTCACACAGCAAATCGAGTGAAAGAACTAGTTTCTCCGATCGAACACACGTGGTCGTAAGCCAATTGATGGTCGAACACCACATGGTCGAACACTTGCCCAAGCCGACAAAAGAAATCAAGCAGAGAATCTGCGCGGATAAAACAAGAGCAGAGAAGGACTCGTTTGCAGATTTCGAGTAACTAAGACTCTCTAGTCATTTGATCCTCAAATTTGAGACATCGAATGAATCCAACCTCGGAAAAGAAATTACCACGAAAAACCAAAGTCTTAGCTACGGTCAACAAAATCGAACTCAAAGCAGAGGACTTTAAGGCGCACGACCATTGAAACGAGAACTTCTGCAGATCGACTCTGCTCTCGGAAATGAACCGCCAAGAGGCCTTGAGACAGATTTCCAGTTACGAGCAAGTCGAAACACACCAAAGCGAGAAAGGACTCACGAAGAAGAGTAGAGAGAAAGATAACAAGAAGAGCAAGCTCTCAAAACAAATAGCAAACACAACAAACACTACATCTCATAACAAAAAATCATCTCGAGGAAGAGAGATGAATGATTGATCATGGAGGTTTCTCTGCCACTCCATCGGAGTACAAGAGCAACCGTGCTCTACCGAGAGACAACTCACGCAAATAGAGGCGAAAAATTCAGAGTGACTGGGAACAACCTCACCGAGCATCCGAGCTCTACCCTCTCTATTTATAGTCTTCTTGCTCTGAGGGAGAACCCGTTAACTCCCACCTAACACGGGTTTTACCACTCTCTTTACCCAGCGGCGAACGAGCTCGGTGCTTTACCCGTTACACCCAACGGCTCCACTACTTTACCCGTTAGCGCCAACAACTCCCGTGCTTTGCGGGGACACGGCTTCCTTTGCGCTTTCCGCATTTCTCCAAAATGCCACTCCGCTGCCTTCGAAGCTTCCTCACGCTTGCCGACACGCTTGCAACCACCTCACGGACCGTCGTCTTTGGCATCTCGGCCGATCACGACCTCGGCACCCCGTGCCTAGTCTCGACCATCCACGCCTCACCACGACTAGTCTCAAAGTCACGCAAACCATCACGAGACAAGCAAACCATTACATAGCACCGCTCACAATAGTATCCAATCACCAGGCGAAAAGAACTCAAATCATACTCTTACCAAGTCGTATACCGCCTCGACCGATCGGAAAAAGAGAACAATGAATGCACCCGACATCGACCACAAAATCAAGCCATACGACCGAATCGATGAGTCTATGATCATCGCTAACTTGCTCGACCACCCACAACTCGCTACGGCTTTAACGCTCAAAGTCTACTTCAACCAAAGTCGTTCGACCAATCGAAAAGATAAACCAACAAATGCACAAGGTCCACGACTTCATCACAAAGCCCTACGACCAATTTCCAGCTCAAATGGTCAAGTCTGCGAGTCATCGACCGATTCCAATCTGCGTCGCGAGCACGTCCGACCACGCCGCATTTGCTCGTAGTCGTGAGAGTGCCGACTACTCACGTGGTCGTAGATTTGAGTGCCGACTTCGATCGCGACCCACTGGCGTGGTGAAGCTGCATTCGACTACGACCAACGTGATCGTGAACGACACGAATGACCTTCGACCAAGCCCAAAATGGTGGTATACGCTACAACGTGGTCGTAAATGGTTCATGGCTTCGATAGTGCTGGCGTGGTCGTGAACATCTCGGCTGGGTTCCAGCTGCGGCAACATGGTCGTCGAGTCATTTCGACCATGACCAAGATACGACTAAGGCAAAACCAGTCTTAAACTTCCGGAGACCTACGATCACGGCCAAGCGTGGTCGTAACCTATTCGACCACGACCAGCGTGGTCGTGCGGCCTTCGACCACGGCCAGCGTGGTCATGCGGCCGACCACGGCCAGCGTGGTCGTCGCGCCTTCGACCACGGCCAAGCGTGGTGGTATCCGATCGCATGACTTTCGACCACGACCAGCGTGGTCGTGATAGCTGCGAACACTTCGCGGAGGCTACGACAATGCGAACTAGCACAAACCTCAAAACTAAACTCAATCTTCCTAGAACAAGAGTCAATTACTCATCACAACCATGGGGTGCCCTTCACATGGTCTCTCAGATTCATTCCATCTGTACTCAACCCAAAACTTATATTCCTCGGTTCTGCAGTGAAGTCTACAAACATCCTATCGATGTTCTTCCGCTGGGCAGAATTAGCAATGTCAATAAGCTAAGCGTAACTAAGAAGTTCTAATTGAGGCCAAAAAGAGTGCTACAAGTCCGAGAATGAAGCATTTGTTGAAGTACTTGATTCTTGTTGTGGCTTAAGTAAATTGAGCACAAATGACATATTTTGTTTTAAATTGAAGGTTGTTGACAACCAGATTTTTGTTTTGTCATATGCTAGACCTCAAGCCTTATGCGACTACTCCAAGCGATAAGCTTAAGAAGATAGTCTAGGTCATCCAAAACTCCCTCTAAGTTCATGCCAAGTGCAATGGCAAGCCGTCTCATAGGAGAGAATTGGTGAGATCAGTTTTTTCGCACAAAAGAGATCTTTTTGCATTTTAACATGTAGTACTAACTTATGCATCATCAAAAGACTACAATAGCTCAATCTAAGGCTCGATAGAGATTCAACGCTCAACTTAGCCTATTTGACATGGCATGAATCATAAAAGGATAGCTAAAGCAAGACTAGACTCAAATGCGAGCATGACAAGTTTTAATTCAAGTTGAGCAATTTTAATTAACTTATCATGGCAAAAGCAAGTCTACACATATGAAGTCATGATAAATCTAGCAACTGAAGCATAAATCATGGCAAGGTGTAAAGCATTAAAGCATGTCATAACAGGATAATAATCAAGGCTCAATGCAGATTGATTATAATGCGAAATGCTGAAAATGCATGAAAAAACCAGCTCCCCCTCAACATTAGATGCAACTTTTAGTTCAAGTTGAGTTATGTCACAATTAAGCTCCAGAAGCTCCCAAAAGAACTCTCCCTGAACCAAAGCAATAAATCGAGAAGCTGGCAAATAAAACCAAAACAGCCATCCTTAAAGCATAGATAAGATATAGAGACAACTATGGCTCAGACTGACTCTCATCTACCCCATATGATTCGAGGACAACCAGCTGACAGTAAATCACACACTAGAGAGCAAACACGTACCCTGTCTACCTGAGGGTGGCCCAACCCTCGCTAGAACCTACAAGAAGTGAGTGAGCTCAATCTAGAGAGATAAGTAACAGCTAGAAGAAACATCCTAGAAGCACAAGATAAGAGAAGAAGTCTAAACAACTAGACAAGAGAAGCACTCTAACCTATGCTAGAAGGACTAAGCCCGATGCACCCCAAGTGCAAAGCAACAGAAATGAGACAGAAGCATAATCAATATAGAAAAGCAATAAAGCCCAAAGCTCCCCTCACTACTGATCAGTAAGGACACACCACCCAAGCTCTCCCGTAGAGCTGAAAACCTCGAACTATCCAAAGGCTTGGTGAAGATGTCGACCAACGGTGGTCACTCTCCAAACTGGAGCACTATATCGCCCTTCTCTACATGGTCTCGAAGGAAGTGATAACGGATATCGATGTGCTTGGTCCGAGAGTGTTGCACCGGGTTCTTAGCAATGTTAATCGCAGAAGTGTTATCACAAAAGTGGAACACTGCCGATAACTAACCCAAAGTCCCGCAGGTCGAAGCCATCCAGTACTGATGCGGCGGTGGCTGCAGCAACATACTCGACCTCTGCGGTGGGTGTGCAACACCGGATGCTTCCTAGAAGACCAAGAGAGCGAGAGAATTGCCAATGAATTGGCAAGTGCGAAGTGTGCTCTTCCTATCTATCCTGACCGAAAAAAGTCTGCGTGCGAGAAAGCTCTCAAGGAAAGACAAGATGAGGAAGAGTACGGATACCATAGTCAATGGTAGCTCGAGGTACCGAAGATGCGCTTCACCGCTTTGGCGGTGAGATCGCGAGAGAGGCTCGAACGAGCACACGGACACACCGAGAAGTGTATGTGCGGTCTCGAGCGATGAGGTAAAGAAGGGAGCCGATCATACTTCAACTCTTTACGATCAAGCGGCTCGCCGTCCTCATTCAGGTCAAGATAGGTGTAGAAGCCATGGGAGTCGACACGAGCTTACCATCGGTCATGTCGGCGTCTCGGGAGATCACGAGTGTACTTTCACGATGAAGAAATGTACCTCTCAGAGTGCGCTTGATTTGGAAGCCAAGGAAGAAGGTCAACTCGCCCATCATACTCATCTCAAACTCGGTGCTCATGACATCCGAGAAGCTGTGAAACAGTATGGGAAGAGCCGCCAAAGATGATGTCATCGACATAGATCTGGGATGACGAGAAGGTCATTGCCATGACGGCGGATGAACAAGGTCTTGTCAACTTTACCCATCTCAAAACCATGACTTAACAAGTAGGACTTAAGCCTCTCATACCAAGCTCTAGGGGCTTGCTTAAGTCCATACAAAGCTTTGGAAAGCTTGAAGACATGGTTAGGGTATTTGGGGTTTTCGAAACCAGGAGGTCATCGGACATATACTTCTTCCTCAATGAAGCCATTAAGGAAGGCACTCTTGGCGTCCATCGGTAAAGCTTGAAACCTTTAGAAGCTGCAAAGGCAAGCGGGATTCTAATGGCCTCAAGTCGAACTACGAGGGCAAAGGTCTCCTCGAAATCCGGACCGTCAACACAGGAGAACCCCTGAGCTACCAGTCTAGCCTTGTTTCGAATAACCACTCCTTCCTCGCTCTGCTTGTTCTTGAACACCCACTTAGTTCCAATGACATTGTGACCTTGCGGGGGCTCGACAAGCGACCAGACCTTGTTTCTCTCGAAGTTTTCTAGCTCCTCATGCATGACATTTACCCAAGACTCGTCGGAAAGAGCATGAGAAACATCTTTGGGCTCGAATGAGGCAACAAAGGCAGAATGGAGACAGAGTGAGACATGCAGATTTTGAGCGTGTGACTCGCTCAAAGAGGTCTCCAATCATCTGCTCGGAAGGATGTCTTTTCGGATATGTCGAGGAGGTTCGGGATGGGATGAAGAAGTGGCCTCTACCTCGTGAGTGATGAGGTAGGAGCAGAGCCACTAGCTCCGAGAAGAAGCGAGAGGGCATGTCTTGATCTCCACGAGGTGCGGTGGAAGAAGGCACCTCAAGGGGTGGATGAGAGACTGGATCGTAGACAACCCTCATCTCCATCATCCTCATCATCCACGAAGATGGGCTCGGACTGCTCTAAAGAACTGAGATATCGAGCCTAGTCCCGGTGGCCTCGTCGAAGGTCACCTCACGAGTCTCTACCAATTTGCTAGACTCATGATTCCAGACCCTATAAGCCCGCGAAGAAGGCGAGTAACCTAGAAAGATCCCATCACAAGAACGTGACTCGAACTTATCTAGGTTCCCGGACTTGAGAATAAAGCACTTGCAACCAAACACACGAAAATGAGAGGCGCTGGGCTTTCCGTATCTCAACTCATAAGAAGTGCGGTGCAAGTGTGCCTCGAAAAAACTCTATTTGAGACATGTCACGCGGTAGCTATAGCCTCAGCCCAAAACTTCAGGTGTAGAGTACTCATCAAGCATCGTCCGGCCATCTCGACCAAGTGCAGTTCTTCCTCTCCACAACGCCATTTTGTTGTGGGACGTGCGGAGAAGAGAACGGTGCTCTACACTGTCTCACCACGAAACTCTCAAAGTAGGAATTCTTGAACTCCGTGCCATTGTCACTTTGTGTATCGCTCGTAAGGCACCGGGAGCTCAACAGAAAGCCTACTGAAAAGACCTCGGAAATGTGAAAATGTCTCATCCTTCGAGGCTAAGAAAAACACCCAAGAATACCTCGAGAAGTCATCGACCACAACAAGAACATACCACTTCCCTCCTGCTGACTGCACTCGAGCTGGTCCAACTGTGTCCATGTGGAGCGGTGTCCCGTCATCGGTCATAGTGCTTGTGACCGGAGGGTGAGAAGCGGCAACCATCTTGCCGTGCCGGCATGGAGCGCAAACAAGATCTTTGACCATCTTGAGTTTCGGCAGACCACGAATGAGATCGTGACCGCTAACTCGAGTCAAATGGTCAAAGCCTATATGACCAAGTCTCCTATGCCAGAATGAGAGGTCGCGGGACTCAGAAGCAACTAAACACCTGAGAGGATCACGGAAGACTCGAAAAATCAGCACGAAAGATCCTCCCATAACGAGAAATCCATAAACCGGACTACCGAAAAGTCAAGAATTTTGCAAGCGTTTTCTTGAAGCTTACCTCGAAACCGTCATCGGTGGTCGAGAAACGGAAAGCAAATTGTCTGCAGCTTACTAACCAAGGCAACATCCTTAAGAATAAAAGAAGCATTAACATGCACGCACCTTTGGCGATGGCGCCCGCACGGCGTCTCAAGGTGATCGTCTCATCACTGGAGCGCGGGCTAGGGAGGAGAACCAACGGAGTCTCCGGTCATATGACGAGAACAACCGAGTCTACAAGCCAAACCTTCTCCTTCCCTACCCGCGAACTGAGTCAAGCAGAGTAAAGTATCGATCTTGGGTAAATCAAGAGTGATTTTGGCAACCAATCTTGAACAACATGTCGAAGCGGATGAAGTCGTCAAGCACGATGACCTCTATCTACCCTACGCTCTCGTGACTCAAAGAAGCGAAGGTGCGTGGCGGACTGAAAGGCGCATGCGGGTCCGATCGCTACGGGAGAGCGAGTGGAACACCGCAACACGCGATCACGCCGCGGTAGCTATCTCGATGGAAGAAACGAGATCTATCCTCGGGACGGCGGAAGACACGATCGAGGCAGCATGAGGACGGAAAACGAAAACTCGGAAAAACCAAGTCCTCTATGCTGCCTAAACTTCGCAACAGAGCAAACCTAGACCTCGTGTTGGTCTTAGGTGTACTCGAATCTGGGTGACCACGAATACCCTAAGAGACTCAACACGGTCTCTGCGCGATCTTGACGCGCTGAAGCATCTCTCGATCGAGTGCCCATCCTTCGGCGAGAGGGTGCAGTGGTACTTCACCTTACGAGAGGTGGGAGTAGCACGAAGAGGCTTCGCTTCGAGAGGTCGAAGCAACGGTGGAATCACCTTCTTGTCGAGATCCCTTGGACAAAGCCCGCGATTTGAATTTAACATCGTCGGACACTGGCTCAACCTCGATCACACCTCCTAAGATGGGTCCGAGAATAGCGGTGGATGCTTCCTCATGTCCTCATAAAAATCATATCCTAGACCTTGATTAAATCGCAAATTTTAAATGGTCGAGAATAAGATTAAGCTTCTTCTTGCGCCTACAAATCTCTCGAGAGTGTTCATAAGATCGACACTCCCGAAAGAGAGAGGTGCGGGAAGAGCAAGGAGAAGAAGGAACAACAGGGGTAAGGGAGCGGATGAAGAACCAATAGCGAGAGGTGCGAATGGCTTGTGCACGCACACCCAGGCTCGAATGGGCAGTCCTATCGCTAGCGAGGTTGGTTCACGTCGCTAAGCGTCTCAACCTTACCACGAGGCTTCTCCCCTTATCGGCCACGACAATACAAGCGGATGGTGGCTTCTCTAGTAGGTCCTTGGTTAGCTTCACACATTTCTCATCCAATGCAACCAAGTCGATTTTAGTTTGTTACAATTAATGCATGGTGAGCTAACGGGGTCCTTAGAAGCATCTTGAGCCAACTTCCTATCATGATCAATCATTTCTTGAAATCTGTTTAGAGACGACTTCAAGTTCAGCGATTAATTTAGGATAGTTCAAACATGAATCAATCGGCTCAAGCAAAGAAGCTTGTAGTTCAGCAATTTTATGATCGCCTGTTTAAGTTCATCTTCAAGTTATTGCACTTTTCACAAGACTCGGGCAGATCAAGGAGCATGGCATAAGGTCCTCTAGCGAATGTCCTCAACCTCACATGAGGTGGGAGAAGTAGTCTCATCGGTAGTAAGTAGAGTAATGACCATCCTACTCAATTCTAACTCAGCAAGCGGACTAACATTCTCCACTTTAAGCACATCAAGCTCGAAGATAAACTATCATGAGAGGTCCTTAGTTTCTCCATGTCTCCAAGCAAAGCACGCATGTATCACAATCGTCACGGAGGGAGCGGATGTAAGTGAAGTAAGCTCCGTGACGATCTGTCTACTTCCTTCTCTAACTCGGTACACCTAGCCCTAGCTCTAGTATGAAAACCTCCTAGCTTAAGAAATGCTTGATTGAGCTGGTCGTAGGTGGGGCATACCTCGTCCGAAGTCGGAGTACAGCTCATTTGTCGTGAGTTCGCCCTCGAGGTCATGAAGCACATCTTGGAGAAGTCGCCGCCATCCTTGGGCTCTTGGTCACCCGTCCCGTCGTCGTCGCTCCATCCTCCACCTCGCTGAGGTCGAGGTCGTCGAAGGCGGTGAGGACGCGGTGGAAGAGCTTCTTGGCCTTCCGAAGTTGCGGAACTTCTTCTTTCCGTCTGAACCGGAGGCTTCTTGTTGCGGTTCTTGTCGGTGTAGTCGATCTTGCCCGAACCGCCAAATCAGCTTTGCCCTTCTCCGTTTGGGCGGTTGCCGAATGTGGTTGGGGCCACCACACTCGAAGCGAGATCACGAGTCCTCCTCTCTTCTGTCCCTCCTCCTTGTAAGCATGGGAGAATCTTGAGCAAGGAGGGCGGTGATCATCCGCAAGTCGCTCTAACTGATCATCGGTTATGTCACGAGAGCGACAAGGGAGAAACGCAAGAAGAATCGGAAGAGAGACCGAAGCGAGTTGGGATGCGTGACTAGAGCCATCGATTGTGACTTCGACTTGCGAGAGACAATGTCAATCTCGTGAGTCTTGAGGCGCGAGTACGCGCATCAAGAGTCAAAGTCGAGAGGTCCGTAGTGTCCTTGATGGTAGTCACCTTCATCTCCCAAACACGAAGGTCGAGCGCGGCGGCATTTGTCGGCGTTATCCGAGTCGGGTATGTGAGACCGACCGCTCGGAGGTTGCTCGAATCTTGTGAAAACGCGCAAAACACTCATCAAGGACTCGCCAACAGCATTTCAAACTTGTTGTAATCTCGCTTGAATCGTCTGTCTCACCGTCTTTATCTGGGTGGTGCCCTCATGATAAGCATCGAGGTCTCCCAAATATCGAAGGCGGACGAAAGATGAGATATGCGGTCAAACTCGCTCGACTCAAGCCACGGATTATGATGTTCCTTGCCTTAGAGTTTGCCTCAACATCATGCATATTTCCAGCATTAATGTTCTCATCGGCAGAACAACAAATCTAACCTTCACCTTCCGCCAAATGGCATACCCCGAGCACGGATGTATGTTTCCATTCGGCTCTTCGGAAGGGTAATCCGGCCATCAAAGGCGGGAGGCTTGGTCGAGTACTTGTCCGTCGCCATGGCTCTTGAGACCGGTTAAGATCTATTGAAAAGAGCTAACCGGCTCGATACCAATTGTAGGACCGAAATGGCAGAGAGGGGGAATGGTGCCTTCAATACTCCCAAGTACTCACACGACAAATCGAGTGAAAGAACTAGTTTCTCCGATCGAACACACGTGGTCGTAAGCCAATTGATGGTCGAACACCACGTGGTCGAACACTTGCCCAAGCCGACAAAAGAAATCAAGCAGAGAATATGCGGATAAAACAAGAACGGAGAAGGACTCGTTTGCGATTTCCGAGTAACTAAGACTCTCTGGTCATTTGATCCTCAAATTTGAGACATCGAATGAATCCAACCTCTGGAAAAGAAATTACCACGAAAAACCAAAGTCTTAGCTACGGTCAACAAAATCGAACTCAAACAGAGGACTTTAAGGCGCACGACCATTCGAAGCGAGAACTTCTGCAGATCGACTCTGCTCTCGAAATGAACGCCAAGAGGCCTTGAGACAGATTTCCAGTTACGAGCAAGTCGAAACACACCAAAACGAGAAAGGACTCACGAAGAAGAGTAGAGAGAAAGATAACAAGAAGAGCAAGCTCTCAAAACAAATAGCAAACACAACAAACACTACATCTCATAACAACGAAATCATCTCGAGGAAGAGAGATGAATGATTGATCATGGAGGTTTCTCAGCCACTCCATCGGAGGTACAAGAGCAACCGTGCTCTACCCAGAGACAACTCACGCAAATAGAGACGAAAAATTCAGAGTGACTCGGAACAACCTCACCGAGCATCCGAGCTCTACCCTCTCTATTTATAGTCTTCTTGCTACAGGGGAGAACCCGTTAACTCCCACCTAACACCGGGTTTTACCACTCTCTTTACCCAGGCGAACGAGCTCCAGTGCTTTACCCGTTACACCCAACGGCTCCACTACTTTACCGTTAGCGCCAACAACTCCGTGCTTTTGCGGGACACGGCTTCCCTTTGCGACTTTCGCATTTCTCCAAAATGCCACTCCGCTGCCTTCCCGAAGCTTCCTCCCGCCTTGCCGATTACGCTTGCAACCACCTCACGGACCGTCGTCTTTGGCATCTCGGCCGATCACGACCTCGGCACCCCGTGCCTAGTCTCGACCATCCACGCCTCACCACGACTAGTCTCAAAGTCACGCAAACCATCACGAACAAGCAAACCATTACATAGCACCGCTCACAATAGTATCCAATCACTTGAGCCGAAAAACAGAACTCAAATCATACTCTTACCAAGTCGTATACGCCTACGACCCGATCGGAAAAGAGAACAATGAATGCACACGACATACGACCACAAAATCAAGCCATACGACCAGATCGATGAGTCTATGATCATCGCTAACTTGCTCGACCACCCACAACTCGCTACGGCTTTAACGCTCAAAGTCTACTTCAACCAAAGTCGTTCGACCAATCGAAAAGATAAACCAACAAATGCACAAGGTCCCGACTTCATCACAAAGCCCTACGACCAATTTCCAGCTCAAATGGTCAAGTCTGCAGTCATCGACCGATTCCAATGCGTCGCGAGCACGTCCGACCACGCCGATCGCTCGTGAGTCGTGAGAGTGCCGACTACTCACGTGGTCGTAGATTTGAGTGCCGACTTCATTGCAGCCCACTGGCGTGGTCGGCTGCATTCGACTACGACCAACGTGATCGTAAACGACACGAATGACCTTCGACCAAGCCCAAAATGGTGGTATACGCTACAACGTGGTCGTAAATGGTTGGTGGCTTCGATAGCGCTGGCGTGGTCGTGAGACATCTCGGCTGGGTTCCAGCTGCGGCAACATGGTGCGTGCGAGTCATTTCGACCATGACCAAGATACGACTAAGGCAAAACCGGTCTTAAACTTCCACGGAGACCTACGATCACGGCCAAACGTGGTCGTAACCTATTCGACCACGACCAGCGTGGTCGTGCGCGCCTTCGACCACGACCAGCGTGGTCATGCGGCCTTCGACCACGCCAGCGTGGTCGTCGCGCCGCCTTCGACCACGCCAAGCGTGGTGCGTAACGATCTTGCATGACTTTCGACCACGACCAGCGTGGTCGTGATAGTGCGAACACTTCGCGGAACTACGACAATGCAGAACTAGCACAAACCTCAAAAACTAAACTCAATCTTCCTAGAACAAGAGTCAATTACTCATCACAACCATGGGGTGCCCTTCACATGGTCTCTCAGATTCATTCCATCTGTACTCAACCCAAAACTTATATTCCTCGGTTCTGCAGTGAAGTCTACAAACATCCTATCGATGTTCTTCCGCTTGGCAGAATTAGCAATGTGTCTTATCATTCCATCTTTCTTACGCTCCTCCGAGTGTCAACGCAACAATCTTGCATCTTTTCAGTTCTCAAATAAACACTTTATGGAGAATTATAGGTAGACACCACAATATCTTAGCATGAGATTCTTGCTTCACCTCGATGCATTCGCTGTCATCGGAATCATTCTTGCGCTTGTATCGGGATGTTTTGAACACCAGACAAACGTGTAATTTTGCATACTCTTTACGGTAGAGGATACAATCATTCAGACATGCATACATTCTTTCTGTTTCAATTCCCAATGGACAAAGAACCTTCTTGGCTTGGTAGATGATTCTCGGTAATACATTTCCCTCTGGAAGGATATTCGCTAGGAGACATAACAATATCATGAAACTCTTGTTGGACCAACCATTACTTGCCTTTAATTTTAGCAATTCAAGAACAGATGACAACCTTATATATTGTGGGTTGCAATCTGAGAACAATGGTTTCTCCATATCCTCCATCAAACCCTTGAATTACCAAACTCTCTCTTACTATAGTTTCCTTCTGCATCGCGTAGCTTCTGATCCAGATTGTCATCTACGACTTATCCTCATTAAAAGTACAGTCCACAACCTGCATATTGTTGTCTCCCTCGACACCTTCCTATATAATCTTCTCTTCACCGTGACTGGTCCAATATGTATACCTCTTTTTGAAACCCCATTCGAATCAAGTGAGCTTCGATCTGCGTTGAGTTGGTAAATATCTTCAGATTATCGCAATCAATGCATAAGCAGTACATATATTCCATCCACTTCTTCAACATATCCTACTCGGCCGCTCTTCTAAAAGCAAACACGCTATTAATGTGCTTTTTACTTACACGATTTTTAATGTACATCCAGTTTCGATTCATCTACACTACACATGTAATAAATTAGTGTTAAATTAGATTACTAATGCTACTATAGCTAGCCAGCTACGTACTATTCATGAAGTAATATATATCAAGCAAAAATTAATATATTGAAGTAAATTAGGAGTATTGATTCATTCTTAATTTGCAACAAATTACTAATTAAGCTAGATCTAAATCTAGCTATAATCTCTGTTTATTATAAGGCATATAAATTAGAAACAAATACTAACCTCTAATCAACAAGCTAGAATAAATCGATCTACAAGCAGCTATATTTACAATTGGAATGCTTCCTCAAAGCCGACCGCCTTCTTCAATGTAGCGCAATGAAGATAGATCTGTTGTTCCTGGTTTGGCTTTGTATTAATTAATGACGCAGCGTATCCCAAACACATCTCACCACAAATTGTCTGTAATATGTAATTATCATAGACGGTTTGTGTTAATAACCGTCTATGAACTATTACAGACGATTCGTATTAATAAACGTCTATGATATGTGCAGATATCATAGACGATTCGTGTTAATAATGTCTATAAACTATCGTAGACGGTTATTAATATAAACCGTCTGTGATAGTGGCTCATCACAAATATCACAGCCGGTCTGTATTAAAAACCGCCTGTGATAGTTCATAGATGGTTATTAACACGAACCATCTGTGATATTTGCACGCATCACAGATGGTTATTAATATGAACCGTCTATGATAGTGGCTATAAAACTGTCTGTAATAATAATAGCGCAGACTGTTCCCTATGAACTGTCTGTAATGAGATGTGTAATATAGGTTATTTTGTAGTAGTATCTTTTCCTTCAAATAAATCCTTTAAAGGCCTTTCCAAACGCAACAACTATATGATTTGCAAACCAAAAAAAAAGTAAGTGACCTATTTTTTGTGGAAATTTTCCTTTTTTTTCAAGAGTACATTGAGAACGGACATGCACCATATTTCGAAGAGGGAAGCGCAGAAGCACTAGATACACTCTCATAAAGCCCTATAGCGGATACATGTTAGTTATATATGTAATCGAAACCTATTTCATTTTGAATAGTATTTTTTTTAAAAATCTTTGGAATGTACATATGAAAAAATAATAAGTAACCCATTGTGAAAAATATTTAATTTGCGATTATAAGGAAAATGCACACGCGCACACACGTGAGTGTGTCCCTTAGTACACACATAGAAAAATAGAGACTGGATATAAATTCACGACCTTACAAGATTTCTACTGAAGTACACACACATGCACAAAGGTTAACACCAGAATTTGAACCCTATTGAGAGAATTCGTACATCCACAACTCGTCTCTACTATCCCAATAAGAGGTGATTTCCAAATATTTTTAACTGTTACATATAATAATTTACTATAATAAAAGCTAATGACCAAACTATGACATATGTTTGGAACATGGCAATTTTGTGAGAATTTCGAATAAAATGGTTCAATTTCCACGGAAATTACCTTGCAAAAATTCAACGCATGCCTGGTAACCTGTGACTCTAATAATTTTTTATAGGGAGTTTGTCACATCTGAAATTCAAGTCATAAGTAAGAATTGAAGCACCTGAATGATGCATATGTTATATTCCAACATTAATTTTACATAACCAGGATGTGTGATGCACGCAACTGCGACTCGCACAGGCAGACCTTCGCCGGAAGCGTTCGCCACATAGAAGCAACCTATCGTCCAGAGAACTGAAGACCGTAGCTGCCACGTTTAGAAGACACCAAGCCGCCACGTGCATGTCCTATGTTACGATGGTGACAGCAGGGCGTTCTTGAGGCGTCGAGCGATAGTAACAACATTTTCTCTGCTGTCATAAGAAAAACATTTTCCCTGAGCGAAATAGTAAGTGACAACGTTTTTCTTTTTCCAGTTATGCATGAACTGGCACGAAATGCTGTTTGACAGAATGGAATTTGATCGCTGGGTAGTCCATTCTTCGATTGCTTCCAAGCCAAACCATTTATTTTTTTCCTCTGACCAAGTTGTTACAACATGAAAGCAACACGAAATTCTTTTTAAGGCTCCGTTTATTTTGGTTTGAGCAATGTCATATACATATGCGCACCAAGGAATCGTATCCTCTGATACGCACACAGTTCCACGCCTTGGTTATGTAGATCCCATATGTTTGATTTGCAAATGAACGCTCTAGATCAACTTCTGCAGTAAAACCGCCGTAGTCTTTTGCTACGATACTTTTCACTGTAATCCTGGCTATATAGTTCTCTGTCTTCCCACACCTTTCTCACTCTTTTATGCGATTCCGCGAACGAATATTCCATGTAAAAGATAGCTCACGTGGCGAGCATTCTCTTTTACTTGTCTGTCAAGATATCAGGCCTATTTGATATAGCTGCAGCTTATACCTTTTAGCTGAAATTTTTGAATTTTAACTATTTGTAATAGAGATTACGAAGAGAGATATACTCGCTGGTGATTTTGGTTGATACAGATATTAGGCTTTTAACGTGTACTACAATTAACTTGTAGACCCCATCTTAAAAAATATTATATTTAAAAGTTATGTACTATAGCAAAAAACCAAAAACCGCTTTTAGAAGCGAACAAGCCCCTTGAGTCTTCTTAATTTTACTTGCCAGCTAAGACATCGACATAGTTTTAATATACACCTCTTAACTTATATTGCTTCTACTTTCTTCTAATTATATGTCATAGAAAATATAATATATATATATGGCAAATATACTATATTATTCTCAAGTAATGAATCTAAATGCTTTTTATAATAGTGATCAAATTTTATAATTTTAGAAGTAGAGCTATGTCTCATCTATTATATACTAAAACTAATGACAGATGATTTCCAGTTGCAAAGAAAAAAGAAGTAAAATGTTAGAAATTCTAAAAAAAATCAAAATGTCTAGCCCTCAATTGGTGGGTTCTAATTTTAAAGAATTGGATTTAATAGTCATAAAGAATTTGATTTAATAGTCAGCTTAGAGGTATAAGATTCTGAAATAATTGTAAAATTAAAAATCTAGCCCTTAATTTGGTGTGACCTAATTTTAAAGACTTAGATTTTTTGAAAGATTTAATTAAAGGCTTAGATTTTGATAGTTGGCTTAGGTATATTAATTTGAGATAGTTTTGAACATAAGAAAAAAAAACATCTAACCCTTAAAATTTGGTGGACCCGAATTTTAAAGGATCATACTTGATAGTTAGCTTAAAGATATACTCCCTCTGTCCCGCGATATAAGTTCGACGTGTATATCTAGGAAGCACATCATTTTAGTAATATTTAATAGAATTGAACCATAGATGCTTCTATTAGATAGCATAGTACCACTCTTTCTATTAGAGACAAATAATCTAATTTTATTAAATATTACTTAAATAATGTATCTTTTAGGTATACATATTAGACTTATATTGTGGTACAAAGGGATTATTAATTTTAAAAAAAGAGACAAGTATGACGATCTATATATACTAATCGGCTAGTTATGCTAAAAAAAGAGCTAACCAACCGATGGCTAGTCCAACTAGTAGGATACTTACCAGTCAAGCTTCAAGTCTCGCTAAACATGTTAAATGGGTTTACTGTAGATTTTTGGTATTTGATGGATTGTTGAGTCTCGAGGATACCAACTGCACACTTGGAGAAAAAGGAATTAGTAGACTGGTGGCTGGCTGGTTGAAGCCATGAGGTCGAATTCGGCGCGATCATCGACTGCTAAAACTACATGGGGACATCCATGAAAAAACAAATATAACGAAACTGTCTTAGGAAATAAGAAGCTTCATAATCAGATCAGCCACATACAACTTTAGAGTATATAAAAAATAATCTCTCCTTTGCTCATGAACTACAAACCGATACAGATAAACACAACGCTGCCAGCAAAAGTCGGGGCAGAGTTGAGAACTCATCAAACGGAACGCTTCTGGATCTTGACCAGAGATGTTGTCATATTTTTTTTTTAACCTAGAGAAGATGTCATATTGCTAGTCCTATGAAAAGAAGTTTTGTTCGAGCAATGTTCCTGCCTTGAAGAACAAACAATTCTAACAGAATCCACTCCAACTTAGGGCACTTTCAATAACACCATCTCAACAGTCTATTAGCTATATTAAATAAATAAAATCCTATATAAAGGAGAGAAAATATGATGAGAGATAATGTGATGTTTCTTATACAAGGGGTGACATGAGCTCACAAACCAACGCAAATAGGGAGAGAGTGTGAGGCAATAAGTTATGATAAAAATAATATAAAATAATTAGAGAAATAATCTACTGATGAAGAAATTATCTCTAGTGTTATTATTAGATAAGGTAAAAGTTATATAAACAATCTTAAGAAGCACCCAACTTCACTAAAGCAGCCTATGAGAAGCTAGTAAAACTAGTAGTGAAAAGGTCGGTCCGGGCATGCATGGCTATGAGCTGCATACAATATGTACCTAGGGCAAGCATTTCCAGCATCTAGCACGTACTTTTTGCAAGGATCCTATTGGCCGTTACAGGAAAAGGTTGCATCGAGCTGTGCGCAGATCGATCGTCAAAACGGCGAGCTGGTGTAATCCGGGCAGGATCTCCGGTTCCCGGTCTCGTAGCACTTGAGCAGTTGAACGCCGTGTTGCCGTGCAGGCATGTGAGCACCACTTAGCTACCACTTATTGCCCGCGGTCGATCCATGGTGCTTGTAAACGTATATATACCGGCCGGCGCAAGTACGTACGTACGAGTAGCAATAAATCTGTACGCGTGACTGTCTTGCTGATTGTACTCCTCCCAAATGCAAGGCATGGTAATTTGCCTCGATGCGGTCTCTAGCTAGGATTAAGTTTTTTGATACTTAATTTCTTTTACAATATTTTATTCATAGCTACAAGATCATAATAATAATAAGAAAGTGCTTTTAAATACGAATTCAACAGTACTATTTTTGTTATATATATTGTTGGATTAATTAGTGGTTAAAATGTACAAACTTTGTATCTCGTAATATGTGGACATCCTACATTTTTCTACGGAGAGAGTATTTGGTACTCCATCCATTCCTGAATACATATTATTATAGCTTTCAAATTTTGTTCCTAACATGTCATTCTACAATTTTGTGAAGACTTTTCACCCTCTTGTCCTTATATATCCCTCCCCTTTGGCTATTTTCAAGATCATTTAATGGTATAAACTAGAGTAATACACATTATCCAATAGCAATAAGTGGCCTAATAAAAGAGGGTAGTTTGGTCTTTTGTACACATGCCTTGGTTGAAACGTAAAATCCTAGGACATCATCTATTCATTAACGGAGGGAGTAGATACTTCCTCTGTTTCATAATATTTGATCACAACCCACCATACATATAGATTAACTATAGATTAACGAACCATTAAATCTAACGAAAAATTAAGAAAAGATTATACATATCTCTATTAAATGATATATCATAATCACTTAACCATCTTTGAAAACATTTAAGTAGGGGTAGAGAGTGAAAACATTATAATAACTACCACTTTTATTCTCTCAGTAAATATTTTGAAATGGATACTGCCGAGGTCATAGATAAATATAGTGAATAAAAGGGAGTAATGAATTGGAGCTAGCCATGCCATTTTTTAGTGTCCAGGGAGCACTTGATTTTCTTTTTCTTTTTATGATTACATGGAAGACACATATGTACACACACCAGCACACATGCACATCACACACACACACACACGAGTGCACTCTTAAGCACATGTCTAGAAACACGGAGTCTAGGGACAATTCTGCGATCTCACAAATTTCTTACTAATGCGCATCCGTGTGTGCGTAAAGGTAAGTAGTAAGATTTGAACCGAAATCGTACACCCATATTTCAACCACTCTACTAAGAGGTAGTTCTCGGGAGCACTTATTACTCTTTTGTTAAAAATACTTAAATGTTGTCCATCAAATTTGCATCGTTTCTTAAAAAATCTAATTGAAAAGGAGCAAAGTTTTGAGTTGGAAATTTCAAATCATTGGAAAGTTTTCGAATCAAAAGTTTTTTTAATCATTTGAATATTTCAAACCGTATTTTTTAACCAGTTGAAAGTTTTTCGAATCAAACGTTTTTTTTAAACGAGCATCAATCTTGACGGAGATCAGAAAAATCGAGTACTCTCAACCCAACAAACACCTGAATACTCCTTAGCAATTCAATTTTTAAAAAACGAAAACAATGTCTGTTTCTGTATTGAGCGGAGAAATATGGCTCATTTTTTCACCGAACAAGTACTCATGAGTTTTCTATACACCCAAAACTAAACTGCAGAAATCCTAAAGCATTACTGGTAGCGCTGGATCAGTGTTGTTTTCAAGGAGCACTAGAGGGTGGAGTGCTCGTGTATACTACTACGTCGACGTTAACCAAGTACTTGCATTTGGTAACTGCGGTGCCACAAGGCCGTCCCGCTCATTTCGACTTGAATTTATAGCTTTGGTTTATTTTTCATTATTTAAAATTTTCGTCTTTTTCTAAATTTTTATTTTTGAGCTTTTGCCCTTTTTCCGTATTTGTTTGCATTGTCCGTAATGAGCTAACATATTTTTTCTATTTTTAAATATTTTTAAATTTAATTACTCAAATAAGCCATATTCAGATACAGTATAATTTTAGCTAACTACAATATAATTTTATCCATAAGTCATAATTTTTCAGCCCAATCAATCGAGGCTGAAGGCTTACCTGCAGATGCAAATTCATTGTCGAGCTACCGAACATCAATTTCTCGTCGCGTAGCTGCTGGTTGGTTAATGCAGGCGCGGGTGCCGCGGCCGTTACCGCGACCATCACCCGTGACTGAGCACCACCAAATCAAAAGGCATCGGCATAAATTCCCCCCTCCCCTCTCTTGGAATTCCATTTTCCAAACTTAACCAAAAACCTCCAATCCTGCGCGATCAATTTCAAGTTTCGAAATCTTCTTGGCTCCAAACAGCCATTCGGTACCACCTGTGGGGATCAAGCGTTCGCACATGGTAGATGAACTGAGTAGCTGCCTGTGCCTGGAGAAATTCACCCCTACGAAATGTGCTCGTAGTTGCATGATGTACTTGGAAGTGTTTAAAGTAGTGTTGTTTGGGTCTAAATAACAGGAAATTAAGGGCTTGGTCTTTTTCAGCTTTTGGTTTCAGCTTTTGACTTTTCTACAGTAATTAGCTTTTCAATGAATTATTTTTTTAAGATAAGATCTACTAGTTAATTGTAGTACATACTGTACCGACTTCATTTATATTGGCAAAAACGGCATATGATTTTCGGTTACTCTGTAATCTTTCGTATAAACAGCTCAAAAGCCATAGCCGCAGCAAAAAAGAACAGATCATTAATTTGAGCCTAAACTGATTGTCACAGGCAGGAAAAAATCTTTCGGCTGAGAAAAATTTGCGTTGCCCAGCGAAAGGACCGAAAGCAATGAAAATTTGGAATTTTGTCTAAATTTTTGGATGAAATTTTCAAATAGCATTTGAATTTTGATGAAATTTAACTAATTTTTAGATAAAATTTACATAAATTTCAAATAAGACCAAATTGTTTTGCCTAACGAAAGAGCCAAAATTTATGAAATTTCATTCACGTTCGTATGAAATTTTAAACCCTGGTTACAAGTATGAAAAAAAAAGGCTCCGGATTCTTTAGCAACTAGAAAACAACCATATATATATTGTTAGATTTAATCTTGACTTAGAGTCCTAGCGTAAATTGAGTTCGTTTTCAGGTGTAATTCGAGTTGAAGTAGTGTCCAATTCGAAGTCCTAGTCGTGTGCTATCAGGAGTTATAGGCATATAAATTGAGATGCTTGTAACTAGTTTAGGCATTGCAATATTTGTGAGAAATAAAGAATAGAATTCAAGGGCTAGATTTGTAACAATTGGTATCAGAGCCAACTTTTGATTTCTTTTGCTGCTGCCCCTGGGAGGTTCTCTGCTCCTGGGGGCGGCCACCGTTGCGTGCCGCCTAGGGTCGCCGACCCACCGTCGCCGCCGAGCTGAGGCCGCGGAAGAGAAGACCGCCGCCGCTGCAGAGAAGCCGACCGGCGGCCGCATCCGACCGATCGCGACGCGCCCATCGAGAGGCGCCCGACACCACAGCGCACGCGCTGTTAGCCCGGCCATCGATGCACGAGACCACTCGCCGCACCCGGCCTAAGGCCGTCGCCGCCCCGCGCTGAGCCGTCCTCGTCGCGCGATCCACCGGATCCGGCCGCCACCGCCGTCGCCGAGCACGGATCCCGACCAGCGCCGCGCGCGCGAGGCGCCCACCGTCGCCAACCCCAGATTCGCCGAGGCCACCGCCGCCACCGGCCGCCTCGAGAAGCCGCCGCCACCATTTGCGCCGAAGGGGGAGCGGCCGAGCTCGGAGAAGCCTCGCGACCACGCCCTGCTCGACGGAGACGGAGGAGCCGCGCGAGGTGGAGGCACTGCCGAAGGGGGAGCGGTCGGGGAGGCGTGGCGACCGCGCAGGCGCGAGGCGAAGAGGAGGCCGCCGCCGCCGTGCTGCGTGCGGGGGGAAGCCATGCCCGCTCCACGTGCGAGGGGAAGAAGAGACTCCATGGCGCTCGGCGGTCCGTTGGGCTGCAGGTAGTCCGAACTGATCTAAACACAAAGAAAGAAGCAGTCTCAAGTGCGGTTTTTCAGTCGGAAGGAAATGAACCCGAGTGGATACCGAAGATGGACTCCGAGTTGAACTATTTTCAGTTCTCCTTCTCCGAAGAATAAACCAGTCAAGCGCTAATAAAAGACCCCAAACGCAGAGAAGCAAGAGCAAGAGCAAAATTCAAAGAAAAAGAGAAAAAGGAAAATCACAAATTTTCCTCCGTTTTTCTCTCCGACCAAGAGCCTTCAAAGTAGCCGGAGTTTTTTGATCCGTGCCCAAGATCATGTCGCGTGATTCGGGAAGCGGTCTCGACGGCAACGAGGCATCATCCGGTACGATGGCGAAGGAGAGTTCCGCTATCTCGCTGCATTATCCGATGCTCACGGAGAGCAATTATGCAGCATGGGCAATCAAGATGAAGGTGTACATGAAGGCTCAAGGTGTCTGGGATGCGATCGAGAACGGCAAAGTCGATATGCGCAAAGATCAGATGGCATTGGCGGCCATCTATTAGGGCATCCCAGAGGAGACGCTCTTCCTACTGGCCGAAAAGGAGACGGCCAAAGCCGTGTGGGAGGCGTTGAAAGAGATGCATCTTGGCGCAGATCGTGTGAAGGAAGCAAAGGTACAAACTCTCAAAACCGAGTTCGAGGTGCTACGTATGAAGGAAACGGAGTCGATCAATGACTTCGTCGTCCGGTTGACGGTCATCGTCAACAAGATACGGGCCCTTGGCGAGAAGGTGGAAGAGTTGTATGTGGTGAAGAAATTCCTTCGTGCTATTCCCTCACAATTTCTCCCGATTGCTTCAGTCATAGAGCAATTTGGAGACCTAAAGGCAATGACCATGGAGGAGGTCATCGGTCGTCTTAAGGCGTATGAGGAACGCATCCATGACACTAGCACCAAAGGTGAAGGACAGCTCTTGTTGACTCAAGCCGAGTGGGAGGCCCGATCATCGAAGCGTGAAGGCAAGAACACTTCCAGGAGTGATGGCCATGGCCGTAAAGGTCGGAGGTTTGATAAGGCAAAAGTGAGGTGTTATAACTGCAATGATTATGGACACTTTGCTTCAAAATGCCAAAAGCCGAAGACGAAGAAAGCGTTTGTTGCCGAAGCGCTCAGCGAAGATGAAGTGCTCTGAAGATGAGTTGAGTCAGGGACGTTTGAGATGTGTCGCCGTCCAAACTCAAACAAGATGAAAAGAAGTTAGAAAGTCAAGATTAAGGGGGAGATTGTTAGATTTAGTCTTGACTTAGAGTCCTAGCGTAAATTGAGTTCGTTTTCAGGTGTAATTCGAGTTGAAGTAGTGTCCAATTCGAAGTCCTAGTCGTGTGCTATTAGGAGTTATAGGTATATAAATTGAGATGCTTGTAACCAGTTTAGGCATTGCAATATTTGTGAGAAATAAAGAATGGAATTCAAAGGCTAGATTTGTAACATATATAAAACCGCCCCGTGGTCGTCTCAGTTTTTCTTCGGTTGCCGGTAGTAGCCACTCAAATTAACCGTTCGACAATTTGAATTCAGAAATTTGTAAACTTTTCTGGCCCAGGCGGCAAGGGAAACCCAATGCGAGCCGAGATTACCGAAAACCGATGTTAAACTGCTAGTACTAAGCGATAATTTTCCTTTTTTAGTTCTTTTTAAGGATTTAATGCTATGATACCTGTATTAGGGAAGTCCTAAAATAGCTAGAATTTTTTATAGCTACCTAACCATTCCATTCTAGAGAAACGATCATGGGAATGTTAGAATATACTATACTGGACGTACACCTCGTTATTGTTGCTGGGCTCACGAACGAAGCCGTGCCTCGTGAGCTAGCTGACCACGTGTTCTGTAACACATACATAACCCACACCACTACCCGCACACGCATCCAGAATCAAAACCACTTTTAACACTGTTTCATATTGTTTTTATAAAAATAGTAGTACAGTGATAATATTGACAAAAATATCACATAAAAATATCATTTTTACCACCGACGGCTGGGTGGCAGCGGTCGAGAGGTGATGCGTGGCGCCTGCCGCCTGGTGGATGGGCGACAGGCAGCCTGTCGCCCGGCCATCGGACGGCAGGTAATTAGGCCGGCTGATTAGCTAGCCTAATTACCTACTTATTTTTTTATTGTTTGAATTTTTAATATACAAAATAAGCTCAAACAATTACAAAAATTTACGTACGACCTTCTGACGCAACGTCCCTCGTAGTGTGTTTTTTTGGAAATTTTATCCATGACGAATGTTGCTCAAAAATTCATAAATTTTTGATATTATATGAGTTTTTACATATAGCAAACGAGTTCTAGAAATTACGAAACTTTATGTGAAACGTACTGATATAGTAATAGTTATTTTATAATTTTTTGGGAATTTCATACGGTCCAAATCAGCCACGTTTGTTAGGATTTAACTTAACCATGAATTTAACGAATAAAATTCTCATGGTTAAGTTAATCCGAACAAATGTGACTAATTTAAGCCGCATAAAATTTTTTTCGTTAAATCGAGGTTCTAATGATTAGATCTTGTACTTGTAGAAGAGAAAGCAATAAAGAAATAGAGTGACTATTGCACAAGCAACTGTTTTTCCCTTCATCTTCAGTCACTTTTTTTATACTGCAACTTTATGTGATCGAGAGTGCAACTTCAGATTGGGAGGATTAGTACATTGCAACTTTAGTTGACTGAGAGAGCAACTTCATGTGACTAGGAAATAAAAAAATTTCAGTCAACTGTGCAATAGCAAAACCGATAAAGAAAATGAGTTTCTCTATCTCTCTGTATTTAATCTTTCATTATTTTATATTATATATATTTAATTTATCATTTTTATATTTTGTATAAGAGTAATCCCTTATACTAAACTCGTTAACGACACATCCTCAAAAGTTATCTAGCTTTTTCTTACGAGAGAGAAACGGAAAGCGCCATTTCATCTTAAAAGCTAACACCAAAGCATCCGTTTTACACGTACGTCAGAATCCCGTGAGGGCATCTGTAGTGTATGAAAAGAGGAGGTCTTAAGCCACCTTAAGGTCAACCTTATACATTACAAGGGTGACCTTAAGCAGACCCTAAGCAAAAAAAGCTTAAGGCTGGTCCTCAAGCTAAAGACCTGGCCACAAGCATTAAAATATAATTTTTCTTTATCTGCCAAGTGGGACCATCTTAAGGCCCCTTGGGTTATATACACTATGGAGTTGATCTTAAGGTTTAAATGGGACCCACCTTAAGGCCCTTTGGGTTATATACACTACAGATGCCCTGAGTAGCAGATGTGCATAACAATCAACGTGTAACGTACGGTGTAAATGACCAATTGACACGCAGAGGTATCTACCGCGACGCAGCTCCCAGCTGGAAAGCAACGTGTCGTGCCCGAGACAGTCTTTGTCCTTTCGGGAATACCCATGAAGTTACTCAAAACTCGAACCTCGTTTATACTGAAAGAACAAAAAAGAAAGGCTAAAAAGCCGTCATGGCTCTGGCTCGTGCTTCAGCTTTTGAGACGACTTATACCTATACAGTGGTGGTAGCACGCCTAGTAGTACTAGCCGTACATTCTCTCGGAAGGCGAAGGCGCGTCCGTATTTTTCCGACCCATAGCACTGATAGCAGCGTGCACACCACAACGTATGCACCACCCCGCATTTGAGCATTTTCCTCACGGAACCAAGAGAAATCCACGCTAGATGGGAGGCTGTTCGTCCAGTCTATTCGCATTCGGGTTAGATTCTCTATATCTGGGTAGTTAGAATATGATATATATAAATTTATGCGTTGTTCGTTGCACAAAGTGGTATGGATGAGATACGACTTGTGCGTCGGCCTCGCACCTGAGGAAAAAGGGAAATCCCCGCGCGCACGCACAACGCACATGGCACGCCGCGCGGGAACACCAAACTCGCTAACCTTAGCCGGATCGGTGGCCCACGAGAAAACGGCCCCGAAAACGCGAAGACTCCCCGTGCCGACGGCGGATTGGCCGCGGCAGCACCAGCAAATGGGACGTGAAATCGCGCCAAAGCCACGTAGAAACCCACGAGCCGCGCTAACGCCGCGCCGCACCGCACCGCAACGCAGCTGCAGTTATGTTACGTCTTCCCCGCTGCCGCCTAAATTTAGCAGCCGAGGCACCAAATTATCTCCCTGCCCTTCTCTCTCCTCTCTCGTGCTCAACGGTTCAAGACCATCTCCTCCCTTCCCTCCATTTTTAATCCCGTCTCTCTCGACAAATAGCAGGCGCGAACAGAGGAGGATCGCGACGCCCGCGGCGCTTACGTTACGGTCCACACACGCGTCCCCCCGCGAGCACTGGCCATTCTTGGCGTGGCGTGAGGCTCTCTCCTGCCCTTGCCCTCGGGTTTCTTGGCCACGGCTATGGCCTCTTCGGTGGCCGCCATGCCCCGCGAGTCCACCCCATGGAGGGACCCCTCCAGGCCCGGAGGCTTCTTTAACATCCTCATACCGCCGCCGCACCCGCCCTTCTCCGACGAGGGCGCGGCGGCCGAGCCCACACCGAGGCGCCGCAGGCAAATCTTGGAGCGCTGGGCGGCGGCCGCGGCCGCCGCCACGGCGTCCTCGGCGCCGGCGCCGCCGGACTCGCGGCGGCGTGCGAGGAGGCCGAGCTGTCCGCGCTGGCGTCCGCCACGCGCCCGTGGCAGCCCGTGCTGCGGTGTTCCGGGAGCCGTCCCCGGCGCCTTCGGACGCGTCGTCGACGGCGACCGCGGGGCCGGAGCTGCAGCTCCCCGGCCGGCCCGCGCGCGTCTTCGCTGATCCAGCGGTGGCGCGAGATCGAGGCGGTGGGGCCCACCACGCCTCGCCCCAGCGGCGACCCTGCATCCGACTCCGACGGCTCGCCGCGCGGCCGCGTGGGCTGCATCGTCAAGAAGCTCAGCGGGGCGTCGTCGCTCCCCGAGGATGACCTGGACGCGGCCAAGAAGGAGCTCGCACTGTCGCAGTCGGCGCCCCCGTCGCCCGCGCCAATGCGCGACGCGGTGGAGCCTCCTTCCGCCGGCATCAACGGCGCCCGGCCGCCGCAGCTGGTCCTCCGGACGGTGCGCGGCCGCCGCGCAATGGAGGAGCTCGTCGCCAGGATGGCCCATCGACGGAGGCGCGAGCTCGCCGCGCTCGCCGAACGGCACGCCGTGTCTCGGTTCGCGTACAAAGGCAGGATCCAGGTGAAGCTCCCAAACTCTCATGTGGATTATTTCTTGCAAAAACACACATGGCTGTCTTAATTGCCGTTGCCTAATGCATTGGATCAAATTACGCATATTAATCATGGATCAAAGTACTACTAGTGTATATTTATTAATCTCTCGGATACTGTTCTGTTTCTTGATCGAGAAATCATTATTTAAGGCGAGCCAAGAAGTGTGAGTTGTTGATTTTGACCCCAAGGATGGGGTCGGATGACTGTTTGGTAGATCGGTTTCCCAACTGGCACCGCTGATCGATGTCATGTGCAAAGTCCATAATCATGCTTCGTTTCCGCGGGTTCCATAGTATGCCAGTACAAACCAAAATAAGATGAAAATGATCTGAATTTGTCACCTGCATGATCTAAAATGACGCCGAAATTAGTCAATTATTACTCTTGTTTGTGACTCCGATTCAATGTTTAGTACAACAGTGACGAAAGCTCCACCACCGAAAGATCCAAAAATCTTGTGGGAACGTTAAAACTCTACAGCCTTGTGCATCGCTTTTAGAGATCTGTTAGTATGTCATTGTGAACCAAAGAAAGGAGATAAGAAGTTGCAGAATTTGACATAGTACTTTGTGAAGGCAGAGATATGCAACTAAAAGTTTGCCTGTGACCTTGGAGCAATGTGCACCACAGTAGATTGGTTGTGGCTTGGCATGTCTAGTGGATGAGATGTCACGAGTGATTAACATCGCTCGTTTGTATGGTTTCTTCTAATACGTCCAGAGTCTGGCATCTTGTGGAGCCACGCGAACCAGACCACATGACTTCACAGGTTGCTTGCTATAGCATGTATCTGTGGCACATAAATATGAGTAATGGCTGGGCAGTTTGTTCATGGGAAGTACGACAACACAAATTTCAACTGTTCTTAATGGCATTATCTTTTTTAGGCTGGTTTTGCTGTTACCAGCAATCTATGTAGCACGGACACACACTTGTCCGACATGACATGATACAGAGACAGGGTTCATCATTTTGCCAAAAAATACCGATATGGAAACATGGCTATATATATATAAATAATTATTATTACATATATATTAATATAATAGTATAAGATGTAATCAGGGAATATGCACCAATACCTCAAGGATGATCTATTGATCCTATTTTTCAGCAATCAGCACACAATAGCAAGCAGCGTGATTGGCCAAGAAAAATCATCATAAATTCATAATCATGCCAATATGTCATTAACTTGAGTAGGAAATAATATAAATAGTGCAGCAAATTTGACATGGAGAGTCTTGAACAACCAAAACACAACAAAAGAAGGTGATGACTAACGAGGAAGCAACATGTGGGCTGGGCTAAATGGGTTGGGCCGTGTCCTATAAATGTTTCCATACGTATCCTTACTGCGTCCAATACGTATCAGAAATACAAATACATTTTTTTTCGCATGTCAATATTCTGACACGCGGTAAATACGTGTCTGAGCCATGTCCGTGTCTGACACAGACTCGGTGCTTGACTACCGTGTCCATGCATCATAGCCCGCAATTACTTGGAACACTTTTGGTTATTCTTTACTCCAACTCCAGCGTATATTGATGTGCATGGTACCTACGAAAGAAGAACTTTTGCCTAGAGAAAGACATTGACGGTGTGTTGCTGAAGTATTGCCATCTTTGGAAGCAATTGTTCTCGTTCATTGGATCAAGTATTTTGATTGCTTAACGCTCTTCTGTATATTCCAGGCATTAGCAATTAACATAAAGAAAATAAACTTTTGTGTCATGATTCTTTCCTCAAATAAACTGTTGTGTCATGATTCTTTCCTCAAAAGACAATATTATTCTTTCCTGATATTGAAATGTTCTTTGATACCCTGCAGTCCATGCTTCGCCTGAGGCTGTTGCGTCAGGGAGTTACAGTAAAGGATCAAGTGTGGACTCTACTAAGACCGGTTAGGCCACACCTACCAAAATGTGGGCCTGAGGCCTCTGCTGTGAGGTATTATCACATTTTTTTCTCCAAAAAACATCCATTTAAGATGTTTTGAGAAAATTTTGGTGGTTATAAAAAGATAATATCTCAATGGATTATTCTTTTCTACCACATTTATCTTTACATGTTGGCCTTCCTAGTCTGTTTCTTAGATTGCTATAAAAATCATAATGATGAACGACATAAGTTTGTACTTTGTTATAAGGTGGCAAAAGTAGTAAGGGAACTTCTTATCCATTACCTTTCTTAATTTTTGGTAGTTGATTTTGTTTCTCCAATTAATGGACAGAAACGATACCAGGAAGTCAGACTTACAAGAAGAAAATAAATGTAATCAGCAAAATAATAGGTAAACAACTGTTTTCAATAGCTTACGTAGAGACATAGTTTGACATTTCTTATAACTATTTACTGTTTTTCCCTTTACTGTCAGCCTATGCCTAAAGCAACACTTGTTTTCAGAATGTGCAGGGCTGATGAACATCACAACGATGACAGAATTCCAGCTGAGGAAAAGTTTATCGGTGTATCTGTTGAGAACCTAGTTAATTCTGATGGTTCAGGGAACCAAGAATATGATGAGCAGATGAACACCAATGGAAACCAATGTCAGGAAGATTGTGCAAAAGTGGTAGACTTGTGTGTTCACAATCAGGAATATTCGGAAGCATCAAGCTTTGCAAGGTACGATGATCGTAGTACTGTCGATGACAATCAATATGTTGGTGATGTCTCCCCAAGTACCACTAGCACATTGCATGAACTCCAACACACTCCATCATCGAGAGGTGATAATCTACGAGAAGACAACCAAAGCCTAAATGGTACTTGGGAAGAGAGAGCATTATGGATAAGTAGTCTTGGTTGGCCTGCACCAGTAGATTCCATGAGTCCAGACAGCTGGCATCAGGATGCAATTGGGGATATTGAGAATCACACTCAGATTGAATTTAATGATCGACCCTGGATAGACTCCCCTAACTCATGGAGATCATTGTGTGTTGCCACACAAGCAGACTTCCGTGCTTTGTCTGGCAATGCTGACATTTGTAATCTTCTTGAGAGGTAATTTGTATTTAATTCCCGTATAAATGTTTTTGCATATTTGCACCTGCAAAATTGGATGCATTTAAGTCACTGATCACTCAAAAAAAATCGCTTTTTATGGTAGAAATTACTGGGATGCAAATGTTTCATAAAGCTTGGCTAGTTCACCAATCATTTCCATGATACCATTTGTAATTAATGTCTTGCTAATATTTGCTAGCTAATTAGTAAAATTTAAACATAACAATCATTTTGTCGTCTTGATAAACAAGGTTACCACTTAATACTTCCTTTGCATTTGCTCTTTGGTTCTAAAAACTTACTTTGCATGTGCCAATAAGAATCCATAATGAGCATGACCTATTTTTATTTACTGAAGCAATTCAAGTTTTATGTAGTACATACCAAGGTTAGAAATCTCGGGGGGAATACCGCCCGACGGCCGGTAACGGTTACCGACCAGTAATTGGAAAAACCGGTTAAAGTTTGAATCTAAAATTTGAATTTAAGATGTGTTCGAAACCGGTAACCGGAACGGTTACCGCCCAAAAACTGGAGAAACTACTAAAACACCGAAAAAACCACTAAAAAACCGGGAAAAACACCTAAAAATTTGAATGTAGGATGTTTTGAAGCATATTTAACTCATACAATAGGTAATCTAGTACAAAAAAGGGCTAAATCAACCTAGAAGATGCATTATGTAGTCACAAATTTAAATGTATATCTGCAAAATCCGGCCAGTTTTTCATTTCTGTTACATACTACCTCAACCGTATTAAGCTGTGATACATTTCTTTCTTCCCTGCAGCAAAAAGGTCTCAAAGTCTCTCTCGAGTGATTTTAGCAATAAAATGAACCATCTCCTGCTAACAATCCTGCAAAAACAAAGGCAACAACGCATGATTGATGATTTTGGAGGATACTATGACGAACGCTTATACTGGAGGCAGAATGATGAGCCCCAGAGTGAAGATCAGGTGGTATCTGCACCGTGTTCATTAGCACCAGACTCCCATCTTTCAGCCCACCACCAACGGAGTTGGCAGCATTCTTCATTTGAACAGCAACATCATGAAAACCAAAATTTCCTTGTAAGTCAGCTGCTGTTCAATGTCAGTTGTGGAAAAGTCATATTCTTACTATACTATATGTTATAGGAAATGGAGGTCAGGGTTAGAAGTGAAATGTCCCAGATTCATCATGAAATATATGAACTACGGAAGTTGGTGGAAAGTTGTATTGCATCCCAAGTAAAGATGCAGCACTCCATTAAAGAAGAGGTGTGCAGTGCACTTCGTGAAGCAGGTGAGTTGTGATACAATTTTCTAAGTCCGTGGTTCCTATCCGCAACAACCAAAAATTTAGTCCAGAATATGCTTGAGACTGTATCTAGCCTACTTGTTCAAATACTGAAACTATGACAAAAATTTTGAGCCTGTTTAGCATAAAATCATACGGAGTTGAAGTCAAAAGAAAAATTGCATTGAAGGAAATATGAGGTGCGACTGCAAGTGAGCTAGGTTGCCTTAAAAGTTTAGTCCAATGAGATCTTGAAAAAAAAGGACCACAACTACCTTGGAGTGGCACTATTCAGAAAGAGTTACTCTAGTCTTCTAAGCAAAACTATGTATTCTAGGCTTTTTGCTTTTAAATCTTAGACTGGACCAACTCTCTTTCCATGGTACCTTTTCGCTGCTTTACTGAATAACTGATTTTGTAATGCATACTGCTGAATACCATATGAACTTTGATTTGTTCTTTTTCACTAGTGCCCCACTGCACCTTTTCACATCTTAATTTTACTTCATTTGTAATCATTGATGAGCACTTTTGTAACATGCTTTCTTCCTAATGCCATTTTTGAACAGGGTTGATGCCAAGTGAACCCGACACAACAGCAAAAGGGCAGCTGCTGCATCTGCCATCAGATGCAAGTTGACTCTCTACTTTACAGGTAATGATTTGCAGGGACAAATTTATGTACTTTGACTCACTTTAACCTAGAATACACATCTCTGTCTTTCTTAATAGTGAGTAGTAACACACTAGTTCACGCAAGAACCTCACATCTTAGTTCTTATGCTATTCTTACTAATAGCATCATGAACGGATACAACCTGTAATGCTGTGTGGAATCTCGCTAATTGAGTTGCTTATCATCATCCATTCAGGTGTGGGCATATGTGCACCTGTTTCAACTGCGCCGATCAGCTGAAATTGAGCAATAGGAATTGCCCAATCTGTCAATCTCCTATTGATGATGTTGTTCGGGCACACCCGAGTTTTTGAGCTTTAGGATTTAGGAAGAAAAAAGAGCTGCCACTCCCAGCTTTAGATTTGGAGGTTGTGAAGCCCTGATTTTGAGGAGGCTTCTTACTTTTTGTTAACCACTAAAAAGTATACGAGCTAGCCTTTCTTGAGAAATGTAAATATGTTTTGTGCAAGCGCAATGTGTATTGACCGAGAGGAAAACAGAGATCTCATCTAATCGAAATGCTGATCTTTTTTCTGATCGATGATTCACTTTTCTCATTTTCAGTTGCGTTTTTTTTCCCGGTACACACAAGTGATCCTCACTGGTGACAATGTGGCATCTTTCTTTCTGAAGATGATTGTACTTGCGGGAATGGAATTATCATGTTGAGATCTATTCATGATCAGTATGCTCATATGCTGAGCTTACTTCATTTACAATGTCTCAGATTTTTGTGTTCTCGAAATATAATGTCTCAGATTAAAGCATTTCTAAGCATAGAAAGGAAGTTAACAGTTGCAAAACATATTTAAAGTCAGAATTATTATACTACAGTGTTGTTTTTTTTAAAAAAAAATCAAGGGATGTGTCTGAGCTTAAGAGTTTGCTGGACATTTATATTGTTCCATGGACGTGAGAACAACGAATGATCCATCTTTGTTTAAACAAGTCACACCTCTCACTTCTCAGCACGTACTTTGCCTTACGTTTCTGTTTCTTCCTTTTCATTTTTGTGTGTGCGTCCTGTGGAAATAGTTTATGCATTTAAAAAAAACATAAGAAGATGAATTTTAGCATATGTAGCTTATCAACCATGAATAATGTAGCGTCCAGAGAATTACTGAGATACTTGTTTTTAAGAGTAAGAGATAACATTCATCATCATAAAATTATATGTAAAACGATTAATAAAACGCACAAATTAAGTCACGCGCCATTGAACTCCTCCTTGGCCTTCCTCTGCCTCGGTGAGATGCTCGACGTCGACGGCGTGGACACGCCTACGACGCCGCCGATGTCAGTGCAGATCCCGACGTCAATGAGAACCTCACGCGGCCAGCCGAGATCTTGCCGGTGCCGGGCGCGTCAGTTGACACCTTCCCCAACGACTGCCGCGGCGCCGCGCGGCCCACACCCTTCTTGAGCACGCTCTTCCGTATGCCGTCGCTGTCGAACATGAACTCGGCGTGCACCGGCAGGTCGGTCTCGTCGTCGTCGCAGCCCAGGATGAGCTCCAGTGGCAGGTCGAAGTACGACGACGAGGCCTCGCCATCGAGGGCAAGGCTCGAGGTCGAGGGCGTCGACCAGGAGCCGCACTCGAACCGCTCGAGGACACGGCCAGCGACATGGTGCTCGGCTACGCCGTGCTTGGTCGGACTCGACGGCTGCGCTGCTGCGGAACGTCGCCAACCCCGACGACGAGGCACCGCAGCTGCTGTGGGCGGCGGTTTGTCCCTCCTGGTGAGCCCCGGGAGGTAGAGGCAGCAGCTGAACGGCGCTTCGTTGCAGTGCTTCGCCTTGCGCCGGCCGTTCTTGCCGCTCACGTTCGCGATGAGAGGCACGTCGCTGCCCCACCGTTGCGGCGCGCTCGCCCTGAGCTCGGGCGACGAGAGGATGACGTCGAACTCGTCGTCGGCCAGCTCCGTCTCCCCGCCGGCGCAGGGCGCCGTCACCGATTGCGCAACGGCGAGGTGCGCGTCCCACCTCGTGGGCGCGGCCGCGGAGGACGCGGGGCGACGATGGCACGCTGGCGCTGGCGAGCCGAGGCGGAGACGGAGGCCATAAGCAGCGGCCTGTCGATGTTGAGGCGGGAGAACGGCCAGAGCGAGAAGGGGTCGACGGCGATCTGCCTCTCCTGGGGCTCTTCTTCCGGGTGCTCTGCCCCTGCCATTGGAAGACCGCCTCTTCTTGGAACATGGTGTTTCTCGCCATGGTCGATCGCGTACGTGTTGCAATGGCGATCGAAGGAGGAGAAGAGGTCAGGAGGACTTGCAGATTTGCGCGAAACCAACGGTGATCTGTTCGTGCATGGCTCTACCAGTTTGAGGTGAGGGTTTGATGCTACGGAGTGGTGCCTGGGTGGCATGGCATGCACGACAGCACGCATGCATGTGCGTCTGTGCCCGGCCACTACTCATAGGCGGCTTTGCTGCTCTCGGATTCAGAGGTTGCCGATGACCTGATTCCTGACGGAGTCGATGAGGATGCCGCATTGCCATCTTCTTCTTGGGCTGGGATGGGGAGAGGAGGTGCTGCTGCCCGGCCATCCCATCAGGCCATGGCCATGGCCTCCCACCAATCAGGGATACAAATTTTGGACGAAATTTTGTGAAATGGACAAAATTTCGTCCCTTTCGGAGGGCACCAAAACAGGTTTTATTCGGCTAAAATTTGGCCGAATTTGACTCTATTTGAAATTTGTTCAAATTTTGTTTAAATTTTAGTTAAATTTCATCAAAATTTGATTTTTTTTGTCCAAAATTTCAAACGGAATGAACGAAATTTCATTCATTCGTTCCTTTCGCCGGTGACCGAATTTTTGCATCCGAAAGTTTTAACACTGCCGCCACTTGAAGAATAAATAGCTGAATAGGTTCGGGAATTTCGCTCGTTCTGGGCTTAATTAGTTGGCAACCTGCCCGGCAATTCTGGACTGCCATGCACGAATTTTTGTTTCTCGGCTGGCGCCCATAGATTAGGCTAAGAACAGGTTTTAGCCCACTTGGAATGCAGGAATTTTTTCCAACCTACAAAATCTTTACAAAGTCCGTGTGAAATCGATGTGTTCCAAAATAGCCCTTAGAATTTAGGCTATCGAATATGTGTTCCAAGTAGGCTCTATTCTTCCCATCTTTACAAAGTTCTGGGCTTAATTTGTTGTTTTGAACACAACATTATTTGGCAGAATAGTTGACATTGGGATTATTTTTGTGCATCAGTTAAATGGCAGAGAGTAAGTCATGTCCTGAACGCTGATCGCCAAGTCATGTACCTTGATTGAAAATGGGAGAACTGGTAGGAATGACCCAATTAATAGGGACCTCCACCGAGAACGTGTATCATGTACACATTTTTATCCATAACAACGAATGGGCGTGCAGAGTTCATACCATTATTCGTCCAGCATCGTTTCTTCAGAGTTCACAGTGGACAGATAAGAGCCTAATTAATCGGTAATGTACCCTATCCATCTCTTCTTTATGTTCTAATCAAATTTAATCTAAAATGTTTGCAAGAATCTTGCAACATTAGGCACTTTTAACTTATCTTGTTTGGATCGATATACAACGCATGCGAAGTATCTTCAGGGTGCACATGCTAGTTTTCAAAAAAGAAAAAAAAACAATAATGGAGACGCCAAGCTTCGTATGATAAGTTCTACAATTTGATCAAATTCGACGCAACAACTCATCATATAATTGGAGAACCAAAGAGACAAATCCAGCAGAAAATTGGCGAAAACTCTAAAATTGGAATATTGCTTTTACGAGAGTAGCTTGTACTAAGTTCCTCCAAAAGAGTAGCTTGCACTTGGATACCAAACCACGACATTGTCCATTCTTTGGAAAGGCCTCGCTCCAAGTGGCTCATGGTTTAAGTTTCTAATTATAACTTTTAGCTTATACCTAAAATTACACTATACGATCGTTAGCTTTTTTTTTGAGAAAAATAGGAAAAAAATAGAAAGAAAAATTCATTATATCGTCATAAACAATACAAAGGAATAAGAGTAAAAAGAAAAGGTAAAAATCCAAAAAAAAAGCCAAAATTAGAAGCCGGCACATTCCAAATAGCTTCTGGTTTAAATAAGCTAAAAGTAAAAATAAGACAAAAGTTAAAGCCATTTATAGCAAGGCTAATAATACAGCCTTCAGCTGGCTGTATGGACACTTACAGCCCACTTATCAGCCTATTCATATAATAGTTTACAGACAAATTTGAAGGTCATATGACCCACCACTTTCTCTCACAAAGTTTCTTGGTTCTTGTGCTTCAACCGGTCAGTAAACTTACAGCCCACCTCTCTTCTCTCTCCTCCACCTCAAAGATACAAACATACTAATGACCTCTTATTATACTTGCTCTTATAGCGAGACCTAAGGCTTAACTGGCGATAAATTACAAGTTTAAATCACGGAAACACAACAATTAAATCTAATTAGTCAGACTCGGACACAACCTGTAAGCTGTAGCTAGACAGCACATGCATGTCATACTAATTGTACTAGCCATGGATTGATGAGCATGATGTTGCCCTTGCACTTTGTGGTTTATGATTTTTTTTAAATAAATAAATTGATCAATTTTTTGTTATTTTTAAAAAGCGGTTTATAAGAATAACCTTTTCAAAATAGTTTATCGACTTATTAATATTCGGTTTATTTATATAAATACTTGTGCTAATGCCAAATACCATCAGCCATAAACCGAATGTGATTGATGAACTGAAAACGCCGTAAGAAGGCTATCACGTACTCTCTTCCATCTAGTCCACCGCTACTAATATCATTAAGCAAGCTAAGGTCAATCAGTCCACGGAAAACGAGCTGCACAAGGCCGCAAAAATCTACGCATCCAACCAGCAACTTTCCTGTCCAAGCAGCACGTGTACGCATCTCAGTGCTCATCACCAGCATCAGATTGTCAAATTAATCTTTGCCGTTGCCATGTCAGGGTCTGCAACATAAGCGAAGAGGGGAGAGCTTGAGTAACATGTGTGCGGCCGAGGTGAGGTCTCTCTCCGTAATCAATTCTGCACGTAGGGGCCCACATGGCAATAACAATTGGGAGAAGATTATCCTGGTGATTGTACCGTGATCCATGCTGAAAATGACACTGTCGATGTACCGTGCCTGCCTGTGTAATTCAGGCCTGATATTTTTGTTTTTTGCCTGTGGATGAGGGAGGAGCACAATACTGTTACTGGTCTATGATCATTTAGTACATGATAGTACTTTTGTCATCATCTTCGTTGGTGATCACAAACTAACCATGATATTTTTTGCTCATCTATTCCAGAACTTTCACAACAACTGCACATGATAATTCATGCAAAAGCTTCAACGAGAAGACTACGCATCATGCGATTGGAGAATAAGGCCAATCATCATGGAGATTAAGGTCCGTCCGTTTTGGCTTCAACTAAGCTAAAAGCCAGAATAAACATACTGATTTTTTAATTTCGATTTTTCGATTTTTTTATTATCCGTAAAAATATAATAGTGTTTTTTATTTTTAATTAAAAGACTAAGAAAAAGTAACAACCGTTATAATATAATTTTAACCAAAAGCTAACAACTAAAATCCAAACACTAACTACACTTTGTAAGTCTTTGTGGTGTGTTAAATACACACAAAATAAAACTGCATGTGAGATCTAATTCTTGTAATGTATGCTCAAGTTTTTAGTATACTCTCCTTAATTACCCAACATATCTCAAAAGCTCGCGGAGCCTCTCAAAAGCTAGCCGGTGCCCACGTCCTTCCGCCACTGGTTAACCCCTGGTCACGTATCCTTCTAGAACAAGAGATCTTAGCCCAAATCACCCTTTGTAACTAGTTTGGATGGTGGTTTTTATGTGCTATTCCCATGTAATATATGGATTGGTCATCAGTTCACACGTATAAAGTGCAAAAGCTTCACAAAATTCCAAGAAAACTAAAACGAAGCTATTCTGAGCAGGGCGGAGCTCTCAGTATGGCAAGATATGGCGCTCGCCATACCTTGAATTCCCAGCGATTTTTACCCCTAAATCACTCTGTACCATGGACACATCAAGAAAGATGAAGTTTCACTGTAATAAACTCTCAGCCAGCAGCGAGAGGAAGAATAACAGTAGCGAATGTTACCTGGACGTTCTGCTGGACGATCATGATATGTTATATGTGTATAAACGAATTTAGTGAGAAATCTTTTATATCTATGTTATCGATTTCGTCATACCTTATTTTTTTTTCGTCCTCCGCCACTGATTCTGAGAGTAGGCAAGAAAGGCAACTGGTTTTTGAAAATCCTTTGGGGTTTAGGAGTTGTTTTTTTAAAACTTGTTTGGAGGCTAACAATTTTTGTTAAATAACCCTTTTGTCAACAGTATTTAAAATAACATCCACCATAACTTTTTTTTAAAAGAAAAACCTTGCTCATGACAAATGAATGTTGTCACACAACGGATAAACACTGCCACACCATCGATGGTAGCGTGGCCAAGGGTTATTTTTGAAAATAAGTTAAGCATAGTTAATTCTTCAATTATTGTTAAAAAAAGGTCAAATGGTAAAAAACAAACCTTGGAGCCTTAGGGCAAACTGCATGTCTCATGCTGATCTTAAACTCTCCCGGTGCGAGGATCTCTGCCGTTGTGTCCTTAAGACAGCGACATACTGACATGATGCCCTTACCATTCTAAGTTTCTAACCCTTGGCGCTAGCTTGCTCCCGATTAATTTTCGTAAAAAAAAGTCTTCTGTAAAATTACCAACTAAATAATGTTTGGCGTTTCTTTACCACACGAAAAGTATGAAATAATTAGCTGCAAAATTGTCTACGAGCAAGCCGAGAGTCTCCCGAGTGTAGGGGTGCAAATGAAGTAGATAATTTTTATCTGTCCAACCGACCAACTAAAGACTCGTAAAGTAAATACGAAAGGGGTAAATGGGTATCCGGCATCATCCATGTCTGACTTTAACTCTGAGAAAAAAAAGAATATAATACATGATCAATGATATCTGTCCATATATATATATATATATCTGTATATTAAGTGATATGAGGAAGTTTACTATGACTTTACTAAGAAATAAAATAACATATAGGTGGATTACTACATCTTAACATGCTGGAGAATACCGAGTGATTTTCCTTCGATATCTTGACGATTAGTCTCTCTGTGTTTATTCTGATCGCACTCTACTGTCAATGTCCTATTAGAAGTGTAAAAGAAGTGGATAATTTCTGTTTGATCGGAATTCTGAAAACTTATGAAATGAATATAGAATAGAGAAATAATAAAAAATAATAAAAAATAAGATACGCACCGAGTGGGCCGAGCGGGCTATATTACCGGTGCCGGCCGCCTGCCGTTGGCCGCATCCAGCCTTCCCACCTGCTCGACCTGCCTGCCCCCACCCCGCGGCTGAAAACCAACACACCGCTTGCCATGGCGGCGGCGAAGGAGGAGGTGATCAGGAAGCTCAACGTCCGTGCGGTGCGGGGCTCCAACCTCGCCATCTGCGACCCGCTCACCCACACCAGCGACCCCTACGTCGTCCTCTGCTACGGCTCCCAGGTCGAATCCCCCTCCTCTGCGCCGGTGACCACTGCATCCTACATACGCGTAGGCCATGACCAGCACGGCATTCCGAGGATCGGGTCGGGGAGGGCGGCGATCTCCTCCGATCTCCTTTTGTGGAGCCCTCCAGAACCAAGAAATGGTGTCTGAGTCGTGAATCGTGCATTCGTACTTGTGTGCTCACGAGATGTTCGATAAAAGAACGTGCTTGCGGCTTTTCATGCCCCAGATACTATTCGTCGCCGTTTCATTCTAGGTTCTTGTATCGGTTCTCTGTCTGGAGATTGGATAGCCATCGGCAGGGTCTTTGTTTAGCTGAACTAGATGCCATATATTCTGCTACTGTTCAGATGTTAGATAAGTACCAAATGCTGCGATAAGTTCACCTTGAAATGAGAAAACTATGATGGCATATCTACTTGACCAAGGATGAATCATGTAACAGCTATGCAAACCGGTAAAATAAGCAGTGCTTTTTTTATTCCTATACTATGATCAGAATGGCACATTCTTCAGAGAAATGGTCTGTTTGTCGGTAACTCATGATGTTTAGCTAACAAGACTTCCCTAATTTCCTTTGTGTTATACACAATTGTCATTATCTTAGATAAATCATGGAGTATCGTACTTTTTAATTTCTTTAAGATTGTCTTATGTGTTATCAAGGACTTAGCCTATTGTTGCTGCACTGCACGATTACCAACTCAAAGCCTACTATAATGCACTCAATAGTCTTGCTGGAAGAGGTCCTTGCTTTATTTTATTCCCTTATGGAATTGCTTGTTTGCCTTTGATGGAACGGTTGAATGCTATGAATTTCATGCCGTAGCTTTTTGCATATAGTGAACACTGAGCACTGAGTCAATGACTGCACACCATAGTCTTGATGATGACAGATTGTCAGTTTGATATTACGCACTCTTGATTACACCGTAGTTTCTACAGTTGGCTTCAGGTTCTGCGACATGGATGCCCATCCAAATTTCATTGTTACTACTAATTTCATTCCGTATTTATGTCATTGAAGTTTTCCTTTTCACATGGCGCAGAAGGTGAAGAGTAGTGTCCAGAAGAAGAATCCCAATCCAGTATGGAATGAAGTACTGCAGCTCTCCATCACAGATCCTATGAAGCCAGTGAAACTTGTAAGTTTGCTATTTGAATTTCTTCATCACAGTGATCTCTCCAAAAACTATATGGGCATAGAGATATGTATTTTGATGTTTCACTCTTCAGATAGAGAGAGACATGAACACAGAAAAATTATTCTTAGGAAAGTCATGAACAACAGATAGGGGACCATTTCCATCATAGGTCCATGGATGGTTGGTGCAGCTACGAACTGAGCACTTACTGTGAAACGACCAGGAAAAGAGCTCTTGATTTCTGAATTGCTAATAATACGCAGGAGGTTTTCGACGAGGACAAATTCACAGCAGATGACAGCATGGGCATGGCTGAGTTCAACGTAATTGACATCTATGATGCTGCAAAGCTGGATCTAAAGCATGCCTCTGACGGGACCAGGATCAAGACAATCTACCCAGTAGGTGTAAACTACCTTGGCAGTGAGAGCCACGTTTCATGGAAGAATGGCAAGGTCGTCCAAGACTTGATTCTGAAGCTGAAGAATGTTGACAGTGGCTTGATCGAGCTGCAGCTGGAGTGGGTTCACGTCCCAGGTGTTAAGCTGTAAGCCATGTCTGAATGAAGGTCATCGCGACGAATTTGGAGCTGCAGCTGTAGTTGGTTCCCGTTCCCAGTGTCACATTGTAAACTATGTGTGGATGTTGTGATTTGCAGTGTATGTGTGATGTGTGCTCTTTTGATTTGAGCGTCATGTACTCATGTTTGCATCATTCCTGTAGTTTCCTGGTGTTGTGAAGTTTTGTGTTTCAATAATAAAAACACCTTGTTCAGGTCAGCTTGAGTCAGGTGTAAATTAAGGGCTTGTTCTTTTTAACTGAAGTTTATGGCTTTTGGCTGCGGCTTGTGGCTTTTGGATTGTTTGTGTGAGAGATTACAGAGTAATAGAAATTCACGTGTGGTTGTTGCGATATAAATGAAGTCAGTAAAGTGTAGTAAATACTACGATTAAATATAGATTTTATCTTGAAAATATACTTCGTTTAAAAATGAGTTATAGTAGAAAAGTTAAAAGTAGCTTTTAGAAGCAGAAAAAACAGGCTTAAGAATTTTCAGAGCTTAAACAGAAGAGTATTCGTATCAGGTGTTCGTCGGTTTGCATAAATTTTCAGTTTGATCCTGTAAATGTGCTTGCTGGCTCCTATAAGATTTTCTTGAAGAGAATGAAGGGTGTTCATTGAAAACTGAGGCTTACATGATGGAGAAAATCTCGTATGTCCAAATTTTCTTTTAACATGAAGAAATTGGTCAATCTGAAAACTGAAATGATTTGTCACACAGTACCATGCAATGCATTTTGAACCTCGTTACTTTTTTTTTTGAACTCTTGAACCTCGTTACTAACATCAGGTTACATATAGTTTTTGGAGTTCACTGATAAGGCTCCATTTGGAACGCCGAAATCCCCGCCCCCGATTCCTACGATAAGTGAAATGTTTCGTGCGAAATTAACTGTTTTTTTTTGTGAAGCTCTTGTGAATGGTTCAAGTCCACGACAGAGATATTTCGAGTTGACGATAATAGTTTGGTCACATGGTTCGACTATGATATTTTGATCACGTTGATCGATCACCATATTTCAACCGTATTATTTTTGACCATGTTGGTCAACGATATTTTGACCACATTGATCGATCATGTTATTTTCGGCCATATTGGTCGATGGTGATATTTGACCATGTTGGTCAATGATGATATTTCAACCACGGTGATGACGATGATATTTCGACCACGTGGTTTGACCATAATATTTCGACCACACTAGTCGACCACCATATTTTGACCATATTATTTTCGACCAAGTTGATCGACTGTCAAATTTTGACCACGTTGGTCGATGATAATATTTTGATCACATGGTTCGATCGTATATTTTGATCACGCTGGTTGACCACCATATTTTGATCGTGTTATTTTCGACCACGTTAGTCGGCGGTGATATTTCAACTCGTTGGTCGATGATGATATTTCAACCACATGGTTCGACTATGTTGATCACACTGCACGACGAGTATATTTTGACCAAGATGTTTCGATCACGTTAGTTGATAATATTTCGACCACGTTGGTCAACGGTGACCACGCGATTCGACCATGATATTTCGACCACACTGGTCAACCACCATATTTCGATCATATTATTTTCAACTAGGTTGGTCGACGGTGATATTTCGACCACATTGGTCGACGATAATATTTTGGCCACGTGATTCGACCATGATATTTCGACCACGCTGGTCGACTACTATATTTTGACTATGTTATTTTTGACCACGTTGGTTGACGATGATATTTCAACCACGTGGTTCGACCATGATATTCGACCATGTTGGTTGACTAGTATATTTCGACCACGTGGTTCGACTATGATATTTCGACCACGTTGGTGGACGATGATATTTCGACCACGCTGGTGCGACCACCATATTTTGACGATGTTGGTCGATCATTATATGTCATCCACGATATTTGACCACATTGTTTTTTAAAAGCGTGCAGTGAACGACACACTAATACCTCTCACATGTCGATGGGAAAATGGTGCCATAACTGCATGCATGTAGAACCATAATACTCGAAAATCAAAAGAATGCCTGGAAGTCCCAGATAATGCACGTTCAACAACCATCAACCGCGACTGGAGCAATGCGTGTTCAGTCAAGTAACTGATGGATGGAGTCTAAATAGCTACGACGCGCCCGAGCAATGCGCGTTCAGTCAAATGGCGATGGATGGAGTCCAAGTGGTGGAGCAAGCGGCGCGCTACGACGCTCCAACCGCCCATGTCTGCCATGCCCATGTCCGACACATCTATATGCCTTTGCGTGCCACATCGGCAATTTTCAAAAGAAATTTCAGTGAAAAGAAAATCAAAGAGGAGTTGGCATAACCTCTCATTCTTGCTTTATAAATAGGGACGCTTGGGGTAGAGAGAAGATACACGAAAGGGGACATGGGCGGAAAATCTATTGGAAGAGAAACATTGGACAGACGCTTGGAGAAGGACATGCAAACACGCCCAAAAGCAACGAAGCCGGGAAGAAGATGAAGTCAGAGCCCTTCTTCTTCATCTTTTCCTTCACCACTTGGTTCGGCCATCGTGGTATGAATCAAGATACTCCTTTTTTTATCTATGTTCTAGCCCTCTTTGATTCGGTCCCTGTTGTAGGGGTGGCCCCCACCTAAGTCCAGCCGGCCTATTAGAAGGCTGTAAGGCCCAAAATGGGACATGTATAATGGCATAATGCCCTTGAGAGGGATACTCAAATGTAAGGGTACTATTGTAAAAACACTCCCCATGTGAATATATATATATATACCAACCAGGCCATGGGGGAAACCCTAAGCATTGCTCACCTAACTCTCCACTACCATACCTCTCTCTCTCTGTTTGGTCTGTAACCACAACAGTTGGCGCCGTCCGTGGGGAGGACGAGAGCAAGCCTCAAGATCTGAAGAAGGATGGCATCGAAGAAAGCTTCATCATCGGCGGCTAAGAAGAAGAAGGGGGCGCGATGGAGTCCCGCGTCAACACCAGAGCCTTGGTGTCAGCAATCGCGGGCGTGGACGACGACGTGGGCGCATCAGCCACGAACATCGACGCTCATGGCGCGACGATCGACCCTGCCACCGCTGGCACGACGGCCCGACCCCGCCCCGCGCGCGACGATCGACCCCACCGCTGGCGCGACGGTTGACACCGACAGCATTGACCGGGTAGTCGGGGGCAGTAACGCCAGCGCCCATGTTGACATGGCCGCCGTCCCTACACCCGGTGCGGGAGCGACGGGTGGTTCCGGCAGCAACGTTGTCCTTGTCACCGACTTCGGAGTCTACCGCGCCGGCGCATCGGGCAACCCGGGAGCGCAGGCCGTGGTCGCCGCTGTCCCGGCAGCGCGACCAGGTGCGCCGATTGCTCCGGCTTTGCCAATAGTGGAGAGCGCCCTGCTGACGGCCATCGGCATGCTCCAGCGGGAGTTGGCGGATCTCTGGGGAGCCGTGCGGGATATGCAATAGGCTCGAAGTCAGCAGACCCCGCCGGTGGTCGCGACGAGCCCACGCCAGAACGGGTAGATAGCCGCGACGCCCCCACGTCTAGTCGCATCCCGCTGCGACGTGTAGACCCGGAGTCCCCACTCTCTGCGGGCCTGCAGCAGTCGGCATGGCCGGAGGACTTCAAGTTCCCTAGCGCCATCGAGCCGTACAAAGGCGACACAGACCCTCGGGAGTTCGTGCGCGTGTACGAGACTGCCATCGAAGCTGCAGTGGGGCGACATCACGAAAGTGAAGGGACTCCACCTTGCGTTACAGGGAGTGGCGCTCTCTTGGTTTTTTTACCATAGAGCCAAACTCCAGCTACGCATGGGAGCAGATCCGCGACCACCTCTACAACAACTTTCAAGGGAACTATATCGAGCGCGTCGACGCGGATCAGCTCTTCGCTGTCAAGCAAAAACCTTCGGAGAAGCTCCGGGAATACTTTAAGCACTTCGCGAAGGTCCGCTGCCAGGTCAAGGATGTCAACGAGACAACCATCATCAACGCAGTGGTACAGGGCCTCCGCCCGGGGCCGCTGGCCGAATACAACGTGCGAAAGCCAATCAAGATGGTGGCGAAGCTCTTTGACAAGATAGAAGAGTACGCCAGAGCAGAAGAGGACGCGCGGCGGTGCCAAGGTGACGACTCCGACACCAATCAGGCAGAGGGCACGACGAAGAACGGAGTCAACGGAGACTCGCCAAAGGAGCCTCCTCGAAGGGCAAGCGCACGCAGGAGCCGTCGAAGGATGCCCAGCACAAGGACTCGTCGGGCGACAAGCCTAAGCGTGGCAAATAGAAGTCTCGAGAGCCCGCTACATCTTCAACATTGAGGTGGCTCCGAAGACAACGCTGCGGCGGCGCGGTGGCGTGGCTCGCCGAGGCCGAGGGCGGGCGTGGCGGGTCGTGATGATAGGACCTGCGCGGAATCGACGGCGAGCACCACGGCGATGGCGCGAGTACATGGTCGAGAAGCCATGACACGCGCACATGCACCACCATCGCGGTGCCGCGAGCGTCGCCGAGATAGAAACCTCGAGTGCGCCGCCTATCGTGGCCCACGTCCAGCAACCTGGAAGGCCCGGCGGATCGGGATCGGGATTGCAGCCTCGGGAGGGCCCCTACAGTTCAAGCCCACGCGGCAACCTCGTGAAGGCCCCTGCAGATCCAAGCCGGAGGAGCCCAAGGCAAGGTTATAAACGTCATCTTTGGGTGCTCCTCGCTGGAGTTCACCTCGCGCGCGGCGGCGAAGGCCTACGCACGGAGGCTACATCACGTGGCGGCATACCCGCATAGGCACCGTCGGACCGGGCGCGAGACGAAATTACCTTCATGCCCGCGACGTCAAGGCGTGGAGTTCCCCACCAAGATCCTGGTCATCCAGTCGCCATCGCGAGATGTGGCGTTAAGCGTGTCCTAGTTGATAGAGGAAGCTCCGTGAACATTTTGTTTGCAGCGACCTTCGACCGAGATAGGGATCCCAAAGTCGCTTGGGCCTCGGGAATCCCGCTCTGAGGCTTGGAGGTCAGCCCCGAGGGCGCTGGGCGAATATGCTGCGGGTCTCCTTTGGCCGAGGCGACAACGTGAGGCGAAGACGTCACCTTCGGCGTCGTCAACATCCCATACCCTTAGAACGCAATATTGGGGTGACCAACCCTCAATTCCTTCGGGGCAGTTCCACACCATGGCTTCCTATGCATGAAGCTCCTGGGCCCGCGGGGTACCATCACCACCCACGACGATCAGGATATGGCCCAGCGCATAGAACTCGGTACCCGAGGCCCGCACCGTGAGGCTCAACGGGATTCTTAGTGGGCACGACAGCGCAAGGGCCCTTGGCGGCCCCAAGAAGCGTCCCGCCGGGCTCCCACGTGGATCGCTCCAGCAGTAGAGGCTCCCAGCGTGCCCTACCTCGCCGCCACGGCAACGGTGGTTGCTGCTATTCCCGCCCTCGAGCGATTAGTGGTTAGTACTCTGTTTTTTGTAACCTCTTACCCGCGCAACGGGAATTCAATAAAGTTCACCGTTTGCGAAACTAGTCTTACTTTACGCCAAGGCGCAAGGAGGCTCGCCTCGCGCGCGCTCTTCGTGAGTATAAACAAAGACACGCGGTAAACACGCGCACTCTCGTGAGTATAAACAAAGACACACACAGTAACGCGCGCACTCTCCGTGAGTATAAACAAAGACACGCGAAACGCGCACTCTTCATGTGTATAAACAAAGACACGCGGTAAACGCGCACTCTCCGTGGTATAAACAAAGACACGCGTAAACGCGCACTCTCCGTGAGTATAAACAAAGACACGCGGTAAACGTGTGCCCTCTCCATGAGTATAAACAAAGACGCGTGGGGGGACACCTCCGCGTGCACTCTCTGGAGTATAAAAAGAAAGACGCGGATGTTGTTCCCGCGCACACGTGGATGTTGTCCCTACGCATACTCTCAGTATAAAGAAAAAGCGCGATGTTGTTCCGCGCGCGCGTGGATGTTGTCCCTGCACGCACTCTCCGGAGTACAAAGAAAAGACGCGATGTTGTTCCTGCGCATGCGTGGATGTTGTCCTCGTGTACTTTCCGGAGTATAAAGAAAAACGCGGATGTTGTTCCGCGCGCGCGTGGATGTTGTCCCTACGCATACTTTGCGAAGTATAAACAAGACGCGGATGTTGTCCCTCGCACTCTACGGAGTATATAAACAAGACGCGGATGTTCCCGCACATGCGTGGTGTTGCCCCTCGCGTACTCTCGGAGTATAAATAAGACGTGGTAGATGTTCCCATGCACTCTACGGAGTATAAATAAGGCGCAGAGAGGCTTGCCTCCGCGCGCACTCTGACGTATAAATAAGATGCAGCGAGGCTCGCCTCGCGCGCACTCTGAAATATAAATAAGGCACAACAGAGGCTTGCCTCGTGCGTACTCTGCCGTGCAACTAAGACGCCTGATGTTGTCCCGTGCGCGCCCACGATAGAAATGCAGGCGGCGGAAGCAGCTCAACCGTGGGTTAGCCTCCACCGCTACCACTTGAAGGGTAGGGACGGAGGACTCGTCGTCTACTTTGACTAGGCGCCACCCCGCTGCCGTCACTTGGGTAGGGACGAGCGCTCGGCGTCTGCTGACTAGGCGCCGGCTCGCTGCCACCACTTGAAGGTAGGGGACGGAGGCTCACGCATCTACCGACTAGGCGCGGCACTGTTGCCACCACTTGAAGGGTAGGGGCGGGCGCTCGCGCGCCTTTTGACTAGGCGGCGGCCAGCGCCGCCACTTTGAAGGGTAGGGGATGGGCGCTGAGCATCTACGCCCGACTAGGCGCCACTCGCTGCCACCACTTGAAGGGTAGGGCCGGAGTGCTCGCGTATCTACTTTGACTAGGCGCCACTCGTTGCCCGCTCGAAGGGTAGGGGCGCGGCGCTTCGCCGTCTACTTTGACTAGGCGCCCGGCTCGCGCCACCACTTGAAGGGTAGGGTCGCCACGTCTACTTTGACTAGGCGCCTCGCGCCACCACTTGAAGGGTAGGGTGCAGAGCGCTGAGCATCTACTTCCACTAGGCGCTAGCTCGCTGCCACCACCTCGAAGGCGCGGAGCGCGCGCGAAGTCTACCTAGCGTGTAAGCGTTGGCGAGACACAAGTCCCACGAGTCCACCGGAGTTAAGCGCGATCGTGAGAGTGATGGGGACACGTACTTCAACCAAAGTCCTTCTGCATTCGTCAAAGAATGTTTACAAGGGGTTCGGTAAGGCCAAGTGTACAAGCATCCTCGGATGTTCACGACCATTTGCTCGGTCGGCTCTCGCTAACATACGTTCGCGCCGAAGCCCCGCTGAAGATGCAGGTCGCCCGAAGTTCAGCGATTCTTCGGTCCACCGCCGGTGCCGAAGACATCGTCAGGTCATGAGGTCAGAAACAAGCGGCCGGTCCCTATCAAGTAGCTGCCTAGAGCATAGTAATATGAACGGTTAAGACACCAGGACAGCCTCCACTTTATTCATAAAAGGGGGGCGAATACATGGGAACGCATGCCTACACACGGGACCTGGCATCACACTGTGGGTCCGCCACCGCCCGCGCGCGCGATGCGCCTCCGCCGCGTCGTGGCACTTCGTCAATCCATTGGCCGAAGTTCCCCTCATCGCCCATGGTCCGTCGCAGCTCTAGATTCATCGTAGCCTCCCCGATGTACTCCCAGATTCATTCATGGAAGGCCCGAGCGGCTCGACGAATGGAGCGCACGGCGCCTGACATCACCCCGGCTCTGGTAGGCATCTCCAGCTCGGGGTCAGCCAACCCGTCGACATGCCGACAGCCTCGGTGATGGAACAGCGTGAAGGCCAGGCGCGAGGTCACGAAGGAGCAGTGATTGCTGAAGGACTTGAGAGTGAGGTTCGAAGCCTCCGTGATTCGACGAAGCATCCGGGAAAGCTCTTCGGGGCCAAAGGAGCGAGGGGGGACTTCGACGACAAGGTCTTTGAGGGCACCTTCCAGAGCCAGCATGGCATCCCACACAGCCACCGAGGTGTCGCCTGAGTCGGTCCGTTCCCAAGAGTCGCGATGGCGGCCCTTCTCCTTTTCCAACGTGGAGATTTGCTGCAGCAGGCTGTCCCGCTCCTCCGCTACCGCTCGTCGCGCCGCCTCTGCTGCCGCTCGCCGTGCCGTCACCACGAGCGTCTCGGCGTATGAAATCGCCTCCGCACGCTCCGCCTCCAAGCGTCGGATGCGGTCGTCCTTAGCGGAGTGCGCCTCCTCGGCCGCGCGAAGGGCCTCCTCGGCAGCGCGCAGCTGGTTCTCTAACCCCCTGGCTCACGGGCGTGAGCCGCCTGCAATGCCCGGCCAAGGGCGAGGGTCTGCACAACGCTGTAGTCAGCAAGATCCTATATGACGACATCGCTAAAGGTCAAGTAACTCACACTCATTTCTGAGACCTCCAGTGCGCCTCCCAGGAGCTCCGACACGCATGTCAGCAGCGCTGGTGATCCAAGTTCACGGCGCATTATCTCGTGACCCCCGCCATGCCCCGGCACCTCCGGTCAAGGGACGAAATCCTCTAAGTTTGGGTGCGGCCTCCACGATGACAATTTCGGGCGCGGGCGTCCCCAGAAAGTGTCCTCATGCTGGGAGGCTGTCCGCGCTCGGGGAGCCTTGCCACTTGTAACATCCCAAAAATCCAACTCTGAAAAATTTAATTTAAAATTAATTATTTTAAATTGTTTGGATTTTATTTAGCTTTTGTTTGGTTTTTGGATTTTACGAGTTTAAAACCTATTTTTAAAATTTAAAAGTATTTTAAAGTATGAAAATTAAATATCAACAGTAGTTGAAATAATTTTATTAAGTCCAAAATGTCTCCGAGCTTCAGTGAATTGTTCTGGAATTTTTGGAGAGTATTTTCATATTTTCTCGAGACCTAAATAATTTCCTAGCCTTTTCGAAAATCAAACTCAAATTCTAAAACCAAAATCCAAAACCCTCCCTCGGTCGACGCGTGGGCGGCCTAGGACCGCCACGTCGTGCCGCGCAAAATCCCGGCGCTCTTCCCCTCTCCTCCGCCAAGTGGGCCCGGCCGTCGGTGCTCGCTTCCCCTCCTCTGCCGACGCGTGGCGGCCGATCTGTGCCGCGTCACCCCACTTCGCCATCCGGCTGTCCCATCTTGCTTAACTGCCGCCGTTGGATCCGCCTCCCGAGCCACGCCGCTTCATCCGCACCGCCCGCCCCTCCTCTCTCTCACACGCGCCTGCCAGTCGCTTGTCGACCACCCGCGCCCCGCTCCACGCCGCCCGCCCGCTGTCGAGCCTTCCCTTCCTCGCGCCACCGCCTTCCTTTCTCTCCTCCCTTTCCTTTCTTGCTCGCGACCGAATCCGCACCCAATCCGGCCTTCCCTCGCTCCCTCTCGGCTTTGAAACCCGGGCACCACCGCGACGAGATCCCCTAACCCGCGCGCTCTTTTTCCTTCTGCGCCTCCTTTCCTTCCCTCCCCTTCCTTTTCCAGCCACCAAGACCGTGGCGATTGCGCGCCTATGTTCCTCCGTCCCTATAAATAGTCCCATCGACTCGCCTCTCTCCGCACCGTCTCCCACTGCTCTTCCCTCTCTCCCGAGACCCAAGTGCCCGCACCAAGAGCTCCGTGCGCGCCCGGCGAGTACTCCGGCGAGCAATCGCCGCCGCCTCTGTCTTCCCAGCCGCGCCGCCACCCCGAGCATCCTCGTGGCGTGCGGACCTCCCGACACCTCGGCCGCCTCTCCCACCGCCGGATCGCCGTCGCGCCGGAGTACCGTCTTTGCCGCGCCGCTCCCTCCATCGCCGCCACCTCGCTCGTCCCGAACCTCGCCGACCCCACCGTCGGTTCGCCGCCACCGGGACCCGTTTGGACTTCACCAACCTCTCGGCCACCTCGCCGCCGGCAACCCGCCTCGGCCATCTCGCCGGCCCATCCAGCGACCCAAAGGGATTACTTACCCTATGTGGGTAAGAAACACCCGGCGGCATCTTCGCTAGCAACGCTATCTCTCTCCTCACGGCTCCTCGGCGCGCTTGAGCCCCGGCTCCGCGCGAGGTTGAGCCATTCTTTAATTTCATGGCAGCAGCAGGCCCCACGTCGGCCCGTCCGCCGCCTCTGCGCTGCCCCGCTGCCCTGGCTCCACCTCTCACGGCCCATCGACATATGGGCCCAGAGCCGGAGGGTCCCACATGCTAGAGGCCGAGCACGGTGGGCTTCTTGTCAAGTGGGTCCCACCTGTCATAGTCTCAGAGTAAAGAAATAAAATAAAAGATTAAAAATTAAATACTGCGATGGGTTCCACATCGAAATTTAATAATTCTGGATTTATTCAAGCTGAAATCTTTAAATAAGCATAACTTTCTCATTTTAACTCCAAATTAAGCCGTTCAAATTTCTAAATTCTTCTAAAATCATAATCTATCCAAATATGGCATCTATTTGAATTTTTGATTTTATTTAAATTTTGTTTGTATTTATTTGCTTTGTTTGCTTCGTCTTTTTCGCGCGTAGATTCCACCGTTGTCGAAGATCTCTCCACTCCGCAGCAAGAAGACCCAGAGAGCGTGCAAGAAGGCAAGTCTCCTTTGACCATTTTGAACCCATGTTTGTGAAATGTTTTTAAATTATTTTAAATTTATGTGCATCGCTATTTAATTAGAACTCTAATTTTGGTGTTAAGGCATTAGTTAAATCCAACCTTGTAATGCCATGTACCCTTGTAACCCTAGTATTACCTTTGTCTCAATAATGAGAATTACATAATCCTTTGGTAATATTAGATGGTAGTATAATGCTTAGTCATGCTAGTTAATTCTTTTGTAACCTTGAAATGGGGAAATCATATGTCATTCAACTGGTAATTGTATTTAGAAGTAAGTGGTGATTGGTGTTGCCATTGTTCTTTTAAAAATAAAATAAAATGTGAAAGTTGGTTTAGACTAGGGTGGATGGTTGGTTGGGATTGGTGCGGGAAGCACGAGATCTTGTAAAGTATATGTTCCACCCTAGTCGATTAAGGACCGACGCTTGTGATTGTCCAGACTGAGCATTACCGTACAACCCTGAATCTATATGGGTATGACCTAGCTGATTAACTCATGATAGACTAGTTTAGGTGCCACCAGTGGAAAGTGGGTGCCAGGGATTTACTGGTTATTCACAGTGAGGGACAGGATTTCTCAGACACATATGGCGCAAGAGGGCTTGGATGGTGGATTTAACCCTTCTACGGTGAAACCTCAGCGGGTGGTGTCTAGCTAGACTAGAGTGAGGTAAAGGCTTTGTGATATTTTATCTGGTGTCTCATGCCAAAGGAAGCGTGGTGACTATTAAGATAATTTATCTCTTGGGGGTAAGTTGTACAACCTCTGCAGAGTGTCAAACTATTTGAATAGCCGTGCCCACGGTCAAGGGCGGGCAAGGAATGCATTCACATGGTAGATTTTGGTTTTGGTTTTAAAATCAAAGTTTTGGTATTCCGAGTGGAGGAACTCTCGGAAGGGAATCTGGCGGTTGGAGCAGAGAGGGTAGATGTAACCCAGCTTTTAAACTTTATTGGTTAGGTAGTGTTGGTGGATGGAACCTTCACTATAAAAAAGTTTATTAATTTCAGTTAATCAAATTACCTTGTTCAATCAATGCCTTCGAAATTATCTAGTAGTAATTGAAATAAAATATTGCTTTGTGCAAAAGAACCATATAACCCTCCTTTGTTAAGCCTTGCATCTATTGCATTTTTTCTAAGACATGCGGAGTACTTTATGTACTCACATGCTGCACTCAAAAATAATACTCAGAGGAATACGAAGCTCAAGAAGGAGACTACGACTACTTCGCGGGTAGATTCGATGAAGGATTCCCGGAGTTCTAGGTCGCGCTTCCCCAGTCAATTGCCTGTGGTGTATTGATGGGTCTCCGCTGAATTTATTTCGCTTCCGCTGTGTTTCGTGTGTGCGAGGCCTTGAAGCCTCATTTGTAATAATGAGACCTTTCGGTCAGTACTCTTTAATATTATGATAAGACGCTGTTGGTTATGAATCATTTCTGTTTAACTGTGTGCACTAGCTTTGATCTGGGACTAGTGCTGTAATACACAGAGGGTCCGGGTTTAGAAATCCGGGGTCTCGACACCACTGCGAAGGGACGGAGCTGTTAGAGCCTCTGAACACACCAAGGAAGGTGAGTTTGCCTTGGCATCGCCGCTTTGGACTCACGGGGTGTCCTCAACATCGAGGGAACCGCAGGAGGCCAACCGAACCACAGCGATGCTGGCCCTCGGGACCGGGGCCTCCGTGTTGGAGTCTAATTCGGCAGCTCGACCCTCGCCGCCACCTCGGAGGAGTCACGGGGACGCCAGCCGGGGACCTCGGTGTCGAGTCGGACTCCCACAGCCCCTAACCTCGTCGCCATAGCGAATCCCTCTTCGGCGAGAGGATTGCGTCGCGGCCGCTTCACCTGGAGAGCGGGGGGACTCCGCCTCGGTAACCGCTGCGCAGCGGGACTCCGCTTTAGCAACTTCCATGGGTGACGGCTCGCCTCGGTAACAGCTGCGGCGGGGACTCGCCAGCCTCGGCGATTGCCACAGCGAAGAGCTTCCTCCCGGTCATCCGCGACGCACTCTTGGTCCTTGGCACCACCCAAGAACCCCTTTTCTTCATCCTCCGCACTTTGCTTTCAGCTCGAGTCGGTCGGCGTCGCCGCATCGCCGACAATGAAAAAGTCAACGAGAGCGTGGCCGGCTCACTGAGTGCGGTCGCGGACGGCCGAGCCCTCCGACGAGATGGCGTCATTTCCCCTTGGCATCATCGTCTCGGTGGCGAGGTTGGCTCGGGGTCGGAGTGGCGCCGCACGCGAATGCTCAGGGCTTCGCACACTCGGTTTATCCGCCCCAGCTTCGCCTCCACGGTCATAGCTGTGCGCAGGCCATGCTCCTTGGCGTATCGGCCCCAAGAACACGCCCACCGCACGCTCTGTGTCCCCCAGGAGAGGCCCTATCGGCGAGAAGAGGCAGAGTTAAAAAGGTAGAACCCAATAGGGGAAAGAGAATAGCAAGGCTCCACCAAGACTTACGAGGGCCGTAGGGTCTCGGCAGCGAGGACATGGACAGGCGGACGTTGTTGTGCCGAAGTCCCCCAGCTGTGAGGCACCATCCATCGGCAAGCGGCGCCACGCCATACATGACGAACTCCTCGGCGAGGTCATGCATGTTGAAGCGGGCGGCGATCCCCACGAGCCTCCGTGCCCTCCGCCTGTCCTCGTCGTCGATCGACGTGCCAGGCGTGGTATTAAATGCCACCAGTCGGCCTCAGCACTCGAGGCCGCTACTGCTCACCACACAGTGGTAAAACTGCCATTTCATCCAGTTCGGCTCCCACTTCGCCCGAGTTGAGTTGGCAGGGAAGATCTTCCCACACGACGACTGCTAGATGAAGTTGACGCTGCTGAAATTGGAAAACGTTTCGTCTCTCTGCCTCTTTGGCTGACATAGTGCGTCGTGGAGAAACGCGAAGAGCGAGGCGCTGGGCCAGCATGCCTCCGTACGCAGGGCCCAGCTGTACACGGCAAGGTGGGCTATCGCGTTCGGAGTCATCTGCGCGCCTCAAGCTCGAAGGTTCGCAAGACGCGTCGAATCGCGGCCCGGCTTCAAAGTATGCGGCGAAGACAATCGCCTCCGACTTCTCGTGGTGCGGTTGTCTCGTCGTTGGCGACGATCGCACCTCTGGCGGTCCGGCGGCTTCCCTTCACGCAGCAGGTGCGGATCGTCTCCTCCGTCGCGAGCGTCGGGCCCAAGACGTGGGAGCATGGACCTTCCATCCTCGCCGTCGCCACCCACCATTTGTCTACCAGGCGATGACTCGCGCCCCTCGGCGTGTACTCCACCTTGGCGGCGGTGACCGCCGGATGAGGAGCTACGCCCGGCGATTGAATTGCGTTCTTCGCGGCGCCATCGTTCTCCGGGAGCAGCGGGGTGGCGGCGCAGCGTGGCGGCAAAGAAGGCGAGCACGAGGCGCGAGAAAGGAGTCGAACGTGTGAAGAGGAGCGCGAGACACGGTGCTGCAGGGGTATTTAAAGTCCTTTATCTCCACATCGCCGTAGCGTAACCGGCGGGAGGCGAACCGCTCGCCTCCCCACGATTGAAGTCGAAGCGGCACAGCCACCCACACGCGTTGTGCCCTGTCAAAAACGGACGCACGACGCGCCAATCGCATCCCGCCACGCGTATGCTTCCTCGGGAATCCTCAGGAATGAATGCAGGTCACACGACGTGGCGTATCTGCTGGCGTCAGCACGATTCTCGGGGCCATCAATACAACATCAGCAGGCCTTCGACCAGTCAACCTCGGCTTCAACTTCGGCGTGGACTTCGCCTTCGCAGAGCGACTCCGACTCCTGCTTCGGCTCCGTCCCTACAAGGGGGCACCTCACCGCGTCTTCATAAGTCTATGCGGCGAGCTCAAAGACCACCTCGACTTCGGTTGCGCGGGTCGACTTCGGCACATACTCTGGCCCATACTCGTGGGGTCCCGTCGGACCTCCGGCTCGGCCTCGCCCATGGAGGGCAGCTTCGTGTCCCGCTCCCAATGTTCTAAATATCGTTGCGCGATTAACATCTCACAAATAATACCCGCAGAATTCGGTCAGGTGCAAATTTGGCTTCGACTTCGTAGGCCGCCCTTGGCGGGCGAGTCTGGAGACGTGCAAATGCCGGCCTAATACACAACGACAACACAACATCGTCTCCAGACCGCGCGAAGGCTCCGGTGTCGGCCCCGATCGAACCCGTGGTGCAGTGCCGGCGGCCACCTCAGCTTCGAAGAACGCGCGACAACCTCGCAGCCCCAACCGGTGGGGATCCAACCGCCTGTGTTCCCCACATTCAGGGAGCGCGAATACTGATTTACAACAGGTTTTGACTTGTTCTCATAAATAGGTGATGTGACCACACCACCAACACATATGACCCTAGCGCCCAATATCAAGATTGAACTACAGGTGAATTCATTTCTTTAGTTTCAACATATTTTAAATAAGAATATGATGCTACCTAATGATGAAAATATATATTTTGTAGCACCACATCATGTTTGCACCAATTCAAGCAAGAGTTCAACTTGGACACGTTTTGGAATCCACTTGGCCTCGGATCAGTTCGGATTCAGCACGACGGCCCAACTTCAAATGTGCATAACTTTCACATACGAGTCCGTTAGAGATCCACGAGTACTCGATGGAAATATTTTCTCGTCCTCTATCCAATGGATCTGGCCTCATCTCCAAATTCCTCCTGTGCTTAATACAATCACTCAAAAAGGTGCTGCATCACCTATTTGGGTCAAATTAGACCTTGTAATGTTTGGGCCCAAAGGGAGCGTTCCCCACCTAGGCCCATACTGTTCATATGTTAATATTTATGTGAATAGTACCATGAATATTACCACCCCTTTTCCTTAGTTTTGTGTGGCTTCCCACCCTATTTAAGGAGGTTGCACCCTTCTAGTTTTCGGGATTTCGTTTGATTAGTTTTTCTATTGTGAAAACTTTTGTTTTTCGCTTGTGTCGGCTAGACCAACCGTAAAGAACCTTCTGCGAATCCACCTTTTGAGCTTAATATAAATATTTGCAATTTCCGATTGCTTGTTATCTTGTTCTTGCGTGTTCTTGGTTGCATGCGAGAATAGACCTTCGTGGTCGAGTCAGCCGCGTTTTGGTACGGTTGATAGCGACTTGGAGTGTGGTTCAGCGATTGCTAAAGGCGCAAGCGGCGTCGTCGATTGTAGTCGGTCACAAGAGTCACCTCGCCAAAATCAAAGTTATCATCCTATCGAAGATCGGGACCCCATCGCCTCATCAATAGGCCACCTTCAGTCCATCAACATTCTTTGATAGTAGCGCCAACGGACGCGATCAAAGAACGTGGATGAACTCAAGAGGCCTACTTGTGAGAACAGGTCAAACCTTGCCATTACGTGCGAGGCGTGACCGTCCAAGCGGGAGCAACAAAGCAAATAGCCGAAAATGCGGAAGGGTGATGCTGCGGTAGCGACACTTATATATCCACCTCCCCATCGGCGAGAGCAGCCAAACCGGCGGAAGTTCAACCGATGGAAGATTAGCCGCGAAGACGAGGCGCTGCACTCGGTATGCGCACCGCACACCTATATTGCCGTGCCACGTGTCCCGACCGGGAAGATGCGTCGGCACGGTGCGGGTCGCACGAGCGCGCACACGCCTCCGAGGCGGCTCCCTCGACAGCGCAAACGTCCTACTCAAGCTCCGCCACGTGTCGGATGCCTCGGCGTGGGTCGAGGAGGCTGTCACATGGTGCAATTCTTGGCGCCCGGAAAGCACGCGACATGTCCACCGAATCCCCGGTGGGGGCCAACTGCCGCTTTGGCTCGGCACTACGCACGTGGGGTCGACACGCCTCGCGCTTGATGACGTTTTGACTTTGTCGGCATCCCCGCTCCACGACTAAAAGACCCGAACTCGAAGTCGCCCTCGGTAACGGCTCGGCTCCATATTATCGATCGAAGTTCACCAGCCGCCAAATAAGAATTACGCCAAGGTCACTTTGAAGGTCACAGTTTGTAGGGATGGAGGGGGCCAAATGGCTAGGCAACATGGCTTGCCGTGAAGCCCTTCACCATGAGAGGCTCCTATTGTAGGGGTGGCCCCACTTAAGCCCAATCGACTGTTAGAAGGTCAGAAGACCCAAAATAGGACATGTATAATGGCATAAATACCCTTGAGAGGATACTCAAATGTAAGAGTACTATTGTAAAACACTCCCCATGTGAATGTTAATATATATATATATATATATATATATATATATATATATATATATATATATATATATACCAACGAAGCCATGGGAAAACCCTAAGCATTGCTCACCTAACTCTCCACTACCATACCTCTCTCTCTCTGTTTGGTCTGTAACCACAACAGTCCCATTAGCGGATACAAACCCAAAGAATGAGTGCTTGATCCCTTGTTTCTTAGGTTTAGTCCCTACAAATGGATATGAATTAAGGCAAGGCATGAAGACTTTGTCCTCTCGGTTCGGTCCCTCAAAAACGGATACAAACCAGGAATGAGAAGTTGAAAGAGCACCCCACCTTCTCAATTTGGTCCTCTCAAATGGATACGAATTAACAGTGGATACTTGCTGGCAAAATAAAATATAAAACACAATCTTTGCCTAGGTTACGCTGCATTTGCGAGCACTATGTAGTGCTAGTAGTAACACAAGGTGGAGTAAAACAATAAAAGATGGAAAAAATACTTTCTTTTTTATTATGTACATACAAGCGCTTGATATTTACAAGCACTATGTAATACTGTAGCTACAACCATCTCCAAAATCCTGTAGCTACGCCATCTCTAAAAACTCGTAGCTACAACCATCTACAAGATCTTGTAGCTACAACCATCTATAAATCCGGTAGCTACGACCATTCTACAAAATGTGGTAGCTACGACTATCTCTAAACCCGATAGCTCGGGCCATCTTCAAAACTTTGAAGCTATGACTATTTGCAAATCCGATAGCCATAACTATCTCCAAAACCCGATAGCTCTGACTATCTCCAAAAATACCGCAACATCTACATGCACTGTAGCTACAACCATCTCCAAAACCCGGTTGCTACAACTATTGCCAAAACCTGATAGCTGTGACCATCTCTAAAACTCGGTAGCTATGACTATCTCCAAAACTCGATAGCTTTGATCATCTCTAAAATCCTGAATCTACGACCATCTGCAAATTTGGTAGCTATAACCATCTGCACCTACCACCAACAAACTGAGTAAACGGATATCATCTACTCAGATCATCTACATATGTCAAGAACATTAGAACACAACAATCAGAAGATAGTTCTGGGTTACGGATATCATGGATTATCTTGAGACTGTCGATCCTGTCATTTGGAGACGTAACCGCTAGGATCAAATGGACTCCTTTCTGCTCGGGTTCCCCTTCGCAGATTGCCCTCACCCTTTTTCTTATATCAAAAGAGGATAAGGCTACAAAATAAAAATGAACTACAAATTCAGAAAAAGCACTATTAAAAATTTTCAATTGTCAGAGTCCTTGATGCTTACCTTTTGAGGAGTCCTTGGTTGAATCTTTTGCACTCTCATACCATAGCATGATATGATTGCGCAATTTCAAGGGACTAATTCGGTGAATGGTGAAATCTTTCACCATATGCCGCGACGTCAATCTCTTAGCCTTCAAATACATGATGGTATCAACCGGTCATTATATACTTCCCTCATTCTTAGGAGAGGATCTCCACTCTGGGCTCTCCACAGCAACCCTTCTCACGAATGATAGGCTGCCTTCCTTGCTCACCATCATATAGAACTAAAGTTTCCTCCATAATGATCAGGAAGACTTCAAGTACATCATAATGTACTCTTTCACCTTTCTGTTGTGAAGGTATAGAGAGCAGTTCCTGGGTGACGCTCCCACCTTTTCAACTCTTCCAATCATCCGATAGTAGTATCTAAAGATCTCCAGGCTTGCTGGAATTCCCAAATATGTTTCACATAGATACACAAAGATATTATGGCAATTGAATTAGGAGCTAGATTCACCAATTGATCCTGTAGAACTTGAGCACTTCTGATAGGAAGGGGCGTGCCGGGATCCTGAACCCGCATTCTACAAACACCCAAAACATAGGTAACTCACCATCTCCACCATTTGAAAAGTTCTCCCCATAGCTGACTTCCATGGGTGGAGAGCAATAGAGGAAAGACGAGGAATTCAAAAGGTTTTTTGAAAAGTGAGAAAATCGATTGGTACCACTTTGGTTTATAAAGGCTTCATCCACGACCAAAGATAGTGGTTATGGTAACTATGCCAAACTGATATAAACCCTTGAGTTCCATTTCCCTTCTAGTTGACTCTTCAACTTCAAGTGAAAATCTTCTCTATCTTTCTTGACTAATGTCAAAAAGACCTCTTGACTTGCATTCTAATCGAAGGATTATAAGTCATGAATTCTCTTAAAGTTTATAGGCTAGCGGCGAGGATTGAATAATCCTTTAAATGCAGTTTTAATACATAATTAAAGCTCTAAGCTATTGTGACCATAGGTCACTGAAACAACATCGTCAGTACCCACAGTCGAGGATTACTATTCATTTACGGATCGGCCGCTACTCAAAGATCCTATGATGCAATAATCGAACTTAACTCTAGGTAGCCTCTGTGTAGTAAAATAGAGTACATGCGCCTCTATCTCCAATAACCTCATGATAATTCAGCACACTGTCTTCGACAACAACCACCTCATGATTATCTCTCACTGACAATAACCAATCAGCAGTTATTGTCAGGCTTCCCTCAGTGACAGCAACTACTTGCTCGATCAGACACGTGGAATCGACAAGACGCCTATTTGTTTGGACAATTGACACCTTTTTTTGGCACTATTTAAGCCTTACGAAGAGAAGATGAAGAGATAGGTGGAGAAAAATCGACCAGACGAGCTTGAATGAATTCATAGTCAGAACCAATGCACAATTCGAAACATAGTCAGGACTGATTTCAATCAGAGGTAAAAAAATTTATTAAATCGATACCAGAACTCAAAAACGTGATGAAAGATTTGCGTATAGCAATAAACATAGTCCCCTTTCTCCTTTTTCAATCCTTTTGTATGGCTTGGTTTTTCCCTACAATTCATAAGATCGACGATTTGATTGTCCACACCTCAGTTGGCTACTTTTTTATCACAGGATTTGGTGATGCCGACGTTGATTACTAGGTGTTAACTCCAGTCGGTTGCCTGTGGGAATGAGGCAAATCACTTGGGCCATTATCCTTTATCTACCGTTTATTTCCGCTATAAGTACTCTTTATGTGAACTTTTGGCTGGTTGGCCCATTTTATGCGTAAAATTCGATGTTAGACTTATGTATGGCTACTTAGTATTATGTGCTATTCTGTTTTATTTAATTGTGTATAGATGTGATGCAACGATGTTCATGTGTGTGCTAGTTACTAATCATGGGACTAGCACGATAAACACATATAATTCAGAATTAATTTTTAGGGTCTGATAGGCAGCTTGAGGGTGGGGATTAGGGTTATGGGAGGGTTGATTGTTTATATATGAGATGGGGAGGGATGCAGATGGTTGGATCTAAATCCAATTGATGGAAATATTGACTAAAAGTTAAAAAAAATTTCAGACTATTGTACAATAGTAGGCTCCTTATAGAAAATATGTAAAAACAGAAACCCCAGCATGACGCCAGCAATCAAAAGGACAAGGAAGGTCACCCGCTAGGACCAAGTTCTAGCCACTTCCTTGATATTGGCGACCAAAGAGGTGGGTGTTGTCGCTATCGATCGAAAAAAACTTGCTAACTTATATTTTTAGATAAAGGATATAAAATCCGGCCTCTATATCCATGTGGGATATATACAACCAAAAGTTACACGAGTTCTTAGGCTCAAAGCCTCAAAATTGAGGGGCATACAACAACAGGAAAGATAGCTTAAGGACTATGAAAAAAATTGGAAAGGCTAAGCTTCGGCACTTTTTCTCCGTCCTTGCTTTCAACCAAATCCCTATCCTCATCCGACTGTGCCATCCAAACTTCGGTCTACTTTGCGTGAAGGTGGACCCCGAGGCGGCGTCTCCAAGGAGGCGGCGAGTCGCGACGCCGCCGCCTCACCGAGGCAAGGTTTTCACACGGAGATCGGTAAACATGAGAGCTATGGAGTGCCACGACACACCTCGATGGGATAATGGCGCCAAGGCGTCATTGTTGTCGAGACCGGTAAGATCACCGGCAGGCTTTCGCCGACACCACGCACTACCCACACACAAAATAGACCGCCACCAACACTCGGGATCTGCGCCTCAAGGCCATGGCATAGCCACCCTTGAACTCCCGACGAGCCGCTTCCAGCAAAGTCCACCACAAGAAACCATTATCGGCGCCTATGCGCCACCACCGAGCGAGATCGGGGACATGAGCCACATATCAAGCCTCAAAAGCAATACAATGGAAGAGCGACATGCATATTCTGAGCATACTTACGGAGCACATGCGGCACATGGATCACCACCGCCTTCTTGCTCCGGCCACATCCATGCGGAGTTGATGAAGATGTCCTGAGGACGCTATTGAGCTCCTGGTTGCCATTCTCCGGGGCGAAGAGCGCTGCGCGACGAGTCCACGAACTCCGAGGGCTCGAGGCCCTTGTCATTCTGGATCTTCCTCCTTGCCGTGAACATGGTGCCATCTTCCTTCCTTTCTTCGCCGGAGATGGCGCGAAGGTGAATGGAGCGATGGCGGTGCCGGTGAGGCGGCCGCGCGTTCGCCTGCTGCGACCAAATGCGCGCCCGCGCCTCGCCGACGCGAGCACACCCACCCGCGCTCCTCAATCCCCGCGCTCCCGCTTCCCAGCGCTCTCACGCCTCCTCCTCGCCGCGCGGACCTCGCCCGGCTCGGGAGCCGCGCGCAGCGCCAAGACGTGAAGCCACCGAACCCTAGCGAGATCCACGCCGGGCGCCAGATCCGGCCACCGAGCCACCGGATCCGCCATGGTGAGGGAAGCTGCAGCCGAGAGCTTGCGACCAAAGCACCGCTTCCCAGAATAGATCTCGGAGAAGGAGAAAAGCCCCGCCGCCGCCCTCCTTGCGTCCATCGGTGACCGGTGGCACGCTCCGGCGATGGCGAGGAAGAGGGATCCGGGCAGGGGGTGAGGGATGGGGGGACAACTTTGGGCTTGTACTAATTTCAAATTTTTTTGACACCTGGATCCACAACGATAGTGTAATTCGGACCGGTGCAGGTGGCCAAAAATGCTAACTTATATTATTGAGATGCTTAATTGAAGAATTAAATGTGGTTCGTGAAAGATCAAGATTGAATGGATCTATCCATTAATCGGTGGAGATATGAAACGTGCATACATGTGCATATCTGTTGTGGAGTCAGCACGCCCAGCAGCAGTGAAATATCGCGAGAAGGCAGTTTCAGATGTTCCGGTTATACTCCCTCAGGTCTGAATTAAATGGCATTTTAATTAACCTCACACATACAAACCGTAAATCGATAAACTGGTGCCAGATTTGGACTTGCTTAACTTATAGAAATACTTAATTTAAAGAATTAAAGGTGGTCGATCTATTATCCATTAATCGGTGGAGATATGAAACGTATACATATGCACATCTGCTGTGGCATCACCACGCCCAGCAGCAGTCAAATACGTTTGCAGCATTGAAGCTTATCTACGAATGCACATCCCCATGGTTGGCATGACATCGCTGCGGATTGTGTCGTGGATTTGCACGCGCCCATCCATTTTCGCCTGATTTTCGTCGTGACGAGTTGACACTGTGTAGGACCGAAATAGCGATAAAGGGGTGAATGTCGCCGCTTCAAAACCGCCCCGAGGATTCGCATACAGATTTACGCATAAAAGCAACTTACAAAAAAAATATTTATGCTGAAATCTTGAACGCATGCTATACTAAAAAATTCAGCATAAATCAGAGATTAATCAGTAAAAATTTCAGCTGAAAATAATGCCGTTTGATCTGCATGCAAAATGGAAGAAAATCAGCACAAGAGAAAAAAAATAGGCTTTAGAACCAAAGATCGTGCTAAACGGCAGTAGAAGCTAGCTGAACAGTGCGGACTGAAAAATGGATCAATACTATTCCTTTTACTGCCGACAGAGACACAAAAATGGTAATTAAAACTGAAATTAACAGAAAGAAGGAAACTGCACCTAACTTCTTAAACCAAGAGACTGATCTTTCTTTTGCAGAGAAAACCAATGGAGCAAAGCAGGACATCGGCTACAGAGAGCAGGGCAGAAACTGTAGACTGAAGATATGAACTGAAAATTCAGAGGAGGCTCAAAACAAGGATAATTGAGAAAAAGAAGTAACTCTCCTCAAACCAAAAGCTCAAGACAAAACTCCAAATAGTCCTAGGACCTCTGGATTGCAAAGATTTTAACCAATGAGCAAGAACTTCAGATTATGGTGAAAAACCTGAAACTTTGCTAGAGCTGCACTAAAAACCCAATTCCTCTCCAATCCTTGATCTATTGCTCATGAAACTTTGCAGAAAAATTAACAATAGCCAAAGAACTCATGATGCCAAGTCATGAGCCATCTCATGAAGGGAATAAAAAACGAGCTCAAACCCTAGACTAGAAACTCAGGAGAGACCAAGAACAGAGGAGCCCAAAACTTGAAATCCGAGATTTAAATGAAGTTTGCTCTCGGGAAACTTGATCAAATGATCTTGAGACACTATCCCATCAAAGAGCAACCCATTTTAGGCCTTTCCAACAAGAACTAATGAGAAAACGAGAAACTCTCAAATCAAGCCAAAGAAAAGCGAAGAACAGAGAGGAGCACAAAACAGGAACTTCAGATTTCATTCATTGAATCAAAAGAGATCTGAGAGAGAGTCCCGTCGCATAGACATTAGGACAAAGAAGTGATTACAAAACTCTCCACTCAATCCTCTCTATCCCTCTCATCTTCCCAAGAGAATCAAGAACACCCACTACATAATTGAGGAGGGGATGAACACGAGCACTATGAAGAGACAACCGAGGGACACTCTCTGCCTCTCCAACAAACCTCACCAACTAAAGCCTAAAGCCAAAACCATCTCTAAAGACTCTTTTGACTAAGAAAACCTAAAATCCTTTCAAGTGCTCAAGTGGGCATGCAGCCCTCCTCTCCTTTTATAGCGCAGCTGCGGGTCTCGCCCGTTACGCCCGCTACGTCCAACGGAGCCGCTCCTGCTTGTGCGGCCTTGCGAATTTCCGATTCGCCCCTCACACGCGTTCGGGAAGCTTCGCGCTCCTTGTCTCGCCGCCTCACAACCACCTCAAGTCACGTCGTCTTGACACCTCCCGACTGATTACGACCTCAGCGCCACTGCGCCTGAGTGCAATCTCGGTGTCTCACTCGACTCTACTCGGCGTCCTGCGGCCACACGACACGAAAACACGTCAAATAGCACCTTCGATACATGAAAGCACAAATACCATTATACTTACCGCGGATGAAGTCCAAACTTGTCAAATCAAAGAATCACGCGTCCTAATCCCATATGACCAAGTTTGACCAACGTCCGACCAAGTCTGTTGCACCATGCAACGTCAAGGTCCAAACTACTCAAACCAAACTCGACTAACCTAAAGCGATGTCAATTACTCATCATAAACACGGGATGACCTCCATGGTCTCTCGGTTGAGCATCCTCGATGTTCTTCGTTTAAATTTTGGGGTAGCCCTTGTGATGGAGAAGTGCGAACCCACGTTGAACAAGGAATAGATTATCATGCGAGTTCGAGTCGTTGGAGGCTTGAAAATGCACGGAGGCCGGGCCTTCGACAAATTACAACCCAACTTACCATGGAAAATTAAGAAGCTTGAAAGGGCCATCGGTCCTGCCCCATAATGGGAAGCGAAGAGAGAGGGCAAAGGTGGCTGGGTGATGATCTCTTTTGTTGGCTCGATTAGCGCGCGAGTACAATGCGTGAAAAATCGCTGTTGTTGCTCATATCACAATTGTTGGAAAAAATCTTGTTTAGAAGTCGTATTGCAAGTTTTGGTAGTGATCAAGTCGGATTGTAATCATAGTCCGTGATGAAGTTGAGTTGGAGTCGTAGCTTGCCAGTCGTTTCTTGATTGGGTTTAGTCGGACCGCAGATTGTAATTGAAGCGAAAACCGATGAAGTCGTAATCGAAAGTTAGTAGACTTTGAACCGGGTCGAGTCGGATTATAATCGTAGTCGAACCGCGCAAGTTGTAGAGCCGGGTATAAAAGGGGTGAGTCTTGTAACCAATGTATCCCAAGTATTGTGAGAAGTAGAAAAGAATAGCCACGAGTATCGTCTCCATTGTGTGATCTTGTAGGCGTGGTGGAAGCCATTATGATCACGCGGCAAGTGGTGGGAGGGCTTCGACCACGGCAAGTCCAGCGGGCGTTGTTGGAAGGTGTTCGACGGCAAAACTAAAGTAGGCGTGGTCGAAGGACTTACGACCACGACGAATCGAGGCGGAGGTAATACATTCACGGCGAGTTGAGTTGAGCGTGGTCGGAAGGCTACGACCACGCGTTGTGGAGTTGAAGGTGTTCGGTAGCTCTACGACCACGGTAAGGCGATATTGAATGTGGTGAAGAGGCATTCGACCACGTTGAAGGAGCGGCTGAATGTGGTTGTAAGGGCTATCGACACGCGTATAAGCGTTACGACCACATTGTGAAGATTACAACCCGCGTGTGAGTGGTGAAAGGAGCTGCGACTATGCCATGAAGAACGAACGTGGTGGAAGGACTCGACCACATAGTAAAGTGAACGCGGGTCGAAAGAGTATTTCGACCACGGTGAACAGCGATCGCCAATCATCACCGCGGATGGCGAGAAGTAATTACGATCACGGTATCTCGAGGCGCTACCGGGAAGGCAGCGTGAGCGACAAAGAAGAGCGTCGAAACCTCAACAAAGCAGGGTTTCAGACCACGAAGACAAAGCACGGTAGAGTGATTAAGCCGATTGATCGGTGGTCTAAGTAGTTGTAAGCATTCGAGGCGCTCGGAACCGGTCGTAAATGATCGTGAGCGTCAGAAAGATCACGGGAAGTCGTAAGATTTCCAACAACACAACCTCGATGACCGGAGACGCCGAACGCTAGGCTGAACGGGCTCCAGCTGCAGCTGCAAACTCACATTGTCTAGACAAGTCTCTACATTTCGTTGAGGGAATGCTTGGTTAGTTGTGAATTATTCATGTCTAGACAAGTCTCTACATTTCGTCGAGGGAATGCTTGGTTAGGATGGTGAATTATTCAATTTTGACATCATTTCACACAGTCAAACAAGAAACGTCTAAGCAAACGATTATTCACGAACGAAAGATGTTTGTTCTGAAGGATAAGGACGCCCAACCTGCAAATCAATGCGATATCTGGACGCACACAGGAAGAATTACAGAGTATCGGCAAAACAGCGCACTCTCGTTTTCTTCAGAGACTCAACTCTGTTTTCTGAATTCTGGAGGAGCTACAGTACAATCCGAAAACTGCGGACTGAACACAATTACGAAAGACTCAGTTCAGGCTTCAACTGAAACCCTGATAAACCAGCAACTAATTCCACCTAATCTGGACTACAATCCCAATAACTGGACCATAATCTGACACTACAAACTTACACAAATAAACTGGAAACAGACTTCTGCACTAAACAGCAAACATGCTGCCGAAGCCCAGTACTGCTGCCGAAACAAACTGAAGACTGAACTGCTGTTTTTCCAGACTGCAACAGGATGCTGAACTTCACTTAGTTCACTTTATTCAGACTCAACACAAACTGACCCTGACCAGACACAAGCAAAACAAGATTAGCACTAACATATTCAACAAGCAACAATGAAGTTATATGAAGCTAGCAGCCAGAGCTGCTAGACTAGGACATTTTCTTTCGCCATTTTTTCCTGCGCCACATGCCTCTCGAGGGTGCGTGCAACACCATCGTCTCAACGGTGATGACTGGCCCGAATGCCATCATCACCCTCACTCGGGCCCTCGTCCCTTCCTCCTTGTCCCTGCGACGTCGCAGCTCATCGAGCACGAAGATCACTGCGTCACGCCGAACATGTTCCCGTACTCGCTCAGCACCCGGCGGCTCGCCGCAGCTTCTCGAGCTCAAGCTGGAGCACCGCGTCAATGTGGTCCAAGATCGCAGACGAGCCGGGCGCACCGCCCAAAGAGATCGTTCCATCGAGCGCCGATGCCGAGCGGCCCAAACGAGTCCTCAGGCATTGCTCGATGTTGTCTCGATGAACACGGACCTCTCTCATGCGAGTTGCCCCAAATCACCCCTCATTGGTGCATGCTGAGTGGCGTGCTTGGTCTCGACGCTCACGGTCTGCGAAGCTGACACTATCTCAAAGTGGGCGCTCGACGGGCTTGACGAGATTTGAGGCGCCAGGCGAATGACGCGGCACGCCCGCCGTCACCGGGCTAACACCTGGTTGAGGAGTA